>JAVGWX010000006.1:107491817-107951817 GCA_036924085.1 Ariolimax columbianus
TGCCTCCCTTTCGTCTTCCCTCTCAGGTACATAACATGGCAGTTCTGGTGTCAGGATTTTTTTGTAGGGCACGGCCAATCCAATTCGAGTGTCAACAGGTTATGATGGTGGCATGCCTTCTTGATTGCTCCAAACAAGCTGTTCTCAGTTGGCGATGGTGTTCGGTCAGAAAAATTATTCGAATCTTTCTTAGACATGTGTTGAAAGATGATAATTTTGATGATTCTTTTATTATTACAACGATTATGTTTAAACTGTAAACTTGTGTGTCTGCTTCTTCTTTTTGCTTGTCCTTTTTTGTGTCTTGCAGCGTCAGGTTATAAAGAGGTTTCTTGACTTGGCCCTAGTATGCGCTTCGTACACGGGGAGATTTACTGCTTCTGTTATTGCTGCTATCCATCTTTTGCATGGTCGGCCGTTGATTCTATATCCATTGTATCTGTATAGCATTGCTTTCTGAGGGATACTATTTGATGTTTGACGTGTCATGTGGTCAAACCATTTAGTTCATTATCTCTTGATGAGGTCTAGCACTGGTGTTGTATCTACTTGTCTCCTAATATCTTTGTTTCGAATTCTATCCATTCATGTTACTTCAAGCATTCTGCACAGGCATTTCCTCTCTGTTGTTATGATGTTTCATCATACTATTGTACTGTTGTTATGATGTTTCATAACACAATGTGTGTAGGAATATCATGTTGAATAGCGTTATTTTGATATCTATTGTCACATGCTTATATAGTAAAATCTGGGACATTTTCCCAATGATTTTACTTGCTTTGTTATATCTGTTTTGGATTTAGGTGTCACCTTTTCCATTTACTGAGAATATGTTACCCAGGTAAGTGAAATTTGTCACCTCTCTCTTTTTCAACATTTCATGAATATTGTTTCTATTTCTTTTCTTGTAATCGTCATTACTTTGGTATTCTCTATGTAAACTATGTGTAATTGGTGTAATACATGCAAGAATATTTTCTGTTTATGAAAGCCATACACAAAAAGCAAAATCCCTATATAATTCACAAAAAGGGACACATGATCAGTTTATCATGAAAGGAAACCTTATTGGAAAAATAGAAATGAAAAGTCTAAGGAATCAAGAAGAAGAATGCTAAAAGAAAGAAGAAAGGTCTACAATGTACTGGGATGGTTTCCATAAGACAGGTCCAAATGTGCACAAGCTTGCCAGTGCTTCCTGCTTTAGAAGGTCAGAACAGAATAAGAATATAATAAAACATTTTTAAAATATCAATACTTTACCCTGATGCTGTCTGTGAACTCCTCCAGTGCTTTTGCTCCCTGCAGTGATGAAAGATTTGTATTAAATAGGAAAAAATTGCTGTTCTAAATTCCTTAATAAAAAGTTGGTTAAAGGAAATAAAAAACAAATTTTATAACTATCAAAAAGTGAATGCTTTGTATCTTCCATATTCCATAGAATATATGAACTAACAAACAAATGAACATACAAATAATACATAAGAAACTGGCTGCAACAAACCAATTCTCCCATCTGGGTCTAACATTATTAAAAACACCACGTTATGCATTAAAATAAAATGACATGCTTAATCATTCACCAAACTTAAGTATGAAATTACAAACTGACATGAACCACTTGACAAATTTCTCCTTGTTTCTGGCAACAAGTGTTGGAGGCTAGTTCATTCATTGAATTCTGAAAAAATTGACTTTTATCACTTCATTTCTACAACTGGGTGTAGATGACTTGACTTCAGTCACTCCACTTTCACCATTGGGTGTAGATGACTTGACTTCAGTCACTCCACTTCTACCATGGGGTGTAGATGACGTGACTTTAGTTTGTTCCACTTCTACCATGAGGTGTAGATGACTTGACTTCAGTCACTCCACTTCTACCATGGGGTGTAGATGACGTGACTTTAGTTTGTTTCACTTCTACCATGAGGTGTAGATGACTTGACTTCAGTCACTCCACTTCTACCATGGGGTGTACATGACGTGACTTTAGTTTGTTTCACTTCTACCATGAGGTGTAGATGACTTGACTTCAGTCACTCCACTTCTACCATGGGGTGTAGATGACGTGACTTTAGTTTGTTCCACTTCTACCATGAGGTGTAGATGACTTGACTTCAGTCACTCCACTTTCACCATTGGGTGTAGATAACTTGACTTCAGTCACTCCACTTTCACCATTGTGTGTAGATGACTTGACTTCAGTCACTCCACTTTCACCATTGGGTGTAGATGACTTGACTTCAGTCACTCCACTTTCACCATTGTGTGTAGATGACTTGACTTCAGTCACTCCACTTTCACTATTGTGCGTTGTTGTTGTTGAATACCCATAATGAGTAGAATTACTCTTTTGTGTGCCCTAAAAAGGACGTTTAGTGGCAGGTTGTCATAGCTTTCCTCACATCCCAATGAAAGTGGGCTGGGGTGCTCCAGGCGGTTGTGCTATACTTGACTATCTGCGTGTCACTCACTACTACGGGGATCATGTCGATTCCTCACCTTGTTAGCCAGGCTGCCATGAAAACAGCCTGTTTTCAGGAAGGGCTATGAGAAGCCAAGGTGAGGGTATTGTCCATTATGTTTTGCCTGACCAAACGTTAGTCTTTCTTTTCCACCATTGCGTGTAGATGACTTGACTTTAGTGCTCCACTTCTACAATGAGGTGTAGATGACTTGACTCAGTCACTCCACTTCTACCATGGAGTGTAGATGACTTGATTCAGTCACTCCACTTCTACCATGAGGTGTAGATGACTTGACTCAGTCACTCCACTTCTATCATGGGGCGTAGATGACTTGATTCAGTCACTCCACTTCTACCATGGGGTGTAGATGACTTGATTCAGTCACTTCACTTCTACCATGGGGTGTAGATGACTTATCCAGTCACTCCACTTCTACCATGGTGTGTAGATAACTTGATTCAGTCACTCCACTTCTACCATGGGGTGTAGATGACTTGATTCAGTCACTCCACTTCTACCATGGGGTGTAGATAACTCAACTCAGTCACTTCACTTCTACCATGGGGTGTAGAGATCTTCTTTTATTTATTTCATGGCTTATAGTTTCTACAGGATAGGGCAACAGCCCTGTGCCCAACCCTTCTAAGTTGACTATTAAGACTTGACTTGACTTGGTTAGTATTTCTCGCTCACCTATCAGGCCTTGGTTGTTGTTTGAAGCTACTCAAGTTGAGTTAAATTGTGACGTTTCTTTGGCAGCAGGTAATTATCTCATTTGCACGCTTATGCCATTAGTCATCGTGGAGAAGTCCAATCTTATTTTCTATGCCATTTATGTAGTAATTGCTGCTTTCAATCCATACCACTGCAGTGTTTCTTTAAAATTATCAATTTATCTTGGTCTTCCTCTTGCACTAAAGCAATGCTGCCTGGTGTTACAAAAGGTTGGGAGATATTCTTGTCCTATTTCCAAGCAGTTTATTCTCTTCCATGCACGCACTGTTCTTACTTTCTGCCAGATTTCATCCTTTCTCACTCTTGTCTCTTTCTGTTACTCATTAATAAAACTGACATCAAGTTTTACCACAGAGCAATACATTTAATTCCAATCATGTAATTGGGATCAAGATGCTGAACTGCAGTGGTCAGTGACCCATAGCTGACTGCTAGCTTCAGGGCCAGCGAACCATAGCTGCCAAGACCCTTCTACACCTCCATGCGGTGATCGTGGATAACAGGCTGCAGTAGGGCAGACTGGCTAAGGAGAAGGGATTGAAGAGGGAATGCTAACTCGGTACTCAAAAAATGCTCGATGAAGTCGGATGTGTTGGACCGAAAGGTGCAAATATCGCAGCCAAACTGTAAACTAAAACACAACGCATTCCGTCCTCTGGACTACATTCTGCTACTTACCCTTTCAGGGTTTGGTAGCGAGAGATTGAGAACGAACGAAGAAGAAGAAGACAATCATGTAATTAATATGTAAACACTGAACTCTTGTTAATTTATTTAAGGGAAGATCAAAGATACAGCATAAAGAATAAGCTGACAGAAGCCAGCAACTCATAGCTGGCTTTCTGCATCAGGGGCAGTGAACTAGAACGGACCAAGACCCTATTTCAACCCCAAGCAGCAGTCCTAGAAACAGGCCGCACTAGTGTAGTCTGCATAAGATAATAGAGATTGCAGTGGGAAGACAAATTCAATACCCAAACAAACCAACTAAAACTGGATGTGTTGAGTCAAAAGGCGCAGATATCGCAGCCTCACTGTAAACTATGGTAACGTCACAATGTCATTTCCAGGACGAACACTGAAAAAAAAACTGAGGCCAGTACTAGGTGTTTTATGACTGACAGTGCTATGTGTTTTTATGACTTACAGCACTAAGGTGTTTTATGACTTGCAGTGTTGTTTTATGGCATACAGCACTAGGTGTTTTATGACTTAGTGTTGTTTTATGACTGACATTGCTAGGTGTTGTATGACTTACAGTGCTAGGTGTTTTATGACTTACAGTGCTATCCAAAGTTGACAACAATGATGTGAGTTTCGCTCTGGTTGGAGCCTGACACCCCTGGAAATACAATGTGATAAAATAGAGTGTAGCACTGGGTCTAAAATCTGTGATCTACAACACTGAGGGAATAGGAGAGAGGTACAAGGGGAGGGAGGACGGAGGGTGCTGACAATCTGACAATGCAATGAAGAAATGTATTTAAATATATTACAATGAAATAGGTTTTTTTAAATTGATGGCCCATAAAATAGGATGACTTGACTTTTAATAAATGTACTCTTCTCTAACTGTATAATAAATGATCACTTCTTGTCCATCTTTCACTTCAGCTGGAGGTACAGTGCAACAGCCGCAGTTGATCAACTTCAGGTGGTATATTTACAAAATATTTATGCAAATGGTCAGAATATACAAATGACCTGTTCGACAACAACAGAGGGAACAAACCATCAACAGTTAATAATGAAGGCAACATCTCAGAGAAGATAAGCAACAAAGAATGTGAGCAATGGAAAAGCAACTGACATGGATATCATCAATATAAGAATGTCGGCGACCCTAGATGGTTTTAGTATCAATAAAATCACTGAACTATGAAATGACATCTACAATATAGGATCTATACTATATCACATGACCTGAGCACGTCAGTCTTTATATCATTGCCCAAGAAACCTGACGCAGCCTAATGTTCAGATTTTAGAACAATCAACCTGATGAGCCAGCCTTACAATTTAAATACTGCTCAAAGTTATTTAGGAGCAAATGTGATGGTAAGTAGACAACAAAATTTCTGGAGAACAATTTGGATTTCAACAGAACAAAAGAAACAATATTTTGTATAAGAACACCAGCACATAAATATATAGAAGGTTACAAAAAAATGTGTATGTATGTTTTACAGACTACAAAAAGGGTTTTGACAATCCAGCATGAGAAACTCATTAAATGTCTGGAAGAAATAGATATGGATGGAAAAGACATAATAATACTCAGTAACATATACTGGGAGCAAACTTCAACAATAAAATCTGACAGGATTAACTCATCATATGTAAATGTCAAACAAGATGTGAGGCAAGGATGTGTGCTGCATCCCTGTGAGTTTAACATGTACACAGAACAAATCTTTATAAGAGCTTGTTAACGGTAGAGTTTCGATAAATATTCTCAGATATATGGGTGACACAGTTAATCAAGCTGAAAGCAAAATTCAAGAATATGGACGGGACATTAACACAGGGAAAACAAAAACTACAACAATTAGCAAAGCAGACAATAAATCTACATTACAGATACAAATAAATTATCAAATACTATCTTGTACTTTATTGGAAGATGTGAAATAGAAATCAAGAAGAGAATAGGTATTGCCAAATTTATTTTCATGAAGTTTGACATTCAAACAAATAACTGACAAATTAAAAATTAGATTGATCATGTGTTATGTATACATGTTGCTTCTGTATGGAGTGGAGACATGAACACTTAATTGAAAACCATACTGGAAGGTAAAGTGGAGGACAAACGAGCCAGAGGTAAACAATGATGTAAGAGAGAGGATAATACTAGGAGATAGAAAAGACCTGTACACTCCTACGGTAGAAGAGGAGTGACAGTTTGCCACAAGCCATAGAATAAACAAGACCTGTACACTCCTACGGTAGAAGAGAGTGACTAAGTTCGCCACAAGCCATAGAATAAACAAGACCTGTACACACCTATGGTAGAAGAGAGTGACTAAGTTCGCCACAAGCCATAGAATAAAAAAGACCTGTTCACTCCGACCTCAGAAGAAGAGTGACTAAGTTAAGTCATCTGTAAAATATCAACAACATACAAGATGTAACAATTAATACTGTAAATGTTGCCATGATCATCTACTGTTCCATTTGTCTGGCCTTGGCAATGTGTAAAACATCAATTCCCATCTAATTCGACGAAGATCAACATCTAACATACGTTTTCGGCTCTGTCGTTTAGCAACAATGTTTACATGTTTAGACTGACCTAACTTAAGAATGGTGGAATATGCAGCACATGCGCAGCTTTAATTTAATGAAGAGTATTTAATTTCCGCTGTATTTAAGTTCCCATTGAATCAATTAAATTTGTACTTTCCAATAATGGAAATTGGACTTAAGGAACCAAGAAATGATATATGATTAGATCAGGTCAATGATTATGCATCTGGATTATTTGTGGATATTTATAGAAGTAAGATTTAGACTTTAATAGAACATAGAATAAAAATTAATATGTTAAAGATGATGCTGGGATGATGCAAAAATACAACTGCATGTGTTGAGTAAGAAAATCAATTTCAGTAGTATATCCCCTCCACATTGAATGACATTTAACGTTTCATACCAATATAAACAAGGCGTGATCCAATGAAACCCATCTGTGCTGCACCACGAGGTGCATGATGACATCATAGTTCTCATAATAAGTACAGACCAACAAGCAAGCAAGCATAGGTTCTTCTGAAGATTGATAACATATGATGAGATACCGAATCTGTCCAAGGTTTATCAGCAAGCGGTGATTCAGTTCTTAACAGTTGAAGGATGGCAAACAATCGACATTCATCAAAGAAAACATTGAAGGACTTGGCATAAATGTTAAGAGAAGGACGTTAGATATCAAAAAATTTTCCACAGCCAGATCAAGCACATGTTGTTGTGACAGAAGAAAATTGATGCAGCCACGATAGACAAGCTGCATAAAGCCATCAAGAATAAGCGGTGTGGTATGTTTTTATGTGGGTTGATTCTGTTGCATGACAAAGCTCACCCACATGTCGTGACAATTGTGCAGGAAGCACAAGCATGGAAAAGGAGGAAAGTTCTGCCACAGCCAGCCTACAGTCCCAATTTGTCTTCATGTGACTTTCATTTGTTCAGACCATTAAAAAAAGCTCTAAAGGGCAAGGATTCAAATTCAATGTATATGTCATGGCAATGGTAACCGAATGGTTCAATGATCCACGAAAGTCCTTTTCACAGACAGTATCCGCCATGTCCCCCAAGCAGTGGGATGCATGTCTGAATGCTCACTCCGACTTCTTCTAACAATCCCTGCTGAATGTTGCTTTGTTTAATTCTGCAACACCTGCTGATGCATATTTCATACATTTGTAATAACGACACAGGCAGATTGCATTTAATCATATCTTGTATTTTTTATTATGAATACTGCATGGCATAGATAGTTTAATTATTGTTTTCAGATGATAGTTTTAGCTCAATTTGTTTAATATTAATTTATTTTATTTTGACAAAAATTATTTTGACATAAGGAGTTGCTTTACTGCCTCGGTCACAAGACACAAATCTGCCAAATTTGACCCGACTGTAAAAAAGTTAAATTGGTTCAGCATAACAAACATGGATGTTCAGAGAGGCGAGACTTACACAAAGTTGTAAAACCACTTGATTGTACCTAAAAGACTGAAGAATGCCAAAAACAAAGCAGACCTAATTGAGTTCAACGAGTACTTTGTAAATTATACAACTAGCTCACACAGTGAGTGATGTTGTCGAGATGTAAGGCACTTGCCTCTCAAAACGATGAACCAAAATGGTGGACAATTGAATCCCGCAAGTTTCAAGTGACTCCTGATCTCATGTTACCTCCAGTCATCTTGGCTTATGTCTTGCCACTAGTCCAAGGTAGTTCGGGACCACAGAGATATTTCTTCCTCACCATTATCCAGTTACAGCGCAAGTTACATCATCAAGATAAAACTGTCTGATGATGTCGCCATCATGGCTTGCAATGGGCAACTAACTTTATAGATTAGAAAGAAAATAGAAAGAGATCACTGGTGCTGAAGATGTAGCAGTAAATGAACTGACAGCACACAGTTACTCATAGTCGGATGCTTGCATCAGGGTCAGTCATCTACAAATAACCAATACTCTACTCCAACTTCAAGTGGCAGACCTGGTAAAAGACTACAACCATGCAGCTTGGCTAAAAAATTAGGTATCAACGAGGGAATGCGGTCCCAAAAATGCCATGCTGAAATCAGATGTATCTGGCCAAAAAGTGCAGATATAGAAGGCATCCAGTAAACTATGACACAACAGCACTAACATCATTTTCATTACAAATTCTGAAGAAGAAGATAAAGAAAGATATGTTTAAAAAAATAGTAACACTAAGTTATAATATATATCTTCACAATTTTTTTTTCTTCAAAATGTCAATGTACATTTTTTTCAAAATAGTTTTTATAAAATGACCATGGATCCATGCATTTCAACAACGAACATTTACAAGGTCTGATCAAAAAGTAATCAACTTTATTTTTGTTGACCTTTTTCCAATACTGTGCACTTTTGTTTTCCTCATATATGACGCTCCTGATGGAAATCCCAAAATATGACTTCCAGAAATGCTTCCAGCAATGGGAGCACCACTGTGAGAAGTATGTCAATTCAGAAGGGGCATATTTCAAAGAGGATTAGGTTTAGTAAGTTTGTTTTTTTCCAGCCTAATGTCAGATTCTTTTTGATCAGCCTACATATTGTGTGACACAACAGAAACAAACTGCAACATCATTTATTGCATACCTCTAGGATGAGATCAAACTCTGGCTTGACTGCACGTAAGTGTTGTACAATAGGAAAGATGGACAAGACAGCTGTGTATTCGTGTCTGGCAACATTCTTTCTAGCAGCGGTGGCAAGGAGCTGTAAAGTTCAGGGAACAAGATTACAAATATAGATAATCATTTCAGTCTGGTGAGGTACCACCTATTCAACAAATTGAAGATAGGGTGTACCGACGAATGCCCGTGTGGTACTGGTAAAATGACCGCTGAACATCTGCTGCAGAACTGCCCGACATACGAGGATCAGAGAGAGCAGATGTGGCCATTACCAGTGGAACTGCAAGACAAGCTCTATGGCAGTGGCGACAGCCTCAGGATGACCGCCGCTTTTTTCGAAAAAATAATGGTTACTGTCTGACTGCGTACGCAGAAGAAGAAGATTTCAGTCTGGTAGTGCAGCTGAAGGCTGTGTCATCAACTGCTTTCTCTCTGTCATTTCTTTGTCTCACAACAGAAGGGTGGGCAATTTTGTTATTGATGGATTACAAATAATAGCTTAAAAATTATGAAAGCTTTATTAATAATCAGATAAAGATATATTGTGTTTTGATGTGCTTCTTCTCTAGCTTTGGGAATTCCAGAATAGAGACTGTCTTACAATGCTGCATGCTGGTTTCCTTAAAGCGTGCTCTATCTAATGCCAGCCCTGTCTCCACATGTCATGTCCCATTAATATCTGTCTGCTTCTTTCCAACAGTTGCACATTAGTAATATTGTACCATTCCAATCTCTCTATTCTGCTCAGACATCCATTTACAAAAGCCTGGTGGTCCATGGTCAATTGTCTTGCATATCACTTTTATTCATTATAAAGATATTTACTAGCATTCTTTCACAAATAATAGTAGTGCATACCTCTCCTTCACTAACTAAAGAATCCAGAGCCTGCTGAATGATGTTATCAAAAGCTGTTCTCTGATGTTTTTCAGGAACTATTCCTTTCATGAGATGTGCTTCACTCTGAAAAATTTGTTTTAAAAAGTGCATTGTAGAAATAAGTTTTGTTGATCACAAGACTTTCTAATATCAGGAATATTACAAATCTGTACATAACATAATAAACCCCTTTTGAAAAACAGCTCAGGATTATAAGAACTAGTATCTAGAAGAGACTAACCTGCATCAATCTGAGCAGGGCACTAATCTCATTTATGTACAAATCTGTTTCCAGGTCAGCACTTTCTTCTTTGATAGAGTCAGAGCAGGAAGCCTGTCTGCGGTGACCTGGAAAAAAAAAATGCAGTAAGTTTTATTTCTTTCTTTTCTGAAATTTGGAGGAAAAAAAATGCAATTTCCAATAGCCACCCTAAGAAAGGTACTCTTCAATCAATCAAGTTATAAAAGACTACTTCTAGTGTATATGGCATAGTTTGTATATATATATATCACGCATTATAATTTCTCTGATTTTCACTTTTTAGAGTATGTCATAAATGCTTGTCATAGTCAGGACTGGAGTGGAGGACAAGCTCTTTAACTACAATCAAATACTCAAACGGCATGTGTCTCATATAGCCTCTGACAGAAAATGCCCAGCTCCTGGCCTTCCCATGGCACACCTGTTTATAATAACAGGGACGACAGGCAAGTTACTGGCGCCTTAAAACTAGATAGATCCTTCGGGTAGATGAGACAGCTCATCTAGAAGAAGAAAAAAACTTTCATTTCAAAACCAGCTGCTGCCTTGCAAATGAGATACTGGCATATGAGATGAAACCAAAAACCAGGGTAGATGACTCACTAGCTTGGTATGTAGCTCATCTAGAAGAAGAAAGCCTACAAACCACCTGCTGCCTTGCAGAAAGACTGGGGACAGCCAAATGCTAGGGAGAGTTAACCCAAAATAACAGATTATGCCGAAAACGAATGTGCCGGGCCAAGAGGGCGAGTGTGTCGGACCAAAAGGAACGGATATGCTGGGCCAAAAGGATATTGCAGTACAACTGCAAAATGCAGAGCAACCTAACTCATGCTCACACCAAAAATGTCCCACAAGGCAGACAGAATGTTGGGATCCAAATCTTGAAGGGGCTCACCCAAGGCTACTGGTGACCACCTTGTGCTGTTCTGGGAGAGCCAGGAGACTTAATATCCTTCAGTGGAATGCAGAAGGAGTAATGAACAAGAAACAAACCCTTGCAGATCCATGATGAGAGTATCAACATAGCTTGCATTCAAGAGACATCCCTTAAGAAACAGCACAGGTTCCAAATGATGTGATAACAAACCATAAGGGTGGATAGAGACGGACACAAAGGCGTTGTCTTTATCCTAATAAATGCCATGCTACCAGCTAAAGAAATCCAGATCCAAACAAAAAGAGATACAGAGATAGCAGGAGCAGACATTGTGGTGGGACAGAAAATCCTCAAAGTATATCACATGTACTGACCATCTAGAAGATCCATGAAATTGGAAACATTCAAAGTACCAAGGTCAATGTATTATGGATGGAGACTTTAACAGTCATTCAAAAAGGTGGAGATACAAAGAGAGAGATACTCGAGGAGAGGAAGTTGAGGACTGAATGCACAGCATTTCAACCAGGTAGAAGATCGACCAACCTTTTATTCAAGAAGGTGGAAATCAACAGCTACTCCAGACCCTGCCTTCCCAACAGAAGATCTAACATATAAAATACACAGAATGGTCCATGAACAACTGAGAGGAAGTGACAGTGCTGCAAATGTGGAAGGAAGCAACTATGATTCTAATATTAAATCATGATAAAGACAGAACAAAAGCTGACAGTTACAGACCCATCAACTTGCTTTTCTGCACAGGTAAACTGATTGAAAGACTTGTATACCAGACATATTTTTTTTTTTTTTTGCATTCGCCTTATTTCTCTAATCCCCAAGGCGGTGTGCGTTGTACTGGGTTTTTATTTTGCGCCTGTTGGCCCAGTGCATCCAACTTCAGCATGCATTTTATGTAAGGGTCTGCTTCCTCTTGCATTTTCTAAGGGTTTGCTTCCCCGGGGTAACGGCCGGTGCTGTGATGGGGATCAAACCCTGCACCTTTTGGTTGTGAGCCGTGTCACTTAATAACTAGCCCACGCTGTCCCACAGTCTTTAGAAATGATACTGTCAACTTCCATGGTAAGTGTTTTGAATTTCTATCACAATTTTATGGTTTTATGTGAAGCCCTTTTGTATAATGATATTACTTGTGTATCCCAATGAATAGTGGCAATTACAACCCAACAAGCTGAACACTGACAAATGATAGGTAATTCCCATACGAGAAGGACATTAATAAAAATGGATAACAAATATGTGGTTGACAGAATAAAACTAGCATTGAAAGACAACACAAAGTTTAAAGGCAAATTTATAAAAGTACTTGATAGAAAAAAACTCTTGTTTCGTAGAATAAATATCATTAATATAATCTTATAAAGAACACAGGATCAACTCACTCTGCTCCAACTGTAGTAAAGATGATGCTTTCTTTGTGAAACTTCTGTTGACAGAAACATGTTTGGCATACAATTCCAACAGATCAAAGTCAAAAACTTATTAATTTGATTTAATTCATAAGAACAGTAAATTACAAACTTTTAATGAAACACATTCCACATATAACCCATGCAAACAACAGATGAACACAGACAGACAAACACACCAGCAGACCACTACATGGATCCTTTTCCTATACCTTCATTTTTGCTTCAGTGGAATGATGTATTCTGCTGGTCTCCTTAGAGGAAATCTCATCTAAACCATTTATTTGCTCTAGTGGGGCAGTTTTCTGTGACATTTTGTTGTGCATGCTTAAATTGTCAGTCTCTTGCACAAAGTTCCTTAGTTCCTTTCTACTGACATCCGCAGAAGCAGTTTACTGCTATTTTTTGCAGACATGAGATCCAAATTGGGTGAGTTAATAGATCCGATTTTTATAATACAAGTCCATATCCCTGATAACTTGAGATTCAAGATATGTGATGTGCACATCTCTAACATCTTTTGATAAGATGACCTGAGATTCAAGATATGTGATGTGCACATCTCTAACATCTTTTGATAAGATGACCTGGGATTCAAGATATGTGATGTGCACATCTCTAACATCTTTTGATAAGATGACCTGGGATTCAAGATATGTGATGTGCATATCTCTAACATCTTTTGATAAGATGACCTGGGATTCAAGATATGTGATGTGCACATCTCTAACATCTTTTGATAAGATGACCTGGGATTCAAGATATGTGATGTGCATATCTCTAACATCTTTTGATAAGATGACCTGGGATTCAAGAAATGTGATGTGCACATCTCTAACATCTTTTGATAAGATGACCTGGGATTCAAGATATGTGATGTGCACATCTCTAACATCTTTTGATAAGATGACCTGGGATTCAAGATATGTGATGTGCACATCTCTAACATCTTTTGATTAGATGACCTGGGATTCAAGATATGTGATGTGCACATCTTTAATCTCTTTTGTTCTCTTAATAATTACCACCACCACCCCCCCCCCACCCCAATGTAGACTGATATATGCTCAGTCTCTCTAGCAAATGGCAAAGGATGTGGATACTGATGGTTCCCATAGCTCACTGGTTGTACACACTGCTATTCAGGTACCTTTCTCCACTGGACCATCATCTGATTTCAAAACTGTGCAATCTTTGGACTGCCATCTCATCTATTTCAGTGTCATCCTCAAAGAGGCAGGCATTTATAGACTTCAAAATGACACCTCTATTCAAATCCCCAATACCCCTACTTTTTAGCTACCAGCAAAGATTGCGCCGTAATCGGGTGCAGGTCTACATTGCTCTGCTGTTTTAATTTATTATGGATGCCGCCAGACCACGGATTTGCCTGGAATTCACACTAGTCGAGGACTTACATTTGTGTTTACGGAAATGTGTTGTTTTCCATTTGGACTGGTTAATTCTTTTTTTTTTTTTTTAAATGATTTCTTTTGTTCGATTATCCTGGAATGGACATCGGCTATATGAGTAGAACTATACTTAAACCTGTGTCGTATTTCACGGTCTAGTTCACATGTCTGAACTTCACGAGATTCGCATCCTTTGCCTTAGCTGTAAACAGTGTCGATTTTGGTGTGTGAAATTTAGACACAACTATAATGGACTGAATACACAGTCGGGGAGAGATACCCAACTCACTCACATGCTGAGTAATGTCCCTACGACCTCTTGCGGTTGTGGGAAAGGCACGACACACAACGTTAGATGTCATCCCCCTTCCGCTGCATTGCGGGATACCTGTTTATGGGAAAGGCTTCGGGAATAAACCCTGAAAAAATATCTGCATCCTGTGCTATCTTCAATCATCTCAATAAAGATCTTGCTACTGGCCAAGGGTAGCTCAGGACCAAAGAGTGAGGTTGACAAAAGGTAGAGTTTCTTCCTCACTTTAAATGTAAATTAAAGCAAAAGTCATCCATTTTAGCGAACACAGCAAGAGATAAGTGTCCACACAGCTGAACAAAGAGAGCGGTCTTCATCACATGTGATGGACGAACATCATCACCCCTATTAAAGGAGTCATCCTGACCAGTATGTTCAACAATAGTAAAGGTTTCCATTTACTCCAATGGCAGGTTTACAATCAATAACAATGACTAGTAGCACTAACTGCTGGTAACTTTCCAGAAATAGTATTATGAAGTGAAGCGAGTGTTACAAATTGTTTACAATCAATAACAATGACTAGTAGTACTAACTGCTGGTAACTTTCCAGAAATAGTATTATGAAGTGAAGCGAGTGTTACAAATTGTTTACAATCAATTTAGATATGATCATTCTGGCAGAAAACTGTTTCTGTCAACACAGACAAATGGTTGGAGTCGATAGGGCGGACAAGGTTACAGAAAATCACCTTCATACTTGTTCTGCAGGCGTCAAAGACAGCAATAGAACTGATATGTTGGCGAGCACAGCTACGGTGGCAGGTAGTATATCAATGGACAGAGCTGATATCCCCAACACCGTTAGGGAAATCAGCTGAAAGGAAGATTCAGGAGTTGATCCAAACTCTACGTCCTTGGCACAACTGGTTGAATTGGGTGTGAAATGAGAAGGGGGGAGGGGTGACGAATGAACACCGCATGAGGATCAAAGGCGTCTGGTTAACCAGCACAGGACCAGAACGGTCAGTCCTCACATGCTGGCAGAGATACTGAGGATGAGATCTGAGTGCGTATGGACTTGTTCCCAGTGCGGTGATGATGATCTAACGACTAACTAATAAATTAATAATGTCCAGCGCTATTCTTCTTGATTAAATTTTAGCAATGAAATCTGTTAAGAATACACTAGAAAAAGAAATAACAGATACATCGTCAACAAAGGCTACAAAATCAACAATAAATAATAATCTTTCTATAATCAATTATTTTGAAAATAAGTGAGAAGCATAACAAGTTCTAAGTGTAGTATTTTCTATGGAAAAACTTGTATAAATAAAAATGTAATTTTTCTACTTTTAATAATCAATTACAAATAGAACAATGTAATTTTTCTCCTTGTAATAATCAATTACAAATAGAACTCTTTACAACTGCTAAAGAACAGTAAGTGTATATTTGTTTAAATATCAATTAGCAAAAATTGCTCTGACATTAATTATGCAACAGGTCAGTTAAAAGATTTATTTTTTATTTTTTTATCTATCAGAAGCTTTATTTCGATAAAAATTGTTATAATTCCTTCCTCTATATCCAAATGGATTTAAAAGTATCATGAATTTGTATGATCTTTATATTTGAACACATGCTGTGCTTAACTCTTTTCAGTCTGTTCCTGCAGGCATCAGTAGAATGAAAACATCAGTTGCCGTCTGATTCATTGGCATTCCGTATCTGACACCAATGTTTCGCTGATTAATTTAGAGTAAACGTTTGCATTTTCAGACTGATCTAAAGATGGCAAACTATATGGTATATGTGCAGCTTTAGTTTAATATAGAATTATTTCTGCCAGGTCCATATTTATTTTTGATGTGATTTTTTTAAAGTTGTGACACTCTGCATGATGGAATTAGGAGTTAAAGAGTCGAGAAAAGACAGGCCAATGATGAAGCAGCTGAATTATGCCTGCTTATTCAATGAAAGTCCAATTCTGATTCTGACTTTGAAACAGATCAATGTAAAAATGATGCTTTAAAGTGAATATAGCAACAATTTCAACATGTGCCTGAGAACAAATTAAAAAATAATCTAGTATCCCCACCTTCATATTTAACGTTTCATTTAAATATATATTTTTATTATGAAGACTGTCACATATAGATACTTTAAATAGGGTTATGATCTTTAGATCGTAATTTTAGCACAATTTATTTAATATTAACTAATTTTATTTGGAAAAAAAAACTAACAATTTACATGCAGAGTTGAGGTACTTGCTGTAGACTGTAAGATGTAAAATTAGGCTGGGCTAGAAAGGGTTAACAAAGAGTTAAAATTGAATCTAAGATTAATTGTTATTAAAACTTACACAAATCTGTGAATGCTTTTCTTTTGTGAACCGTCTTTTGTCCCACGGAATTTTGAACCCTTGTGAGAGAAAAACATTCAGGTAACATGCATCAAGTTTTTGGTTTTTTTTTACTTGCAGTCAACAGTTTTTATTTCAATCTTAAAACAATAAGTAAAACAATAACATACGGCTATGTTATAGATACACTAACTTAAATGACACAGAAACTTCAAAAATTAAAAGCACAGATCATAAAAAAACATGATTAACATAATGGAACATTTATAACAGAAGTGTACCTCAGCTGGAGAGTTCTGGCTTCCAAAAGGCAGCTGAACACTGTTAAAGGAACTTCCACTTGATGTTTTTATATGTTCCTTCAATCTGTTGTTTTCAACATTAACAAACAAAAAATATATATATATACTTTGTTTTGCCTCTACTGCATAACCTATTACAAGAATTTATATTTTATTATGCCTCTACTACATAACTTATTAAAATAGTTTATACTTTGTTTTGCCTCTATTACACAACTTATTATGAAAAATGTATACATTGTTTTGCTTTTACTACATAACTTATTACAAGAATGTATACTTTGTTTTGTCTTTACTACATAACTTATTACAAGAATTTATACTTTGTTTTGCCTCTATTACAAAACAGTTCAAAGTGCACAAAATGATATATCATTGGCAAACAAGCAACAAAAATGACAAAATTAGAGCCATGAATGGTAATTATAATTGCTTAAATAGGTCAAGCTTATCAGATCCCCTTAGACAACACTAAGACTACGAGTTTATCTTTGGTATTAGCAAGAAATCAGTGTTGCCACCAAGATCAATGTCTGTTGTGCTGTGGTTCTAACCACCCTTCTGTACATCTGCGTAACATGGACAGTCTATAGCAGAGATGTCAGGATACTCAACCATTTCCATATGAGATGTCACAATGGGTTGCTCAGGATAGGTTGGCAGGATAGAGTACCCAACTAATTCCTCAACAAAGCGATGCTCCCGGGCATCCATATGTTATTGCAGAAAGCCTAAATCAGATGGACTGGGTATGTTGTTAGAAAACATCTTCGCAAGCAGCTGTTGTAAGACATGCGCTCATCAGAGGGGTGGAAAAATAATACAAAGACTCTGAAAATATCTCTAAACAGTATCTTCATTGATGTCACCTCCTAGGAACTGCTTAGTAAGGCTCTCAACCTGGCACACCATTACCACACATGGTACTGGCATTACTGAGCAGTGAATCATTGCTGTATTGTAACAAAAAGTGTGCTGCCAGAAAGGACAGAATGCAAGACATGACCAATTACTAACACTTTTCATGTGTGCCTCACATGTGGTAAAATTTGTCATACTCAGATAGGACTATTCAGCCATATGCCTTTTATTATTATTAGACAATAGGAGAGGGGGGAAAACTGGAAAAATATTTAAGAAATAATGCTTTTTTTCTCTTCTGACAAAAGTATTGATAACAGAAAAAAAATCACTTTATCAGAAACTACAATTTCTTTCTCCGATTCCCAGCCTCAGACTTCATGGAACAATAAAGGCAACAGAAAAAAGAAAAACAAGAGATTTAAAATTAAATATTTTTATAAGCAAAACTAAAATCAATAACAATACAGACAAAAAGATTCAAATTATAGATCTACATTTCATATAAAACTAGGTTGTTCAACATGATATGAAAATGAGTTCTAAAATATGGTTCTGAAACATCGCATGTAATTTGAGTGTGACACCTAGGCTACAGACCTCAACAACAGGTGTTTGTTAAACAACAGGTGTTTGTTAGTGTTCCACACTGTCTGTTAGACAGTCAGATGTAATAAGAAGAATAAATCTATGGCAAATAACACCACAATAACCAATACAGCTATATCTAGAGAATGTTGAGGTGAAACTTAGAAACTTAGAGTAAAACTGTTTTTAACCGTCTTGCTTTTTAAGATGAATTACGTTGTACTGTTTTACACCTTATTGTCCAGTGCATCTGATTTCAGCACACATTTTTGTATGGACTTACTTCCGATAGGGGTACTACCTTGCTGATTCGAAACAAATGCTGTTTAGGCTGAGAGCTCTGTCCCTAACCACTTCGCTATAAAGTGAGTAACCAGATATAAGCTGAATTGCAACCGACAGAGGAAGAGAAGAGTGGAAAGTCAAAGAATACCTGGTAAAGGGCTGAAAAAGAAGGTGGCTAGAGGTGGATTGGGATACTGGAGGAGGCTAAGGAAAATAGAGGAGGATGCTGGAGGGGCTAGGGATGCTGGATGAGACTAGGAATGCTGAAGGAGGTTAGGGATGCTGGAGGAGGCTAGGAATGCTGAAGGGGGTTAGGGATGCTGGAGGAGGCTAGGAATGCTGAAGGGGGTTAGGGATGCTGGAGGAGGCTAGGAATGCTGAAGGGGGTTAGGGATGCTGGAGGAGGCTAGGAATGCTGAAGAAGGTTAGGGATGCTGAAGAAGGTTAGGGATGCTGGAGGAGGCTAGGAATGCTGAAGGAGGTTAGGGATGCTGGAGGAGGCTAGGAATGCTGAAGGAGGTTAGGGATGCTGGAGGAGGCTAGGAATGCTGAAGGAGGTTAGGGATGCTGGAGAAGGCTAGGAATGCTGGAGGTGGTTAGGGATGCTGGAGGAGACTATGGTTGCTGGAGGTCGATAAGGATGCTGGAGGTCGATAAGGATGCTGGAAGTGACTAGGGATGCTGGAGGAGACTATGGCTGCTGGAGGTCGATAAGGATGCTGGAGGTCGATAAGGATGCTGGAGGTCGATAAGGATGCTGGAGGTCGATAAGGATGCTGAAGGTTTGTGAAGGATGCTAATGAAACTAGAGAAGATTAGGGATACTGGAAGAGGCTAGTGATACTGAAGGAGATTAGGGATATTGAAGGACAGGGACACTGGAGGTGGATAAGGAAGCTGGAGAGGATTAGGGATGCTGGAGGAGGCTAGGGATGCTGTAAGAGGCCAGGGATGCTGAAGGTGAATAGGGATGCTGTAAGAGGCTTGGGATGCTGTAAGAGGCTAGGGATGCTGAAGGTGAATAGGGATGCTGTAAGAGGCTAGGGATGCTGAAGGTGAATAGGGATGCTGTAAGAGGATAGGGATGCTGTAAGAGGCCAGGGATGCTGAAGGTGAATAGGGATGCTGTAAGAGGCTAGGGATTCTGTAAGAGGCTAGGGATGCTGAAGGTGAATAGGGATGCTGTAAGAGGATAGGGATACTGTGAGAGGCCAGGGATGCTGAAGGTGAATAGGGATGCTGTAAGAGGCTAGGGATGCTGTAAGAGGCTAGGGATGCTGTAAGAGGCTAGGGATTCTGTAAGAGGCTAGGGATGCTGAAGGTGAATAGGGATGCTGTAAGAGGCTAGGGATGCTGTAAGAGGCTAGGGATTCTGTAAGAGGCTAGGGATGCTGAAGGTGAATAGGATGCTGTAAGAGGCTAGGGATGCTGAAGGTGAATAGGGATGCTGTAAGAGGCTAGGGATGCTGTAAGAGGCTAGGGATGCTGTAAGAGGCTAGGGATGTTGGAGAAGGCAAGGGTTGTTTTGGGGGGAAGAGAAGCACAATTGTTGCCCTTTGTTTCAAAATAGACCAAAGTCAAGTGAGCAGTAACATGAACATTACAATTTTGATGATAAAAAATGTTCTCAACTCACTCACCCTGCAAGAGAGCGACTTAGCATTTTTGATCTTGCAACTTGATATGTCCGAATAAATTCAGAACTCTTTCCGTGCTCTGTCAGCCATTTTGAAATAACTCTTAAATCTTGTGTAACTTTTTCTGAAAGTTGTTCCAAAGCCAGATCTGTGTCTGTCCCTATAGGTGGCAACTCTGTGTTCCAATTTAATGAGAATGGATAGAAAACAAATAAAATTATACAGGATTGTAGTAAAGATAGAGAGAGAGAAAACCAATTATCATCTTGAGGTTAGTGAGGCTGGAGACGTGTTGAAGTCATTTGATCATGTCATACCACTGTTAGTCCGTCCAATGACTGGTGTCCAAGTCATATAGTCCTGCCATGCCACTGTCCTCTGTTAGTCATAACCGAAGACTGGTGTTGAAGTTGTCGAATTATGTCATGGCACTGTTAGTCAGCTCAAAGACTGGCATTTAAGTTGTCAGATCATTTCACTGTTAGTCAGCTCAAAGACTGGTGTTGAAGTTGTCTGATAATGACATATTTCTGTCCTCTGCAGAGCTCTTCAGCTCAGTATACGTTATTGTACACCTATGTGATGAACTTGTTTCTTGGACATTCTCTGCTGAATTTTGTCTTCCAGTATTTTCAATCTACCCTTTTGTATACTTTTCATTAATTGTCTATGTGCCCCTAAATTGTTAAAAAAGTAACCCATAGCAATACTGGCGCAGGGGTGTAAGATGTTGGCGATCTCACATTTCAAAGGCTCGGCTATATAAGGGCGGTAGCTATCTCCTCTCCCTCGCCGCTTTTACTTTCCGGACTGAACCGATACCCATTAACGGCTAGTCGACCCGGGAGCCGTTGCGGTCTGAAAAAAAATTTCCGCCTCAACTGGGAATGAACCCAGGGTCACTCAGATGTGAAACCAGCTCACTAACCACTGCGCTACGCGGCTCACTCTATATTGTTAAGCTTATTTAATCTTTCAGCTCAATCTTCATATCCTACGATAGCACCACATCTAAAAAAAAACTTGTATGGTATTTTCACTGAGACAGAGATAAAAACTCAATATAAACCAGCATATAAGTTTATCATTTGTGAATATATTAAAGAACACATATTAATTCATGAATGGAGGGTGGTTATGTCTTTTTGTTCTGTTTTTTTCATTTGGGAATATTCTCTGTCTAAGTGTCAAAGAGAATTGGGAATTAATGTAGTTCCATAAAAGTAGTTCCATATCAGATATGACAGTGAGGGATGAAGTGTTAAAGAATTTATAATGTTAGGTCTTCAGCTGTATGATGGAGAATGACTGGTTAGGTCTTCAGCTGTATTAGGGAGGGTGACTAGTCAGGTCTTCAGCTGTATTAGAAGAGGGTGACTGGTTAGGTCTTCAGCTGTTTGATTGATAGGTGGTAAGGTATCAGAGGGTGACATTAGGTTTTCATCTGTATGAGGGAAGATGACTGGTTCCCATTTCCCGTTGCCTAGCCAACCCTAGTTTTGTGCAGTCAGATATAAATATAATATAACAGCATGTGACTAACATCAGCTTTCCTCTTATGCACAGGACCACTGAAGTGGTTGAAGACTGGGTAACCAGAGTTTTTAGAGATGTTAAGGTTTTGCCAGAAGCATGTATGTAGTTACAACCCGGTCTCGCCAATGGAATTACAAGTTAAAGAGCAGAGAAATTACACTATTTAATCACACCAATGATCATGCATCTGGTTCTGCATATGGATATTCAATCCAAGTCCGATCCAGACTCTGACTTTTAAACAGACGACAGCGAAAGTGGTAGTGTTTTAGAGATGGAAAAAAAACAATTTCAACACATGTGGTGCGTACAAATAATTAAAAAATGATGTGGTATTCCCCACGTCCACATTAATAACATTTAACGTTTCATACTAATATTTATTTGTATTATGAATACTTCATGCCATAGATAGTTTAAGTTAAAAGATCTTTGCGATAGTAATTTTAGCTCAATTTGTTTAATTTTAATTTATTTTATCTGTGGCAAAAAACTATATGACATACAGAGTTGCGGCACTTGCATTTGAGTGTTGGGTTGGTAGATAGGACACACATCTAAAAAATTATTCTGGATTGGAAAGGGTTAAGGTTTAATAACAGCAAACCTCCAATTGGTGTACATGCCTAAATGTCTAACAAAGTATGTCTATATTATCTTTTGTCTTCTTTTTCTCTTCTCCCTTTCTCATTTGTGTCTTGTGGGGGTCGCTGTAATTGAGAGGTAAGACACCTCTCAAAGCGATGAATGTAAATGGTGAGTGATCAAATCCCGCAAGTGAAGTGATCCCTGGTCTCAAGGGAGGTAAGACCAGAGTGCCTGCATCCTGAGTAACCTCTAATCGTTTAGACTGGTCGTCTTGCTACTGGCCCAAGGTAGCTCTGGATGAGAGAGTGAATTTGATGACCAAGCGCAGTTTCTTTCTCATTATAATCCAAACACAACGCAAGTTACATCATCAAGACAAAAATCATCTGATAATATCACCATCAATGGGCAACTAATTCTAATGAGCGTGTACCTTCACTGCAGATGGGACCCTTTGCAGGAAGTATGTAACAAAACACAACATGTGTTCTTTCATTGGTAGTTTCTGTAGTAGTGAGGTTCTTATCCCTTT
Source organism: Ariolimax columbianus (assembly GCA_036924085.1). Lineage (NCBI taxonomy): Eukaryota > Metazoa > Mollusca > Gastropoda > Stylommatophora > Arionidae > Ariolimax > Ariolimax columbianus. Next base: position 107,514,746 of record JAVGWX010000006.1, read on the forward strand.
CAAGCCCCAGCCAGAGCAAAGAGCTACCACCACAGTTGCACTCATTTAGGTGCTCTTGAAAGTTTCTGTAGCAGTGAGGTTCTTGTCCCTTTTTTCCTCCAGCCAAAGCATAGAGCTACCACTACAGTTGGCCTCATTTAGGTGCTATTGCAGTGATGGTTTCTGTAGCAATTTGTTTTATATGGGTCAGCCTTGCTCCCATATACAACTCTCTTTAATCATTATTTAAATAAAGAATGGAGGTTCAGTGGTCCTATTCTTTCCTCCAGAGCAAGAGGCCCCAAGACTCACTCAAAGAATGTGGTGAGGCTGCATCGTATTTATTGTTTTCTTTATATGGCTGATACATTTTTTTTTACATAAAAGCTGTTCTAAGTGACATATATTTCACTTATACAGCCACTGAATTTTCTGACAAACCTACATGCCCACGGTGTTGAACCTGGTTATATCAGAATTCTTGCCAACAGTTATATGAACTTCACTATCACATTCTGTCCCTTCCAATGTCCAATTGTAGTACCAGTACCAGGGAGATTTTAGATTTTATCTCACCAAATCTCTTCTCCATATGTTTGGAATCAGTCATCAACTGAGACATCCATATTGATGACAGACGACTGAATCACCTTTAATTTGCCGGCAACATAGTGTAATCTTTCGCCAATTGTGATCCAGTCTTCCTTGGTGGGGTAAGCTTAGAGGATGTCGATGAGTACATCTATCTTGGATGCCTATTCAATATGTAGAACAACCTGAAATCTGAACTTACAAGATATCGCCGCACGGGCTGGGCAATCTTCTAGTCCATTAACACGGTCCTGGATAGTTGACAAGACCAGAACCTATGCACCCCTCTTTTCAATTCCACTGTGCTAACTGTGATGTGCTATGGTGTACAGACATGGACACTCACAAAATCACTGGAGGATAAATTGAGAGTGACTCAGGTTTCACTTGAGTGATGCCTGGTCGGAATTACTCTCTGCAACCAACATATGCAAAAATTTCCACAATTCTGACATACGAATTTCCTTGGTAGATGATGCAGTAATCTATGAAGACAAGGCAAAACATAGATGGGCAGTTCACATGTCACAAGGAAATGATAGTCGATGGAGCATGGCAACAGCAACCTGGTACCCTCGAGGCAAAAAGAGACAGCGGGGAAGACCACCAATGCTTTGGTCAGACTCACTTGCTGTCAGCAACAACATCCGAGATGCCTTTGTAGAGTGCTTACCACCCACTGTACTTTCATGGTCAAAAACAGGGAACACTGGATATGAAGTTTAGATCCGCAGCTCAAGATCAAGATCTACATGTCCACACAAACATAACGACTTGTTCGTCTTGTGTATTTGATCAATGTCTAACAAAATGATCACACATGATGGCATCTATCAGGGCAGCAACAAACTCCCTCCATTTCACCCAGTCTGCAGCAATCCTTCATACAGTGTCCCAGTTCTGGCTACTAATTTTCATTTAGGTTCTTCACCAAGCTACCTTAGGTGCACATTTTGGTTTCTATGTTTCTTCACCAAACTACTTTAGGTCGACCTCCCTTACATCTAACATCTAGAGTCTATAGCATGGCAGTTCTGGTGATAGTGTCAGGTTCTCTTCTAAGGACATAGTCAATTATATTCTAGCACTGACTGGTTGTGATAACTTAACTCTTGAAGGCCATAAGAACGCTGTCAGCGTTCTTCCGTTACGTTTCAAATGTAAAAGTTCATTGTGTGGACATTCAAAGTTGGAAAACATTTGTTATCGTTCAAGTTAGTTATCACAAAAATGTGTAGCGAACCTAGCACTTCAAAATTGTCTTAATAGTGGGTTATTTTTATCTGTAGAAAAGGCTAGGAGTTGTGTACTCTAGATGAATTTAGTGACGAGGATTCACATTTTTCTGATGTTGAATCTGAGTTACATAGAATGTAATATTATTCAACCTACTCAGCCTACTGAATCTGATGCTGAAGATGAGGGGTCGTTGTCACAGCCAGGACCTAGTGCTGCTAAAAGACAAAAACGTTTGACTGCACCGTCAGCAGAAAAACGAAGATGCAATAATTCTAAAGCAAATTCTTACTGCATATTCATTTTCCTTTAATTTGATATATAACATGTTTGTCTTCCTTGTGAAATAATTAAGAAAAGTCAAGTTTTATGAAGAGACTGCCTTTATAGAAAAAATTATTCTGGCAAAACTAGTAAAAACAAATGATGACCTTTAAGAGTTAACTTAACTTCATTGTACTGGTTTAGAAGGCTCTACAGAGTCTGTATTTAACCAGTTTATTTCACTCCGCGGATACTGCTAAAAAATTATTTAAAATACTGTGAGCATATACAATCTATTTTGTAATGCATTAACTGACTCTACTTCCACTCCATCCTGTGGCAATGCATTCCAAGAATTCACCACTCTCTGACTAGAAAAATGATTTCCTAATATCTAATCTAGACCTGTCTTCAAACAACTTGTAGCTGTTCTTGTAGCCGGTCACACTTTGAAAAACTTGGTAGTCTAATTTATCTTTTTCATTTATTAATGTATACACTTGTATTAAGTCACCTCAAATTCTTCTTTATTCAAGACACTGTAGACCAGTTTTTTTTAGTCTTTCCTCATAACTATAATTCTGAAACCACGCAATCATTTTTGTAGGTCTTCTTTCCAGCATGTTTATATCCACTCTATATGGACTCCACACCTGAACACAGTACTCTAATTTAGGTCTTGCCAATGATTTATATAGTATGGTGTGCATATCTTCTTGATTGCTCTGGCCCAGCAGTTCTGGTTGGTAATTTGACCAGAAAACTTATCTTCTTTGGACAGATTGTAAGGAAAGGTGACAGTTCAGACATTTCTTTTTCTGTTATTCACCAGTATTCAACACCACTAAGAATGTGTGCAACTCTTGTATCTTATTTGTTTAGTAGACCAGTTGAACAGAAGAGAGCAGATCGTGGTCTTCAGGCTTCGCACTGGCCACAATAGACTGAGGTACCACCTATTCAACAAATTGAAGATAGGTGGCACCGACGAATGCTGTGTGGTACCGGGAAAATGACCACTGAGCATTTGCTGCAAAACTGCCCGACATACGAGGATCAGAGAGAGCAGATGTGGCCATCACCAGTGGCAACACTAGACAAGCTCTATGGCAGTGTCGACAGCCTCAGGATGACCGTTGCCTTTTTCGAAAAAATAATGGTTACTGTCTGACTGTGTACGAAGAAGAAGATTTGTTTGGTATTTGTCCTGTACTGTAAAGACTTACAAATGTTGTTTATGCTGGCAAAGGTTACTCTGGATTTGTTCATTCTGATGTTAATGTCCTTGCCTGTTCTGTATTTAGCATAACTGTGCTTGTTGAGTATGTACATTTTTCTATCTTGACGTTCTTGTGGGTGTATTGCAGTGAAAATGTACTAAAATATATCCTGTTTTCTGATAATTATTTCCACCTAACCTCCAGGTGCACTAAATGTTATCTAGTCTTCTTTCCGCAAGTCTGTATTTGATATCATGAGTCAAGAGGTATCCTTCTTCCTCTTCTGCGTTCATCCTAAAAAGATGTTGTGACATTGTGTCATAGTTTACAGCAAGGCTGCAATATATGCACGTTTTGACCTGACATATCCGATTTCAGTTGAGTTTTTAAATAAAGACATACAAATGATGTTTAAGCTGGCAAAGGCTCCTCTGGTCTTATTCACTCTGATATTGATGTCTTCACCTGATCTGCATCTGCCATAACTGCATTTTCCAAGTATGTAAATGTGTCTATCTTTGCTCCTTATTTTCTATGCAGTGGAATTGTGCACATTTAGCATCTATATAAACATACATTTCCCATGCAGGTTATATGCACATTAATCTTTCATCATTATAATCCTTTCTTTTCTTTGTGGGCTCCAACTAGAAAATGGGGCCAGCACTATGGTTGACTTATATACAGGAAGCCTGTATTATAGCATGCATGTACTCTTGCAGTAGCTGTTTATTTTACATGATGAGCTTGCCAGTACATGTGCAACCTTCTTAGTTGCCATTTTCAACAAGGGGACCCTGATCCACACAGGGAAAACAGAATAATATAAAAGATATTCTTAATCTACTGATGTACAATATCCACAAGGGATAATAAATCTTATGGAAGGAATGAGACATTTGTAGCAATAACAGGCACTCAAAATTTAAAGCCATATTAATCAAAATTGAAAAACAAGAGAAAAAATAAAAAGGTTATTAAGATGTACTAATCATGGGGCCGGGAATATAAAATGAATAGGCCCACTGTTACCTTCTAGCCATGTCATAAAAAGCAACCTAAGAGAGTTGTGCTTGGGGCTTGCAACACTTATCATGTAATAAAAACATTGCCATTATAATCAGTTAATGTAATAGCTCAAATACAGGCTTCCTGTGAAGAGACAAGATGTAGTTAAAACATATGCTTTACATGGGAGAAAAAAGGGAACATTTAAAAGATTTCTAGGGAAAAAAAACATGAATGTAACAATTAAGCAGAAGTAAATCATTTTGATTAAACATGTGATAATGATAAGACATTTTGGTACATGGATTTGTGGGGAGCAACAAGGTTTGGGAAGGGCAGATATATAGGTACCATTATTGTGATGCTTCTGTCTTGCAATGGACAAACTGCTGGCACATGCTCTACACTTTTTGAGATGCAACAGGAACAAACGGTTCTTCTTGGATGTTGTTTGGCGCCCATCTTTCATGTGACCAAAATTTGTAATGTAAAGAACAATTCTGTTTTTAAGTACACAAGAGTGATGTCCGATTCGCCATTCCCACACAACAACAAAATATTTAAGCTATGTTAACAACAAATTTTGGCGTAAAAAAATATTTCTAACATTTTCTAAAAATGATTCCAAACATAAAAAATATGACGTCTAAACTATATATTTTGTTCACAAATACAGTGATATAACTTCATCTATAAATATATCTAAAAAGCTCATGATGTTGCTGTTTTGGAGCCAATTTCACCTGAGACTCTTGCCATTCAATTCGATGTCATCTAAGGGTATCTGCAGATGTTTGTTTGTTGCTGTTTAGTACCATATAAAGGGTTCCATTTATCTGGCATCAAAAGAAGAAGCATTTTCCTAATATCACTGAGTGTTGAGCACTCAAAGAGATGATGATCAATGGTTTTGTATGTGTATATACACAGCAGGCACTCTGAAGTGTGTTGTAGTAGGATTATGCTAGGGTGCTTAATTAGTGGGATGCATTGGGTTCTCAGCCAGAAAATGATGCTCTGATCCCTCCTTGTGAGTTGATCGATGGTGTCATTTGGATTGGGATTTGCCATATATCTGTAGACCTCCATCCCTGTGTTTATTATGGACCATCTGACAGACGAGTTTCTTTGTTTGATATTTTTATAAGCTAATCGTTTGTTTGAGTTGGTGCTGGGTGTGGCTGTTCTTGTCTTGGGAAAGGCATAAAAAACCACCTTCAGATAGTACAAGTGCAGTGATTTCAGCTTCCTAGTTGGAGCAGACCTTCCCACACGAATTTGACAGTTTATCATTCTGTACAAATGTCATAACGTGCTTTAACGGAGACCTTGAATGCAGATCCATCAGATTATATATGTATCCATTCATCAGGATAGGCATTCATAGTTCTTTAAGCTGTCTGCACGAGAGTAATTGGACCTGAACCTTTGGTTGTGTAATTAAATTAATTTTGTCAGTATTTCTGGTTTTAAGGAATGTTTGTGGTGTTATATCTTTTACTATTTTCTGTAACTATTGTAATTCAATCAATAAATCAATTAATTGTTCTTCTTCTTCTTCTTCATACGCTGTCAGACGTCAACTTGAATTTGTTCGAAGAAAGCAGCTGTCATCCTGAGGCTGTCGACACTGCCATAGAGCTTGTCTAGTGTTGGCATTAATCAATTGTTCAGTATCCTTACCTTCGTTGGGATGTAGTACAGTGATCAGGTGCATAAATTTATCTTGTTTTCATAATTTCTTCATCATTTGCATCATGAGTCAAAGGTATTCCATAAATCAAATCATTCTACACCTCTGCGTGGTGGTTCTGGATGACAGGCTGCAACAGAGCAGACTGGCTAAGGAGAAGGGATCAAAGGTGGAAGGCTAATCCGGTACCCAAAAACTACTACTGAAGTTGGATGTGTCAGGCCGAAAGGTGCAAATATCACAGTCAAGCTGCAAAGTACGACACAGGGCATTCCATTTTCCTAACAACATCCTGCTACTTGCAAAGCCCTTTTCAGGGCATAGTTAGAGGGAGTTTGAGAACGAATGAGAAAGAAGAAATCATTCAGTATCCTGAGTTTGGTAAGTGCATAAGCCACTGAACCGGCACTGTGATTCTCTATTACTTTCCATATCTCTCTCCAAGTATTTTGTTCATCCTTCAGTTCTGACAGTATCTATCCTCTATTTTCTCGTTAGTCTTCCACTCTTCAGCTTGCTTTCTTAACAGGTTTCATGTTGGTGCATGATAAGAAATCATAGAAGTCGGGTTCCTCACTTTACGTCAAATCCATCTCCATTTCAAGTCTCTAATCCACTGCTGGGAGTTCCTCAAGTTCTGTCCAAAAGCTCCTCATGTAGGTATATTAGATGCCTTGTGCTGGTATATTACGTTCACTTTACTGCTTAAAATGACATTCTTTATTTAATTAGTTAATATAATTATGGGATTAAATAGAAGTAAACATGATCAATATTTATTTATGTCCTTAGATTTGTCACTTAATAAATTATTCTGGCAGCCATTCTTAGTTATTGCACCTGGTGACAAGATGGCCTATTAATATACTTGTTGGTGACCAATTTTTTTAAAATCTGATTGTTCTACATCATTCCAGAATAAGTATGTGACCAACAACCGCAAGATGACTTCTTTACAGAAAGCTGCGACAACAAATGTATATTGTGATAGTAGTTTTATTTAGCACTTTTATTGTGAGGTTGCGAATCCGTATACAACTGCTCTTAGATACCTTTAACAACATTCATATGAAGTTGAAGCGGTCCTATTCTTTCCTCACCAGTCAGGAACCTCAGGATTCACACCAAGGTGACTGTATTAAAAAAACTGGCTGTAACTGATCACAAGATTTTCAGTTTTAGTCTTGGCAGTGAATGCTGAGAGAGACTTGTATGTCCACCTCTAGATGTTTCATGCCCATATATAATGTTTTTCTCTTGCTCGTCTATCTTTTACCTGTCTCCGCTAATATCTGTTGCCAAATTTGATTTACATACATATTTCAGAGGAGCTAAACAAAAAGAAAATTGACAAGACAAGCCTACCATCATCTGTGTTCAAGAGATCCAGAATAACAATAGGTGGTACAGGCCGACCATGGCGGTTGAGCAATGACTTGAATTCATGCTGGAGAGCATCCTTCCCATCCTCAAATATCCTTTCCTATAAAAACCAAAGCCAGATATGCACAACTAATGCAGTTTGATCAACTGACATTGACAACTGATTGAAATAATAAATGAACTATGTTTATTAGAAGTGAATTTCAAAATAGGATCTTTGTGGCATTTTATAATTATGTCCATAATTATAATGTTTTATGATTATATATATATATATATATATATATATATGTGTGTATGGTCAATTAAAGACACTGAAGAGAAACAGATGAAGAGAGAATCAGACCAAACAGAATTACATTAATTACACAAGGCTTGTTACTTCTATCTCTTCTGCATTGTTATTAGCATTCAGTCCTAAATAGTCTTTTTTACAACAAATTGCATTCATTCCCTTCCTCTTTATTCTTGATAACTACATTGCTTTTTTTTTCCGATCCTAGTTCTTTTAGATTTATTTTAAAACTTTATCCATTTTCCTCTCAATATCTTTTATTAAGTCTCACAGAGATTATATGACCAAAACACACTTGGAGAAGAGAACTGGAGTCTAATCTAACATGAGGGAAGCAGGACAGTCCTAGCCTATTTTGGCGAAGAGGGCAGGAGAAAGACAGACTTGGGAGTTGTTGGTTTGACGATATTTGCTCTGCAGTGAGCTGAACGATTTTGATTGAATGTAGATTATATGCTTCATCATGATTGTTCTTGTGTTTTTGCTAGCTTCTATTCACTGAAAGTAAGCAATCAATCAAAAAAGGTAAACAAAGTAGGAAGAAGATATTGGAAAGTTTAGCATCGTAGCATAAAAGTTGTGGAGTATCTTGATCTCCAATGCCAGCTGCATGACCAGAATAAAACCCTATCAATAATTAACATCCTGAAGTTAAATGTGCTGAGATGGTGCAAGATGTTAAATGAACCAAAGATAATAAAGAGATAACAAAAATATATGCAGAGATAACAAAAATATATGCAGAGATAATTAAAGGTAATTGATGAATGAGCAAATATACACATGATGATTGATGAATGAGCAAATATACACATGATGATTGATGAATGAGCAAATATACACATGAAGATGAGTAAAGTACAAAAAAGAAATCATAGGAAGGAAATCATTCAAATGACAGTATAAAGATAAAGAAAGACTGTCAAGTTTAAACAGGAACAGGAAAGACTGTTTGCAGCAAGGAATCTTAAATGCTAATAGTAGGTGGTGAAGTAAATGATGAAGAAGAATGAAGATGAGACAAAGAAGAAGGAAGTGGTTAAAGAATGAGAATATTAGAAAAAGATGAGAAAACTGGAAAATGATGAAAAAGGTAAGAGAGAATTACATAAGCTGAAAAATGTCAAAGTGAAGTTTGTCAACAACTTGTTACTGACCATATCAAGGTAAAACATATTATCACATTACGTACAGGGTAGACGTGTTCTGTGAGTTTTTAATATATCACATATCATGTTCTAGAATATTTTTTTTTCTATTCCCAAGTATTCTCTCTGGTGCAAATCCAAGATTGAAAGGATCTTAACCCTACCAGACATAAGGCCCTGAACCCAACTGTCCCCCATTCCTGGGTTCCTGAGCATTAAAGAGAAAAAACCAACATGATATAGAAAAATGTTAGTTACATGCAAACAAGTGGTTAGAATAAGATGTAACTTGGAGACATTGTAGAAAATAGGTTTACCTTTCATCTAGCTTCAATATTCCACCTTTGTGTGCCAATCCACCCAGCAAAAGGTAAAGAATCTGTCTCGAGTCATAAAACATTTCGAAATCCGGGAATAAACACAACAAAGAGCCCTCATTTGTCCAATAATCCTGATAGCTGGGCTTTATACATGAGTATTCCATATAGATCCTCAGTCCAAGAAAAGCCTTCATCTCATCACTCGAGCTCTCACTGTCTGTTTCACTTGAACAGAGTCTGAATGAACCAAATTATTGATCACCTGTTGGACTGTCATAAGCCTAGACTTACTTTGCTTTCCTGTTGAAGTGCTTGGTTCATCAGCCGTTTGTTTCATTGTCAATTTTCCGAATTTGTTCACGTTAAACCCCACAAAATCAATTCAAACATGGGGGCAGCCATTTGCAATGACTAATCACGAGGATTGACCACGATTGGTTGGTTATTTTTAGATTCTGACGCATTTTATGACATACTATCCAAAGTACCGAAAATTAGGTACAGCGGTTTAGCGGCAGTTAAGGAAATTACTGAAAAATGGGTACAGCGGTCTGGTAGGGTTAACTTAAACTTAACGTTTTTATACTGGTTTAGAAGACTATGCAGAGTCTGTAAACAACCAGCTTCATTTATATTTCCTTCCTCTAAAAGCTATACGCATCCAATCTATTCTTAAATGCATTAATTGTCCTTGCCTCCATTACTTCCTGTGGCAATGCATTCCAAGCATTCACCACTTTCTGACTAAAAAAAATTTCCTAATATCTAATCTGGTAATCTGGACCTTTCTTTAGTTAATTTATAGCTATGCCCTCTTCTTCTTGTAATTATTTGTATTGTGAAAAATTTGTCAGTCTAATTTTTCCGTTCCTTTGATTATCTTATTAACCTGTATTGTCACCTCAAATTATTCTTTTTTAGACACTGTAGGTCAGTTTTTCAGAGTCTTTCCTCATAACTGCAATTCTGGAATCCCACTATTGGCTTTGTTGCTCTTTTTTGTATCCTTTCCAGCATTATTTTTTTTTTGGCGTTCGCCTTATTTCTCTAATCCCCAAGGCGGTGTGCATTGCACTGTGGTTTTTATTTTGCGCCTGTCAGCCCAGTACATCTGACTTCAGCATGAATTTTATGTAAGGGTCTACTTCCTCCTGCATTTTCTAAGGGTTTGCTTCCCCAGGGTAACAGCCGGTGCTGTGATGGGGATCGAACCCAGCACCTTCGGATCGTGAGTCGTGCCACTTAACCACTAGGCCACGCCGTCCCCTGCATGTTTATATAATTTCTACGATAAGGACTCCAACACCTGTACACAGTACTAGACCAGGAGTCTGAAATTCAAACCAGGAAGAGGGTCACATCTTAATTGATTTATTGAAGATGGTCACATGAGGAAAATGTTAACGGTCCAGGTGTCCCACTTCAATAAAACTAGTAGGCAATTGAGCCACCATGTCTCAATGTATTATGAATTTTGTGTTGTTAATGTTTGATTTGTCATTTCTTTGCTTGACACATTATGCTTGTTTCAGCTTCAAAACTCTCTCATTTCCCAGCGACAACAAACATATTATTTTTGCACAGTCATTGTGTGAAAACTAATGAAGTGCTGAACTTCAAACTTAAGCTCTGTGCACAGATACGCTTTCTCTTTTATATCCAGAAAATTAGTTTTCTGATATGAGTGTTATTTTTTTTAGATCTGTTTCGAGGAATTTAATTTTTAAATACTAATTAAAATATCTGAACAATATTTAATAGCTATATCATGAGGATAATTCGTAATTAGGAATTGTGTCCTCTTAATGGTGCATGGTTTCATCAGTCACTAGTAACAGTAAATATAATAGTCCGAAAATGACTGGCACCTGAGGAAGAAATTTTAAAAACGATCTTCTTCTCCACAAATTTATTTTGATAATTTGTAACCAAAAAATCCAACAAAGGAGAGTAGAGATTTAAAACTGAATAACTTTGATGCCTTCATGAAAGGCTGGGTAGGTTGTATTGCCTTAAGATGAATGATCTTGACAAAAACTTGTTGATCTGAGTATCTTTTGAATTTAAATTGTAATATTTTTGCTTTGAACAGCAAACTTACATGTAATAGATGTTATCAGTTTAGTTAGACCATGTTTTTGTTTCAGAAAAATGGAGTTTCAATGGAGTTATACCCTATATTCTAGTCAACTTTATTATTTACTCTCCCAGACTAAAACGTCAATCATTTCATGGGCTGAAAACACCTTCGCTCACTGAATGTTGTCCACGTAACACGAGTGTGACACCCCTGTTGCATCCCTTTTAAAATTCTGTTCTTTATAGAATATGAAGGCATCACTAGAGTTAGTGCCCTTGCTCATGACACAGCACTTCATGTGCTCTTGAAGTTGTGGGTTCTGCAGAATATGTGTACTTGATGAGCCTTCTAGTCTTGAGTACAACTTTCATTAGCTGCAAGCTAATTTCCTAGCCTTAACTTGTTGAACATATGGTTTCTCAATCTATTGTAACCTGTGCAGTCTAAAGATTACAAACTTTTCGTCACTGTTGAGCTGAAAATATGCATTATTTGGTTGTTGACTCAAAAGTTATTTTGATATACAACTTCATTCTCAATGTACATCAAAAACTACATGCTTTACTTTAATACATACAATTTCTTTCATCTCTTTGCTCTTTGGACTGTAATTATCAAAATACTTCTTGGCTCTTAGAACTTTCTCTAGATATGACATATATGTTTCCAGATCACTTGCAGCAGGCCTGTTGAGAAATTGTTGATTGTTACATAACATTAAGAGATAAATCACTTGCAGTAACAGAAATGTGGAAGAATGCTACATATACGATGGACAACTATGATATCCAATGAAGACATATCACAAGACAGTAAATTGAAACGGTTACTGTTAACTAAAATCAAATGAAGGCAAACAATGTTCATTAGACACACACTCCAAGAGAATGGTCCGGAAAAATCTTTTGGAAAAGATCAAATCCAAATGAGAGAAAGAGAAAAGATCTGGTTGTTTGATATACTGAAGATAAAATAAATTCTGAAGAACTGGTATTCTCAAGACAAATATATTCATGGAAGGAATTGATAGTTAGTACTGTGTGCATGACACATGGTGATGATATGGGTATAAGACTTTATACAACTGTTTTCTTCTTCATCATATAACATGTCGTAGAAAACCATGCCTATCTACAACCTAATGTACATGACTTCTGTTGACTTTTCTTCTTTCTTCTTTAATAAAAGACTATGATTTGAAAATAGTGATGATGAATTTGTCATATTACAACAATCTCAAAACTGATTTACAAATAAAAATGTAACCAATCTTTCTTACAATATTCTAGAACATGATCTTGATGACTCAAGCCTTATTTTGTAGTGATGACCAACAGCAATCGAAAAGATAGAATTTAGTAGGGACAAGTTGTAAATATACATGAGTATACGTGAAGCAATACATGGTATAACATTGAGAAGTGAGTTTAAGGAGCTACCTACATTAGAATTATAAATATGGCATAAAAGAATAAGAGAAGTGTTTTAATAACAGGTGATGTGGCCATCAAGAACAGTTTCCAGGTGAGACAAGCAGTCCAAAAGCCTTGAGCACAGAGGCAAACAAACACCATCTCTTAATAACTTGTACAGTCGTATGCAAAACTTTTCATAATCAGCCTAATCAGTCACATATTATGCATTTTGTATATATATAAAGTCACAAGTGAAATAAAAGTGAGTCACAAGTCTGAAAGATCTATCTATCACCATTAGGTATGTTCTAGCCATGACCAATAATTTATATATATATATTTATATACACATATGTATAAAGCCGCACCAAGATTAACAGTTGCTGAGTATTTCAGGTATATCAACCTCTCAACTTAAGAGCTATGCTGGTGGTAACATAACTACCAGCAGGGTTTCCCAAAAAAAAAAAGTTCAACAACTTTACGCCGTTTCAAGGTAGATTTGTTGGCCTATGGGCTAACCTGACAGAAACGCCTGTTGAAATCAGATGCACTGGGCCACAGGTCTAACAACATAGCGTGATGTATTTTCGCTTGAAAATCACTCCAAGAATAGATAGACAGCAGAGAGGTGAAGAAGTCACATATGACACACCCATAAATCCAAAAATTATGTATCAATGCAGAGTCCTCATCAATGACAATAAGCAGATAATTTATTATAATGAAAGTTTATGCAACTTACTTTTTTAAAACTAAGATATGATTGACTTCATCTGGAATTACAGGAAGGCAGACTGGTCAATGTACCAGCATTGGTCTAGTGTACTGACTAGAGATCTAACAACAGATGAAGACATAAATAAGGAAGTCGATAATTTCAGCAGATGCATGCTACAGGCTGGCCATGAAACAATACCTAGAGGGGCTCGCAAACAATATAGGCCATATTGGAATAGTGAATTAGAACAACTGCAAAACAAGGTAGAAATATCTAGAAAGCAAGCAGAGATTAGTCCATGTCATGTACACCACCAAAAATATCAACATGCTAAGGCCAAATTTCAAAGAGAAAAAGTTGCAGGCTAGAAGAATTGGAGGGAGAAAACATAGTCTCTGAACTTTGAAAAGGATACCAGGAAACTGTGGAAGTTGGTAAAACAACTTAATGATGAGGGGGCAGAGAGAAACACAAAGATTACATTAAAAAAAGATGGAAACATCCTCACAGGCAAACAAGCCGCTGATTACTTTGCGGACTCTTTTGCATAAGATGACAACATTGAAATTGACAGAGAGAAACAACAAAGTGTTCGTGAGGAACGACAAAATATGGAACGAGATGGTGCCATACCCGAAGTTATGGAGACACCAATCACATACAAAGAACTGGAGTTTGCAATATCCAAACTGAAAATGAGAAAGTCACCAGGAACAGACAATGAGATGATCAAGAACTTGGGAACAGCAGCAAAAACAAAGCTGCTGCAGATTTTCAACATTTGTTGGACATCAGGTAAAGTCCTACAGACCTGGAGAGAAGCAATCATGATACCACTCTCAAAACCAGGGAAAGACAGTTCCATGGCATCCAGCTATAGACCAATCAGCCTCACAAGCTGCATCTGTAAAACAATGGAAAGTATCATCAGCCTAAGGCTGCAGTGGTACCTTGAGAGCCAAAGCCTTCTTGTGCCACAGCAGACAGGATTTAGGAAATGCTGCTCCACTGAAAACCAGGCAACATACCTCTCACAAGAGATCAAGGATGCGTTCCAGGACAAGAAATTGGTATTAGCAGCATGGATAGACTTTAGGAAAGCTTTTGATAAAGTTTGGAAAGAGTGACTTTTAAAGAAACTGAGAAATAATGGAGTGATGGGTAGGATGTACAAATGGATAAAAGCATACTTACATAATAGAAGAGCCAGAGTCCAACTAGATAGCCTCAAGAGTAAGAAAATTCTACTGCGTCATGGTGTGCCTCAGGGAGGGGTTCTTTTCCCTACACTTTTCATAGTCTTCATCAATGACTTGATTGCTGAACTACCACAAGGAACAAAAGTTGCAATGTATGCAGATGACTTGGTAATATGGTGTGTAAATGAGCAAGCAACAGTGGCCACCAGAATGCTGCAAAGAGCTATTAATGCCTTGACCTCATGAACAATCAGATTATGTGTAAACATTAACACAGAAAAATGTAGCACTATGCTTTCCACCCTCTCCCCAAAACAAAAAGCTGGAGTTATCAAGATAAATGGAGAACACCTCAGAGAAGATAAACAACCCATCTATCTTGGAGTTACATTCGATGATAGATTAATATGGAGGGAACACGTCAACAAGGCAGCCAAAAAAGTCAGGAGAAAGTTAGCCACCCTGAGAAAATTAAGTGGAACCACATGGGGAGCTAGTGGAAAAATACTTAACAAACTTTACCAACAAGGTATACGGCCACATCTGGAGCTAGTGGAAAAATACTTAACAAACTTTACCAACAAGTTATACGGCCACATCTGGAATATGGGTCAGCAGCGTGGTGCCCTGCAGCAAACACTACATTATAAGAGGTGGATAATTTGCAAAATCAGGCACTTAAGGTCATTACAGGAGCAATGAAATCAACACCTATAGTGGAGATGGAGAAAATGGGAAGGATACAAGCACTAAGACAATGCAGAGACACAAAGATATTAACACAGGCAGAAAAGTTCCTCTGCATGTAGAGCCATCCAATGAAAGACAGATTTCAAAATTTAGCAATGGGAAGACTGAAAAGAAGTAGTTTTATGCATCAGGCGAAATGACTTCGCAGGCAAATTATAGATCTACCTGAAGTTGACATCCCCCTAAAGTCTGTACCAGAACAAACCCCTTGGAGAGAGGAGCATGGACTATCAGTATGCATTCAAACAAAAGTGAAAGGAATACTAGACAAGGATGAACAGAACAGTGTGCAACGTAGGTAAGTTATCCTCAATTTCCTGGATGAAGAATACCCACAAGACCTCTGGATCAGAGTATACACAGATGGGTCAGCACAGAATGCAGTAAAGAATGGTGAAGCGGGAGTGTACATAGAATATCCAAACAACATTAAGGATACAGTCAGAGTACTAACTGGAAAATTTTGTCATATATATGATGCAGAAATACAGGCAATCAAGGCGGCAACTGAGAAACTGTTGAACACCAATGTCAGTTCACAACCTGTAGTATTTCTGAAAGATGCACAATCAGCACTCCAAGCATTGAAATTTGAGAAACTGCCAGATCTACAGGCTCTACTGTCTGAACTGAGCAACCAGCGCAAGATTGTCATGCAGTGGATACCTTCTCATTGTGGAGTACCAGGAAACAAGAGAGCAGATCAACTGGCAAAGGAGGGTGCTGCAGACAAGCACCCAGATGTGCCAGTTACATACCAACAGAAGATAAGGATGATCAAATCAATCAGAAAGCCACCAACAGTAACACCAGACGATTACTATAACATGAACAGACAAGAGCAAACTGTTGTGTTGCACCTTAGAACAGGACACAACCGACTCCGCAGCCACATGTACACAAAAATGAAGATTGGCAACTCAGCCATGTGCACATGCGGACAGGCACCCCAGACAGCAGAGCACATACTACAAAACTGCCCCGAATATAATATACAGAGAAAATCTCACTGGCCCATAGAAACAACACTGGAAGAGAAACTTTATGGACCTGTATGTGAACTACAAAAGACAGTGAAGTTTATACAAGAGACAACATTGCAGATATAGACAATATTTTAAAGTAAATGAAAGAAGAAGAAGATTGACTTCATCATCATACATATAAAGGAAATAAAAAGGTTAAGTTCAGGTGAGCCACAAGTCTAAAAGATCTTTGTACTAATGCTAGCTATGCTCCTTTATCTAGCCGTGACCAAAATTGTGCAGATCTTTCCTTCTCCTCCTTCTTATTGTGACTTTATATATCTAGACACTTTATGTTGGTAGCAACTATTTTTTTAACAATGGCTGTATCTTGTATTGGCATAAGTGCTACTATAAATAAATATACTACCAGTACATAGAAACAATGGTAATGGCTGTGGTTGCATGGCAACCAGTATACATTCAGCACACTTTGATAAAGATATAGACAGTAATGACTTTCTAACAGACTAAATTCTATTATTTCAAGGAAAAAGAATGTGCACCCTTCTTTGACTGTTGCTTCAACGTCTTTAGCAGTGTGGTAGTAGCTCAACACGCTATCCAGTGTATGCATGGTTTTTTCAATATCTATACAGAGTTATGGATCATAAATATTGTAGTAAAACATTGTAGTACATATTGTAGTAAACCGAAAGATGGTCTGGTGCGGGCACGTCGCGAGGTCCAACGGAATTACCAACTCGATACTCTTTGGTTCTGTACCGGGACAGAGAGGGCGAGGACGTCCAAGGAAGAGATGAGTGGACAACATCACTGAGTGGTCAGGCCTTCGTCCCGGTGAGATACGACAGGCGGCGACAGACAGAGAGGGATGGCATGGGATTTTGGGAGTGCCTTCATGTGTGCCCCAACGACCTGATGGGTTACGGGATGAACTGATCTGAAAACATTTGCAAATATAAGTATTTTATTTGAATTTGGGCAGTTGACATTTGCTGCTTAATAACATGTATGCAGCTTCAAATTTGAGTTAATGCTATACAAGAAGTGTTGTCATATTGTTTCTGGAATGTATTGTGAATAGCAGTATCTATGTTATATATAAATATATATATAAATATATATATATTGATCAAATACCTAGGCCCACATTGGTGCAGCGTTGCAAAAGATTGGGACACATACAGAATATTGTTGATGTGCCGGAATGACCCCGAGGAAAATGTTATTTGATAATGTGAATAATGCAATATAAATCGACCGAACACTGGACTTAACTTGTCATTGTTCAGAATATGACAGGCGAGCTGTCGCTGCTTGTAACGGATGCAGCCATCTCGTTGGGCACCAGAAATTCAGAATATATTTATCATCAATATGAAAAACAGAAGATGATTATGGCACTAACTAAGAATGTTTAAATTTATAGATACTGCAGTAACATAGAATCCTACAAAGCACAAGAATGAAAAGGCCATTAGCCATTGAATGGAAGTGAAAAATCAAAGAGAAAGATAAATGGAAGCTGGTAACATCAGAAATCAACTGGGTTGCCCTTCCAAATCAATATGGAAAATATATAACAGTGTCATATGCCTCTATATAATCTAAGAATGAAGTCGTTAGTGACATGGCTAACACTTTAAACATGCATATGTTCAGAATCAGCAAAGTAGTGTCCTTATGGGAAGTAAACTCATTTTAAAAAATGAATACTGAAGTTGGATGCGCTGGGTCATAATATACAAAACACAGTACAATAACACATTCCCTCTTAGGAGACAAGGTGAATGTGGTTTTTTTTTTTTTTACAAAATGGGAATCGGATGATCTAGGACAAATGAAAAAGAAATATTATTGTTAAAGTCACATTGTACACAGCTCATAACAAGTGCTTATATGTGAACAAATAAAATAAGGATACTTTCTTGTCTTCTTCTCAAGTTTTCTGTTTCATTGTACACAGGAACAATAGTTTTCTCCAGGTTTTCTAGTCTTTCTTCAAAACTGTTCAAAATGCTGACCATGTGCTGTGTGTTGGTGCCATACTTCGTCAGGCACTGACGTAATAGGCTAAGATTTGTCTCCTCCTGAAAAATACATTTTTATGGTTGTTAAAAAATTATGACAAGTGTGTATCCAAGTAGTTAAGTGGTAGTAGGTTTACTGCTCATGACAAAGTTACTAGTTTCAGTCCCCATTATCAAATGTTCCAGTAAACCCAGCTGTACATGGGTACTTAATTACTGTATGAGAAGGAAAGGAAGTGAGAAAGGGAACTAGCCACCATACATCATTAAAAACTGAGGCCGATACAATGATTATGATTCCAAGATGGTGGATATGTTTTTGTGGTGCAATTCTCGCGCTTAGTGAAGATACTCTTGCAACACGGAGAAGTGAAACAACACCACAAGGAGAAAGAAAACAAAAAAAACTAGGTAAAGAGTTTTGTTTACCACTCTACGATCTTATCATTCTACAGTAGTCAGGCATGACTGAAAGGGGCTACTAACTAACTAACCAACCAACTAACATACTAGACAACTATGTACAATGAAGTCTCTAACATTTCATCTCTGAGAGCACTTTCTATTACTGGACTACCTTTAACTTTTACTCAAGCAGGTACACAAATATACCACAGGCACTTACATGAGCTAAGCTGGATATTTGTATATCAGACTTATACATAAACTGTGTGGACAAAGCGTACCACAGGAAGGCACAAAAACCATGTGAGGAAATTGTATCACAGGCTAATGTACAACTATGCAGGGAAAGTGTACCACAGGCAGATACACAAACTATGTAGGGAAAGTGTAACACTGGCAGATACACAAACTATGTAGGGAAAGTGTAACACTGGCAGATACACAAACTATGTAGGGAAAGTGTAGCACTGGCAGATACACAAACTATGTAGGGGGAAAGTATATCACAGGCATGCACACAAACTATGCTGGCTATTTCAACTGTCCTAAAATTGGTTTAGCTGTAAAGGTCTTACTTTAGTAAGTAATCTGTTTGTTTTGTTTTTTTGTGGGTGGGTAAAAGGTTTGCCTCTGTTTCTATTGGCGGAGGCACTGTCCTTTCCACACTGGACTGTAGTCCTTTAGGCGATATCAGGACGTATTAACTAGTGCTTGAATGCGTGTGTGCATCTTTATACTGTATAATATATATGAATATGATAATTAGGGTGATGAGGGCGAGTGCTAAAGTTGTGTAAGTGTGTGTGAGATTATTGTAAAGATGAGACCCTGTGATGATTTCATTGGACAATTAATTCAACCATTATAATATCCTTATATAATATAAAATAAGGAAAAAACATGTTTCTGAAGATATAGATCATCAGTGGCAAAATATAAAAGAGGCAGCAGAGATAACATTGGGTAGCAAAAAAACAGAAAACCAGAAACTGTGGGTAACACCTGAAATAATAAACAAAAAGGAGGACAGACGTAAATGGAAAAACATTAATACCGAGCATGGTATTGCAACAGATAAACGTATCATGAATGAACTGGATCAAGAATGCAAGACGGCGAGAGAAAAATGTGAGGAAACTGAAGATCTGATCTAGAGAGATCAGAGAAATTCGATCAAGCCCATAAGAATAAAACAATCATTTCATAAACCTAAGGGCATACAATCACAGATGATTAATGATAAGAATGGGAAACCAATAACAGACTCAGAAAATAAAAAAGTAAGATGGAGAGAATATGTTAAGGAACTGTACAATAATGGGGGACTGTATCAAGATAACACACCACTAAATAACATACCATTGACAGAAGAGAGATTACTATAACCAGAGAAGAATTTAATAAGGCACTTTCTTTAATCCCAAACAACAAGGCACCAGGGATAGGTGAATTACCTATCGAGCTACTGAAAGCAGCTAGAGAGACTTTTCATGATTTACTTTTTCAATATGTTAATGACATTTACAACAAGAGAATATGGCCAAAAGAATCAAATGCGGTCAATTCAGAATGATAAGTTTGATAACATATGCATCTAAAATTCTGTTGAAGATTATTCATATGAGAATTGATGGAAAAATAGAAGAGGTACTGAAGGATAGCCAGTTTGGATTTCTGAAGGCCAGAGGTACATGGGATGCCATTAGATCATTGCGGCTTCTGGCAGAAAGAATGATGGATCAAGGACGTGTTTTTCTGTTTTATTGACTACGAGAAAGCATTTGATCAAGTCCCCTGGAGCAAACTATTTAAGATTTTGCAGCAAATAGGTATAGAAAGATCACTCATTATGTTAATCCAGAACCTGTATGAAAATCAAGAGGCGATTATTTCAATCACAGAACGTCTCACGGATCCAGTTTCCATAAAACAGGGGGTATGACAGGCTTGCTTTCACCGAGTCTCTATAACACATATTATGAGATGATGATTGCCAAGGTTATGTAATAGTGGTGTCAAAGTTAATGGTATGAAAGTTAATGCCATCAAATTTGCTGATGACCAAGTAATAGTAGGAGAATCAGTATCAACATTGCAAATGCTGCTTGATAAAATTAATGGCACTGCCAAAGAGTTTGGCATGAAAATAAACACATCAAAGACAAAGACTTTGGTAATATCTAAGCAACATAGGCACATAAATATATCCATCAATGAAGAAATAATCGAACAAGTACAGAAGTTTACATATTTGGGGCTAACCATTACAGAAGATGCCCGCAATGAGACATAAATTAAGACAAGGATTGCAATAGCAAATAAGGGCTTCAGAGAAAAACAGAAATTGTTAACCTCAAAGAATTTCAGGATAGATCTGAGGAAAAGAATAATCGCCACTCATATATGGCCGATTGCACTGTCTGGGGTTTAAACATGGACTTTAGCAAAGAAGGATGAACACAGCTTGGAAGCGTTTGAAATGTGGTGCTACCATACAATGGAAAGAGTGAGTTGAACAGAAAGAAGATCCAATGACAATGTACGCAATGATGACGTGTGGGCGCACAAAGACAAATATTGCATTTTATACAATATACAAAAACGTTGGTTTAGTTGGCTGAGTCATAATATGAGACATGAAAGTCTGCTATAGAAGTTACTAAAGGGCAAGATTCAAGGAAAGAGTGGACCGGGGTGACCAAGACACTCCTTTACATCTCAGGCATGCAGGAACATTAAAGTACCAACTTATGCTGCAATGAAGAGAACTCACTGCAAAGCAGCAAAGGATAGGGTCATATGGAGAGACAGCCTTACAACCAGTCTCCGGACTGATTACCTGATGATGATTATAATTATTATTATTATATTATAAATAGGGTCTACTGAAATTATAATTAGTTAATAAATAATGTCAATACAATTAACAATTTAATATCTTATGTCTTATGATTGATTAAATTAACAATCATAAATAAATAAAATATTCATATTCATAAATCATATTCATATTCAGACTTTGAATGACTAATTTGACAATACTTTGCAATGAATAATCATGATTGCATAAAAATGATTACTAAATGAAATGTTACTTTTTCAAGTTTTTTATCTATGTCATGTTTCAGTTCAGCAATTTCGTCCATCATGATTGGGTGTCCGTCTGAACGTTAATAAAACTAGACTTGTTTTCTTTTGTCCGTCTGAAAAGGGAGGATATGTTAAGTCGCTCCTTCAGATTATCAGAAATACGACCACTTCAGCTATTTACAGTGATCTCCCTTCCATGTCGTAAAAGGTATACAGAAAAAATAATCAACTTCTTCATTGTTTGAGTTGACTTATGTCGTTGATGATCAATTTCCTCCACAAACATATGTCTTTCGGCA
Source organism: Ariolimax columbianus (assembly GCA_036924085.1). Taxonomy (NCBI): domain Eukaryota; kingdom Metazoa; phylum Mollusca; class Gastropoda; order Stylommatophora; family Arionidae; genus Ariolimax; species Ariolimax columbianus. The sequence goes on from JAVGWX010000006.1 coordinate 107,536,861, forward strand.
CTTAATATATGCTTCGTTTTTACATTCATCTGATCAGGTCAACATAGCTCATTACTCCTTGTCTTCTCCGGCATGTGTTCACTCTCCGTCTCCGACTTGCCCAAATCATTACATCAAATGTGACTTCACAAGTCAAGATCTTTCCCCTCAGCTCGTCTTCCTCCTACTTCCACGTTCTGTTTCCTGAAATGTTCTCTCTATACAGCGAATGTATCTTGCGATCCATGGAGCCAATGCTAGGAATAACAGTTGGTGGACAGAACAAAAATAGCTTTCAACTTATGTTGAGCCAGACTTACACGAAATGGTAAACATAGCAGTTCTTCAACAAAGTGAAAATAAAGGCATCAGCGACTTAAAGATGATCTTTCGTCGACAGTTTCAAAATTTCACGTTTTATGACATCTCTGTCGAAATCGTCAAATTTCCCTTTTCCTACTTTGCTTGATATTTATATTGTTATTTCCCCTTATTTCTCTATTCCACAAGGCGGTGTGGGTTGCAATATGCTTTTATTTTTGCTACGTGCATCCAACATTGGCATTCATTTTATGTAAGGGTCTGCTTCCTCGTGTTTTTCTAGGGGTTTGCTTCCGCGGGGTAACAGCCGCTTTTGTGATGAGGAGTGAACCCAGCACCTTCGGATTATGAGCCGTGTCACTTAACCACTAGCCCACGCCATCACCGTAGACCTTGATTGATATGAATGCAATCGGAGTCGTCCAATCCAACGATAAAAGGATGATCTATCCAGACTGCGCGCCAATTGCGTTCGTTTCTCTGTGTCATGAATATCGCAATATAAATGATCCATCTTAGATTCCCTGCGGAAAAACTTGTAAAGTAAAACTATAGCCCTCTGCATTGTTATAAATGTACACTTCAAACTCAAATTGAAATTGATATCAATGTAACTTTTGAAAAAAGCATCTATATGTCACAACAACCCAACAAACTATAATATTGGGATACGCTTATAACTGAACGACAGTTTCGCATGAATGACCCTTGGTTGTTTTCCGTACTCGACAAAGTATCTAATTTGTGCATGGAAAAATAAGGAACTTGTTTGTAACTCAGTTTATTTGAATGTCAAAACATCAGTTTTTTTAAACAGCACAACTGTACACCGTAAATATGTTAAAACTATGTCCAATTCAGTGAGGTTGCTTTTTGATATAGCCTAATGAATAATTTTTTTCTTCAAAATACATCAAATTTCTTTGAGAAAAAATATTTACTGAACGTCATGGATATTCTAAGGCTGCATTGGAAAAATCATTTTGATATGACAATCAGTTTTGTAGAAAAAAATTTCGGACCTTGTTTATGAATTAAAAGACAGACTACAGCTCTTTTATCCCTGAGACCTTTATCTTGAAATTGGTCAGGGAGGAGCTTATATACGTCCCTGACTCCAGGAGCTAAGTCAGCGGAAGCGATAGCGACGAGAAGTGTCACTCAATCTAAACAGGTCCTGGGGGAAACAATAGACTCACGCGTTAATAATTTTTTTCCACTACGTTTTTCCGTAGGGAAGGAAGATTAATGACTGATAAGGCAAAATATATTGATCATACATGCCTACTTCAGCGCACAATGAAGATGAGATAGAAGATATGTATGGTACTCTAAAGCAAATATTTAGGACAACAAAGACCATAGATAATGTCGTGATAAGGGGAGATTGGAATGCGATTGTTAGCATGGACTCTGAGGGGGACATAGTTGTGAAAAATGGGATGGGTACTAGGAATGAAAGAGGACAAAGACTTGTAGACATTTGCTACCAGGAAAAATACTTAATAACTAACGCCTGGATTCAAGTCCCGGAAAGAAGGAAATACACATGGAAAAGTCTTGGGAATCGAGGACGATATCAAATAGACTACATCATGGTGAAATTAAGATATACAAGTAGAAACAACGTTTAAAAATCGATTGCTTGTCCAGGTCATGAGGAAAGGGAGGTAGAGAGTTTCTACAAGGAATTACAGGCACTTGTGAACGAAATACCAAAGAAGGATATACTGGTGGTACAGGGGGATTGGAATGCCAAAATTGGTGAAGACATGATGCGAGACTGGAAAGGCACATGTGGAGCAAACGGTAATGTGACGACGAACGAAAGAGGATTGACGCTCTTGGAATTTTCTCATTACAATAAGTTACTCGTGACGAATACGCTAAGACCAAACAAAATCTCCAGACGGTGGACATGGCACAGCCCAAATAATGCACTGCATAGTCATATAGACTACATTCTGGTCCAAAGCGATTCAGATTCAGCATAAAAAGCCCACGGACAAGGAGTTTCCCACGAGCCGTTATAAGGAGCGATCACGACTTAGTGATGATGACCATGCGTCTCCGACTTAAGAAAGTTGTGAACAGAGAAGTAACTAGACTAAGATTTGACTTTGAGAAGCTGAAGCACCCGGAGATAGTGGAGGCTTTTTGGAGCGATGATGAGAGGAAGATTCGCACCTATCTTGGTTCTTAACGATGATACAGATTTTTAGACTTTTACTAAGGCCTTGAATTAGGCATTGATATCCACGGCAACTGAGGTCTTAGGGAAGCGAAAGGTAAAGAAGAAGGCATGGATTATAAATGAAATACTCGAGTTATGTGACAAGAAAAGATTACTGAATAGGTCGACGGATGCCATAGAAAGGATTACGAAATACAGATAGATAAAGTAAAACATAGAGGCCAAGATGAAAAAAGCCAAGGCAGAATAGACAACTGCTCAGTGCTCAGATACCGAACGAAATCTGTGAAGAAACGATGCCAAATGGGCATATAAAATAGTCAACTACCTAGTAAGGACTATACAACGTCACAATACGAGTCAGGATAAGAGAGGGTAATGTTTGACAGAAGCCTTAGACATTCGGGCTGGTTGGACAAAGTACTGCTCTGAATTATATAAGTATGGTGGTCGAGGGGACCCGTGAAATGCAATGTCTCCCGAAATGAATATGTTAGAGGAGAATAAACAGATAACAAGAGAGGAAGTAACTGAAGCGGTGAAGATGCTAAAAAAGGGAATAGCTGTTGGTGTGGATAATATCCCAACAGAGCTCCTACAAGTGGGAGGTGAAGTAATAATTGAGGCTCTGGCATACATCTGTAACAGAATTTGGCTGACAGGAGAGTAGCCAACCATCTGGACAAAATCAGTGTTTTACCTTTGCCTAAATCAGTGAACCTAAAGATGTGTCAGAACTATAGAACAGTTAGCCTCATTATTAGTCATCCTAGCAAAGTTCTCTTAATATTAAGAATAATCATCAACAGATTAAAACTACAGACATAACATATCAGAGCAAGCAGGGTTCCGAGCGGGAAGACGTTTCACTGAACAGATATTTGATCTGCGGATATTGAATGAGAAATACTCAACAGCACATATGTCATGTCATCATCGATTTCAAAAAGGTGTTCGACAGAGTATGGCATGAACAACAATGGCTATGGACAACAATGAAGCATTATAGGATCTATAGTAATATTGTGAAGATAATTGGGAACCTTTATGAGAAGGCGTCAAGTGCAACATAATCCCTGGAACCTCCAAGATTATTTTGGACAGGTCCTGGCTCCGTGTCCAGGGTTCTGGAATGAGTGCTTCGCACTTTTTTGGTTTCAGCTTCAAGGATGTCTGCGTGTTTTCTGTGGATTTCTCTCACCAGATGGTTGGGGCATTTCCTTAGTAGTCTGTGTTTTGTTCTCTCCTGGAACTTCTGGTGCATGGGGATGATCAGGTAGCCTTTTTGTGTTTTCAAACTGAGTAAGGGATTTTATGTTCTCCTTAATTCAAGGGACTCAATATTTGCTGTTTTGGTCTGATCAGTATATTTTGCCTGATCAGACATTAGTCTTCCTCCCCAGCTAAAATGCTACAGGAGGGTATTAAAAATACCATTGATGGCGAAAAAGAAAAACATAAATCCTGTAGGAGTTCTATATAGAACAAAACTGGCTAGTAAACATCATTACGTCTATGAAATTTACACACTGTGGCAACACCAAACGCCACGATTGTCTAGAAAGAACGATACGGGAAGAGTATGACAATTGGCAAAAGAGGCAGACCGAGGAGAAGATGGACAAGAGACATTACAGAGGTTCTGTAGTTGACCCTCTCATAGACTGGAGAGCTGGCTAGGGATCGAGTATCTAACAGATCGGCTGTCACGAGAGCGACGTTCTGCAAATGATTTGCTACATGATGATGAAATATATATTTTAACAGGCGTGGCATTTTTTATTTTATCTTTGGCATGTTTTCACTAATTTCATCTGGCAACCCAGCGCCAGCAGGACAGCAGACCATTTTAATCGTCGTCGCTATCCAAATGGCTTTTTAGTTTTGAGATGAGAACATTTCGGAATGGGATGTGATATTTCTTCTTAACGAGACAAGTTCTACAGTTTTGTGTGGCATGTCATACCTATTGTAAACCTAATCTGTATCTTTACATCTTTACTTCTCTCATCAAAGCTTTGGTTATGAATTGGTAATTTATATATAATCTAATAGTAATAATCATTATTATAATGTATGCATGATTCAGTCTGATTTCACTATCTTAATCTATCACTCACTTCTCTCGGTGTCAGTGATTCAGACTATTCATAATTAATTTGATTCTTTCTTAAATCGTGTTGGGCTTTTTTTTTGTCTCTTATCAAGTCTAATTTACTAATCAATCTAATGGATATGCAAGTAACATAACATGAAGATATAAACACGTATCGAAGTGTGACACTTTTATCATTTTTACTTTTTAGCGACTAGTTCAAGTTGCTAATATTTAATACTAATTAATAGTATTAGTATTAGTAATACAAAGAAACAAGAAACCCAAACCAGAAAGAAAGAATAGAATTACAGATAATTGGTTACTGCTGGAAAACAATCTTTTCAGAAAATGATCACGTCTTACAAATAATTGTAGATCGAAGCACACAAAATAGTGATTTATTGAGTGTATTAACTTAAAAAACCCATTAGTATAAATTATGTAAGTGAAAAATTAAAAAAATAAAGAAAATGCAAATGAGATATATGATGTATTGTGTTACTTGAACAAAGTTACTTTTGGATAGTAACTGCAGTAACTAAACAGTAAAACAAATTATTAAGATTAATACCAGGAAATCTAGATGAACAGGTGGAAAACGAGAACAACAATTTAACTTAAATTAACGTCTTTATACTGGTTTAGCAGACTACAGGGGGGGGGGGGTGTGGTGTTTTATTATACTGTATAAATTCTGTTAATATAACGAGCAGAGAGGATTTATCATGTGGTAACAAAAATGAAAGTGTATGGGGTGAAATAGAAAGTGGGGGTGAAAAATCAGTGATTGGAGTATGCTATAGATGTTCATCAAGTCAAAAGGAGGAAGATGAGGAGCTGATTAGTAGCATAGTAAAGGCAAGTGATAGGAAATTATTATTAATGGGGGATTTCAACTTTCCAGAAATAAAATGGGATATGGCAGAAGCACATGTAGAGTCAAAACCTTTTGTTAAGTGCATAACTGAAAATTTTTTAATTCAACATGTAGAAGCAGCCACCAGAGGCAAAAACATACTCGACCTAGTTTTTACTGCAGAGGAAAATATGATTGAAAACGTTACCGTTGGGGAACTGTTTGGCTCAAGTGACCATCAAATCATCCGATGGGATCTTATTGCAGGGAAAGAAGTAAACATAAACACGCAAACATATGACTACTCTAAGATAGATGTTAAGAGGATGAAAGAGGCAGTGAACCACTAAATCTGGGAAGATATTGTCGGAGGAACAGATGTTGAACAGGAGTGGGAAAGTTTTAAAACAGTTCTCGAAACACTAAAAGAGGAATGTGTTCCATATAGGGAGGTAAACCCGAAGCGTAAAAAGTGGATAACTAAAATTGTAGTTAAATGTAGAAGAGCTAAAAATAAAGCATGGAAAAAATATATAAAGGCAGGTAAATCAAAAGACACATATTTAAAATATTTGGACAAGCAATACATATCTCAGAAAGCGAATAAAACAGCAAAAATAGACTTCGAAAAGAAACTTGCTCAGAGGATCAAGACTGATAGTAAAAGCTTCTTCTCTTATGTTAGAAATAAACAAAGATCAAAGGACAAAGTAGGCCCTCTCATAGACAGCACAGGAAAAAAAATAAGTGAAAATAGGGAGGCAGCAAATCTACTCAATCACTACTTTGGCACAGTGTACACAAAAGAGGACTGCTCCAAGATCCCAGAGCCTGTAGATATTTTTCAAAGAGACATGTATACAGCAGGATTAGGATCAATCTGAATTACAGAGGAAAGGGTTTTAAAAAAATTGCAGGGGTTGAAAGTGGATAAATGTCCAGGTCAAGATGGTATTCTTCGAAAATTGCTGTTTGAAATTAGAGACCAATTAGCAAAACCATTGGCTATATTATGTTCTCAATCACTTGCACAAGGGATTGTTCCACGGGATTGGAAAGATGCAGGAGTGATCCCCTTATTCAAAAAGGGCAAAAAAGCAGATCCAGCAAACTATAGACCTGTGAGCTTAACGAGCATAGTCTGTAAATTGCTAGAGTCAATAATCAAAGAAAACATTGTAATGCATTGAGATAAATTTAATCTAATTAGAAATTTTCAGCATGGGTTTACCAGAGGGATATCATGCTTAACAAATCTATTAGAATTCATGGAGGAGGTTACCAAAATGTTAGATAAAGGGGAGCCAGTGGACGTTATTTATCTGGATTTTGCAAAGGCCTTTGATAGAGTACCTCATCAAAGATTATTTAGAAAATTAAAATCACATGGAATAGGTGGGGAAGTTGCCAAATGGATTGAAAATTGGTTAACGGGAAGAAGGCAAAGGGTGGGTATAAATAAGGAGTACTCTGAGTGGTGTGAAGTGAAAAGTGGAGTGCCACAGGGCTCGGTTTTGGGACCAATTTTATTCTTGATATATATAAATGATTCGGACATAGGTATGGGATCCATTATTGCAAAATTTGCTGATGACACAAAACTATGCAGTAGTGTCTCATCTAAAGCTGAAGTGGATATATTGAGGTCGGATTTAGATAAAATTTGAGAATGGTCTGTAATCTGGCAAATGGAGTTTAATGTAGATAAATGTACAGTCATCCACATGGGTAGATCCAATATGGAACATAATTACAGAATGGGACAGAACAATATTAGAAAGATAGGTAAAGAAAGGGACTTAGGGGTTATAATAGATCATACATGTAAGGTGAGGGAGCAAATTCAGGTAGCAGTAAAAAAGGCAAATGCAATGTTAGGGATGATAAAAAGAAATATTAAGCATAGGAGCAAGGAGGTGATAGTCAAACTGTATTAAGCATTAGTTAGACCTAGATTGGAGTACTGTGTACAGGTGTGGAGTCCTTATCAGAGAGGGGATATAGACATGCTGGAGAGAATACAAAAAAGAGCGACAAAGCTGATAGTGGGATTCCAGAATTACAGTTATGAGGAAAGATTAAAAAGAACCGGCCTACAGTGTCTAGAAGAGAGAAGAATTCGTGGTGACTTAATACAGGTGTATAAGATGATCAGAGGAATGGATAAAGTAGACTATAACAAGTTTTTATAAAATAGAACCACCAACAAGAACAAGAGGGCACAGCTACAAGTTGACTAAGGAGAGGTCCAGATTAGATATTAGGAAGTATTTATTTAGCCAGAGAGTTGTGAATGCTTAGAATGCATTGCCAAGTGAGGTGGTGGAGGCTGGGACGGTTAATGCATTTAAGAATAGATTGGATGCGTACAGCTTCTAGAGCAAGATGATGTAATTGGAACTGGTTGTATACAGACTCTGCAGAGTCTTCTAAACCAGTATAAAGATGTTAAGTTAAGTTAAGAATACATAGAAAATACTAATACCAGAACAAGCAGTGTTTAGACAGTGTAGCAGCACAGAAGACCAGATCACATACTTGTTGAAGAGGCCTTCCAAGGAAAGAAAAAGGTCCTTACACTATGGATAGATTTTTAGAAAGCCTTCGATAAGGTATGGAAAGATGGACTAATGGCAAAACTACAAAGGAATGACATCAAGGATAACATGAGAAAATGGATCAAGGCATTCCTACACAACCGGAAAATTAGAGTTACCTTGGATGGTTATAACAGCAATAAAAAAATCCTCCTAAAACACAGAGTTCCTCAAGTCTCAGTACTGTCTCCCACATTGTTCCTCGTGTTTATCAATGATCTCACCCACAATCTGCCACAAAAGGGGTGAGAGCCGCTCCATACGCAGACGACTTGATGATGTGGTATGTAGAAGAACACCTAACAATTGCAAATAAGCGAATACAAGGAGCAGCAGACAATATAGCAGCATGGGCTGGGAAATGAATGGCATAGATCAACAGATCAACGCCGAGAAATCTGCAATAACACTCTTCACACTCTCAAACAAAGAAAAGGCAGGACAAATGTGACTTGAAAATATACAGGTCCAAATAAATATCTGGGCATCACATTTGATAAGAGAATGACGAGGAGGCCTCACATTGAAAAAACAGAAGCAAAGGCAAGGAAAAAACTTACAATATTGAGGAAAATAGCTTGGTCAAACTGGGAAGCGAATGAAACAACGCTTAAGAAGGTCTATTATGGGGTAATACGATCTTAGGGCGATCACGGGTGCCATGAAATCAACTCCATTAAATTAAATATAAAAAATCACAGGCGTCATACCTCTATCCTATAGACGGGACACCAAGACCATTATACAAGCAGAAAAATACAAAAACATGACAGCACACCCGATGAAGACCAGATTAAAAGATCTTGCCATTGGAAGATTGAGGAAAAGTAGCTTTGAACATCAGTCGAAAAAATTAATGAGAACCAGACACCACTAAGGGGCACTAATTATTGCTGCAGAAATGATTAGCAACACAACAAGCCAATGTCAACAAATTGTATTCCTTACAAAACACAACACAGAACGGAGGGGCAGGAGCATCTCTGAACTTACCAAATGGCAGAAAAATAACACTGTCATTCGCTACTGGAAAATACACAAGCAATTTCAGAGCGGAGGCAGAGGCACTGAGGGCGGCAGTGGAAGAAATGGTGACAGGTAAAAGGAATGAAAGCCACATAGTCCTGCTTACAGATGCTCTGGCCGTAGTCACAGCACTAAAAAGCCAGAAAAATACTGAACTTAATGATTTAAGAGCAGAACTCTGTCAACAATGCAAGCAGTCCGCACCAAAAAGGGTAGTGGTGCAGTGGGTTCCATCTCACTGCAACATCCAAGGCAACGAGGAGGCAGACAGACTGGCAAAAGAAGGTGCAAAACTACCACAACCAGATGCTAGTATGACATACGAAGAGTCAAAACGGCTTATTAGAGCTAGATACATGACCAAATGGGAAACCGAACACACTGGCTACACCAAAAACGATGCCTATTACCAGTTGAACAGAAGAGAGCAGGTCGTGGTCTTCAGACTTCGCACTGGCTACAATAGACTGAGGTACCACCTATTCAACAAATTGAAGATAGGTGGCACCGACGAATGCCGTGTGGTACCGGGAAAATGACTGTTGAGCATTTGCTGTAAAACTGCCCGACATACGAGGATCAGAGAGAGCAGATGTGGCCATCACCAGTGGCAACACTAGACAAGCTCTATGGCAGTGTCGACAGCCTCAGGATGACCGCTGCCTTTTTCGAAAAAATAATGGTTACTGTCTGACTGCGTACGACGAAGAAGAAGAAGAAGTATTCCTTACAGATGGAATGTCAGTTCTGCAAGCCCTCGAAAATGATAAACTGCCAGAGCTTAAGAAAGCCTTGGACGAACTAAAAGCCGAAAGAAAGGTAGTGCTACAATGGATAACATCACACTGTAACATATCAGGAAATGAGACAACAGACAGATTGGCAAAGGAGGGAGCAACACAAGAAAAAAACCAACAAACAGTCACCTTCCAAGAAAAGAAGACACTTATCCAGGCAATAAGGAAAGTTGACCAACTGAAAGACAGCTATCACTGTCTTGATCGAGCAGAACAAGTGATCCTGTTCTGCTTGAGAATGGGACATAACAGGTTAAATAGCCATTTGCACAGGCTAAAATTGGCTACATCATCAATGTGCATGTGTTGGCAAGCAGCACAGACATCCGAACATATCCTGCAATACTGTTGTATGCTTAGCTAATTGCGTACTGAGCACTGGCCCCCGAAGACAGATATCCACACAAAGCTGTTTGGAAGCCCCGAAGTACTCTCCACTGTGGCAGCCTTTATCCAGAGAAATGGACTTCATGTGTAGATGTAACAGGAAAAAGCATGGCGAACGAGAAGAAGAAGACACCTACAAACCTTAGAACAATGTAATGATGCAGGACTGACCCCCTTATTAAAAAAAAAATCAGATCTAGAAAATTATAGACCAGTGAGTTTAACAAGCATAGTCTGTAAATTGTTAGAGTCAATAATCAAAGAAAACATTGTAATGCATATAGATAATCTAATCTGAAATAGTCACCATGGATTTACTAAAGGAAGGTGATGCTTAACAAATCTTTTAGAATTCATACAGGTTACTATAATGATAAAAAAAGGGGAGCCAGTGGTTTTTATTTATCTAGTTTTTACAAAGGTCTTTGATAGAGTACCTCATCAAAGATTATTTAGAAAGTTAAAATCATATGGAATAGGTGACGATGTTGCCAAATGGATAAAAAATTGTTTAGCTGGAAGAAGGTCGAGAGTGGGCATAAATAAGGAGTACTCTGAGTGGTGTGATGTAAAAAGTAGATTGCCACAGGGCTCGGTTTTGGGACCAATTTTGTTTTTGATATAAATAAATGATTTGGACAATGATATCCATGATTGCAATATTCACGGATGACACACAACTATGCAGTAGTGTCTTATCTAAAGCAGAAGTGTATATATTGAGGTTGGATTATGATAAAATTTGAGAATGGTCTGAGAGCTGGCAAATAGAGTTTAATGTAGATAAATGTACAGTCATCCACATTTGTAGATCCAATATGGAACATGATTACAGAATGGGAGTGAACAATATTAGAAAGGGTTATAATAGATCATATAGGTAAGGTGGGTGAGCAAGTCAAGATAGCAGTGAAAAAGGCAAATGCAATTTTAGGTATGATAAAAAGAAATATTAAACATAGGAGCAAGGAAGTGATTGTCAAACTGTATAAAGCATTAGTTAGACCTAGATTGGAGTGCTGTGTACAGGTGTGCAGTCCTTATCAGAGAGGGGAAATAATCATGCTAGAAAGGATATAAAGAGGAGCAACAAAACTGATAGTGCGATTCTAGAATTACAGTTATAAGGAAAGACTCAGAAAAACCAGCCTACATTGTCTAGAAAAGAAAAGAATTTGAGGTGACTTAATACAAGCTTATAAGATGATTAATGGTAAGGTTAAATTACACTATTACAAGTTTTTTTTCAAAATACAACCACCTACAAGAAGAAGAGGACACAACTACAAATGAACTAAAGAAAAGTCCACATTAGATATAAGGAAATATTAGAGAGTAGTGAATGCTTGGAATGTATTGCCACAGGAAGTAATGGAGATAGGGACAATTAATGCATACAAAAATATATTGGATGCATATAGTTTTTAGAGCAAGGAAACCTAAATGAAACTGGTTGTATACAGACTCTGTAGAGTACAAAATTATTTGGTAATCACGAGCGCCATGACGACCACTTCAATAAACGAAATGGAAAAATCACAGGCATCACACCTCAGTCCTATAGATGGGACACATAAACCATGGTACAGGCAGAAAAGTACAAGAACATGACCTCAGCTCCAATGAAGACCAGATTAGGAGATATAGCCAGAGGAAGACTGAAGAGAAGTAGCTGTATACACTGGTTCAAAAATTAATCAGAACATATAAAGATGAATTACCAGACACCACCAAGCAGATAAATCCAATACCCATTCCAACCCTATGGGTACAACAAGAAAACCGCAACATAAAAACATTTAAAACTACCACCTGCCCCATGTAAGAACAAAGTGCTCTTCAAAAGAAAGCAACAGCATGCAACATGATTGAAGAAGTATACACAAGAGAACCCTGTATCCAGGTATATACTGATGGATCAGCAGCAAGATCGGTGAAGAATGAAGGTGCAGGAATATATGTTGCCTACCCAGATAAAGAAAACAAAACCACGAGTTCATTCACTGAAAAACTGTTCATTGCTTTGATCAAGAGAAGCAAATGATTCTGTTCACAGCATGAGAACAGGACATAACAAATTGAATGGCCACTTATACAGGCTAAAATTGGTTACATCATCCATGTGTATGTGCAGACCAGCAGCACAGAAAGCCAAAGATATCCTGCAAGAATATTATATTCTTAGCCAATTATGGAGACGAGTCTCCACACAAAGCTGTTTGGAAGCCTTGAAGAACTCTCCACTTCAGCAACGTTAATCCAGAGAACTGAACTTCACGTGTAGATGTAACAATAAAAAATGTGACAAGCGCGAAGAAGAAGAAAATGAAGCAGGAAACATAACGTAATAAAAGAAGTTATAAGTTTATGGTGGATTTGATTAACTTGACAGATTGATTGACCTGGAAGCGATCATTCAGGCTCCCATGGACAACATTCAAGCAGGCATCATGAACATGAATCAAGAAATAGAAACAGCACAGTTAGATCAGGTACTTGTACAAGTTTGTGATGTCACATGTTTAATATTTGTTACATTATAAAATCTTAGACTTTTCTTGGGAGTTTAATGTGGTGATTTTCCCTTGCTTTCCACATCTATCTGGGTAGTTTGTGATTGATATCTTTTGTTAGCTTTTTGTCTGACAATTGAGTGCCCTCCTCTGCACATCCACAGCTTTCTAATATATACGAATTGATACTTAGTCTCCAAGCCTGCAATAGCCACATCCAACGTGTTTTCATTTCACTACCACTAAGGAGAAGCAGTTAGGAGTTTCCTTTCATCAAGTTGAGACTATCCAGTCCTTTTTGGGCACTGTGCACAAGTGGTTTTTTACTGCCATGTTCTAGGCCTGCTCCTATATCCTTTGACTTTCCCCAACCCGACTGCAAGGCATCCAATTATTTTGTTGACATATATGTATATCTTGTATCCACTAAGTAATAAATCATAATATATAGAAATATCATGACGTCACGGTGCTACTGACAATCATGAAGACAAAATGTTGTAATTCTCAACAAATTAGATAATTATGTAAGCATAATGTTTCAGTCATTGATGACTCATGTTACTGGCCTTGGCTCAAAGACACCAGAGTTGGTAGATTTTATGACTAAAGCTAGTCGAGATCCTAGACATTTTAGATACAAGAAGGAAAAGGCAGAACATCAAGGAGGTACATGGCGGTTTTGTTCTGTTGTGGAGTGGTGTCAACATCAAGGAAAGAGCTAGGCGTGGTTAACCTGAGAAGGCCAAGATCATTACAAACACAGAATACATCAGTGAAATACTGATACGCCTACAATTGACGGAGTGTGGAAAAACCACGACACTGATCCAGGTCTATGCCCCGTGTAACGACAACAACAGCAATTAGGAGAACAGGATGGGATTCTCTCCAGAGCCTTTCTGACGCTATCAGCGACGTTGACGAGACGGATGATTTGATTGTGATGTGTGACTTTAATGGAAGAACAGGGAAAAAAAGATCATCTCATGAATGCTGCCTAGGTTTCCAAGGTGACACCTCTTTAGAACGGAACAGCAATGGAGATGAGCTTATTAACTTCTGTATTGAGCAGGGGCTAATAATAACAAATACCATTTTCCAGCACTTGCACGATCATATCAAAACGTGTACAGGTGGAACAACACAGACATAGCGTCCCAAATCAATTTCATTCTCACCAGACACATGCAGAGAAGAAACATAACATGTTATAATGTTATTTCTTACATCTGTATGAATACTGACCATCGACCAGTCGTGCTGACACAAGTACAAAGACAGTCTAACCAATTATAGGGATCAAGATGCTAAGCAGCGCATGAGCTACAGCGGTCAGCGACTCATAGCTGACTGCTAATGTCAGGGCCAGCGAACCAGAGCTGCCAAGACTGTTCTACACCTCCACGCAGTGATCCTGGATAACAGGCTGCAACAGAGCAGATTGGCTAAGGAGAAGAGATCGAAGAGGAAATGCTAACCCGGTACTTAAAAAATGCTTGATGAAGTCGGATGTCTTGGACCGAAAGGTGCAAATATCAAATTCAAGCTGTAAACTACGATACAACGCATTCCGTTCTCTGGACTACATTCTGCTACTTAAGCCCGTGTCAGGATTGGTAGCAGGAGATTGAGAACGAATGAAGCCAATTCATTACAGCATCATCCTCCAGCAGGTGGCGATTGATTGATTTGATTTGAATTTCTTCCCCCCATTTGTTCACACACTGGGTACTTTATGTAGAGGAATACATGAATTATGTGGACAGCTGAAATGACTGATGAAGACTTATAGTGTGGATAAGAAGTTTATCAAGAATATGTAAAAAGGCAGTCCCCTTTTTTGGCTTGTTATTCAAAAAAGAATGTTAGTACAAGTTGAAGAAAGATGGAAAATAACAGATTATGACACATAGAGAAGCATTGTCGTGCTGAAGAAATGTGTGCATCAGCATGCGAGGGACCCATCTCACACAGTTCCCTATACTCAAACAGAACATAGATAATATGATGGATTTGTTCAATCAAAATCATAAGCATTGCAGCGATATCTTTTTGCTTGATACAGCAATTGGCACGAATCAGTTGGTCCACATGAGCTTAGTGCTTTGCATCCACAGATGTGATTGGTCGTTCGTAGCGAGCCTTGTCGTGCAGGTTCGTCGTTGCTGGGTTGTTGCCTTTTACAGTTCGTGCCCACCTTCTGACAGTACTGACATCCAGCACAGGCATCACTATATACCACAGTCATTCCTTGATGCATGTCAATGGGCACACACAACCTTCCGGCGTCAGCAATTTACTCATAGCACGTTGCTTCAACCGTATTTCCATGTAGGCCACCATTTTACTGGTGCTGTGCGCATGTGCCATGCTCCAAGCGTATGCCCCTATAGTTCCTTCATAAGAGATTATTTTCTCATAGGTGTCCCGTGGCTCTGAGCACTATTGTGATAGTTATTGTGCTGGAGGTCAAACTTTTCAAATCACCTTTGTACAATATTAACATTTTTCTGTGGCATTTTGGAGCTAAAGATATGCTTCACCGTTCACTGTTTTCACTATTCACCATCACTCATCCCAAACTTTCTGAATAAGTGGGGGTCTGCTGTATTTGTTATTTCAATGTTATCTATGTTTTGATGTGTTATTGTGGGTTTGCTGGGTTTGTGACATGTTATTTTCATGTTAGTGTCATTTATGTTCTGATGTTTTTTTGTTAATTTGTGACATGTTATTTTCATGTAGGTATCATGAATGTTTTGATCTGTTTTACCACTCTTTCTTTTCACCAGTCTGCAATGAATACAAATGTCCCACATTTAGTTGTTGAAATAAAACAGGAGCTAGATAATGAGGTAGGTGTATGTCAAGACAATATACTTATTGAATAGCAAATAGTTTCTGTTGTAGTTAGAAGTATTTAGAATTGATTAACTTCAGAGTTTCTTTGGCCTCTGGGTGAACTAGTGGCAATGTAAAACTTCCAATGTAATGTTAAGTACATGACACTTGTTTATGTTTAGTAAAGTTATACAGAAGTTCCACATAGAATACAAAACAGTAAAGATATTTAACTTATAGACATGTTTCATTGGCAAAAGGTGTATTAGACTATTAGTATATATATATTAGTGTATTAGTATATTAGAGTGACAATATGTACTTTTTGAAATCAATAAACACAGAAAGTTATGAACACTCAACAGTCATTTATTCTACTATGGATGTACTTAGTTGTTCCTCTTCTATAGATGTAAACAATGTACATTACTATGACTTTTCAATAAGGATAATGCACATTGGACAAATGTCTTAACAGTTTCACCTAATTAGATGCAGTCAATTTTACAATAAACACATTTTAGTAAAGGCATGTTAAGTCAGGCTGAATTAGAATAACAGCAGCCATTGACTTACAGTTGGCTGCTTGCATCAGTGTCAACGATTCAGAACTGACCAAGAACCTATTTTGTTTCCAAGTGGTATCCCTCAGAACAGACTGTACTGTTCTGAAACTGATTGGGTCACACCAAAGGTCCAGATATCATAGCCTCACTGTTAACCACGACACAACATAAAAAAAAACTTCCTATTCATGATGGGCCAGAATAAGAAGAAGCTAAGCAATCACTGAATATAATTAATCTTCTTCCCAACCAGTTTTCACAAATATATGTATTCAGTTAAACATGTGCTGGACATGGAAAGCAGAATATCTCAACACATCCAGTAAGTGCAGCATTTCTAAGCTTGATAAAACTTTGTTTGGGGAACATAAAAACAAGATTGAAGAAATATCACAATTGTGGCTCTGTAACATATGTTAAAAAAATTCATGAGTCAGTGAATCAGTAAAGTAAATTTGTAATTTGATGCTGAGGCTTCATTGCATGTTACTGATAGTATTTCACTATCATCTATGTACCCGTGTGTTGAATCTTACTTTATTAATAAGTTTCTGGAAGTATTAAAACTAATGTTATAAATTTACCACTAAAGTTACAGCATTGAATACATCCGTTGTTTGTTTATTTCTTCTTTAGTTTGAAGGAATATGTAAAAAATGGTCATGAACATATTACTTGTGGAAAGTGGTTGCTGTTGCAATCAATTTGATTTAACTTGTCTTAGTGATTATTTTATCATGTTTTGTTATTGACATGTTCCTTAACTTGGTTTATTTCCAGATTAAACACAACATTCAATCACAGCTTCCATTTCTGGCAGAAAAAATAAAACAGGAACAAATGTGTATGGTAAGGTTGATTTTTAAAATGCAAACACTAATAGTTCTGATGAAATTGTTGAGATATACACTTGTATACCTCAGGGTAGAAAAGGATCGTCTAAGTTAAGTGAAGAAGTTGCTGAGATAAATATTTTCCATGCCAGTTGGTACGTCATTAGAAGAAGAAGGTTTTAGAGTACTATATTCATCATCATTGAGTTGTATTTCCAAGTTTGTCATCAGTTTTCCTTCTACTAAACGAGGTATCTGCAGAGTTAACAAGTCTCCTCTACATGGTTCATTTGGTTTTCTTTGCTAGCCTACTGGTGCCTCACATAAAAAACAATGTCAACAGATCATGTGTGTCTTTTGGGTTAGTTATATCACAAAAGCAGCAATTAGAGTAACTAATTTGATCATGCTCCAATGTCATTGTCTCATATAAATTACTTTAAAAAAGATGGATGCAGAAAAAAAGGCAGAGGAAATAAGAGGAAAAAGAGAAAGAGAAGAGCTGGGAAAAGAAAAGGTAGAAGGAAATCAGATAGGCTTGGTTTAAAAAATGTACATATCTGTTATTGGAATTGCTGCAGTTCCACCCATCATGAAGTCATTTTCCAAATATTGATTTATGATTTCAACATCCCCATGTTCCAGGAGACTAGCTTGAAGAAGAATGTAGCCATCAAGTGTCCAGGGTATAGGTGTTAGAATACTTCAGTTCGCAGATTGTGGATGTCTGTAAATATGAATCAAGAACTTCTCCAAGTTTCTCTGATCTCACAAGTTCAACATCTGCACAATAAAATAGACCAGGATTAAAACCACAGGGCTATGGCAAACATTAACATTTACAGATGGCATCCTCAAAAACAACACTGGATCATATAGTTATGGTATGTTTAGAGACACCAGGAGGCCCAGTAGTCAATATCACAGTTGGGTGAGGATTCCTGCAGCAAGATAAATCCTAACAAGGCCTACATGATGGGTTGCTCTTTTAATAACTCTGTAGTGAAGGCTGACCTCCCGTAATCCTTAACTTAACTTAACGTCTTTATACTGTTATATTGTTTGAAAAAAAGTCTGCCATTGAAACTAATTGTGGCTTCAACACTGAGGTGTCTGCCAGGCTTGTAAACAGAATAGCCAGCAGCTTGTAGGCCTAGATCACGAACAGGACTGCTAGATTCTGAGAAAATTTCAATATTGACCTCTGTCACTCCAGATTTCTATTTCTTGCTCATTAGTAGCAGTCTCAACTTAGATTTACATTTTATAATCTCCATCGTGGTAATATTTTTATTCACAATAACATCCATGTACCATTAGGAATAATTTTAAGCGTCACTACTTTAATTTCTACTATTATTAAGCACATTTTTTATATCCTGTAGCTATCCAATTAAATAGCAAAAGTCACAATTTCCACAGATTGAAGATGAACTTTGAAAACCTATACATTTAATTATAGAAAAACTAGTGGCACTATTTTGGTCTCATATTTAACAACGATATCGGTGAGGTTATTAAAAACATGCATGTTTCACTACGTTGTATTGATTTTAAGACATTGGTACTCAGAGGACAGATCTGGGGTTTACAGGCATGGATATTTTGTGGGCTGTTAGGGCTGGACTAGGGTGGAAAGGGTTTGTCGTAGCTTTATGTGCATATCCATCAGAATTGATGGGTGGACAGGTGTTTGTTGTTAAAAATAATCATAAATAATTCTTTGTGAAGGTCTCATGAAATTAAAGCTCAGACTTAAATTTTTCTTTGGCGTTCATCCTGAGAAGAAAATATGTGACATTGTGCTGTAGTTTACAGCTAGGCTTTGATATCTCTGCCTTTTGGCCCGGCACATTTTAGCACATATTTTTTTTAGCCAGGTTTGGCTTCCTTCTTCAATCCCTAATCTCTTAGTCACACTGCATGGTTAAAGTCTTTTTAGAAGGCCACCACTTGGGGGCAGAAGAGGGTCTTGGTCAGTTATGGGTCACTAACCCTGATGCAAGCAGTCAGCTAAATAGTCTCTGTTGCATCTTCGACCCCATAAATAAGTGTCATTTATAAGAATAATTCTCTTTGCCATTGATCTTAATGTAAACATAAATATAGTTTTTCATTGTATCTTATTTTAACCAAAGTAACTGAGGATGCTTGTTTTTAATTTCAGAAATCTGAAGAGATTACCAGCTATGAAGATTTGCAAAGAAAGATCAATAAATTTGACAAGTTTGATGAGACAATGGCAGTATTGGAGAAAGTAGAACAGCCTGATCCATGTGGAGAAGATGAACAGATCCATATAAAAGATGGTAAGTCCGTCATTTGTGATATGATCTGGGACAATTCTGAGACAAGTTTAGAAGAGATAAGGAAAGCATGCAGAGATCAATAGCACATGATTCAATATAGGAAAACATTTCGTGTATTTGTTGAAGACACAGGTGGCTGGAAGGTTTTAACTCTTTACAGTCTGGGATATAGTTTTGTGTCTTTCAATCCGGGGCAAGTGTCACAACTTTGTATGTCAAATAGTTTTATGAAAAACAAAATGAATTAATATTAAATTGAGCCCCCATGTTCAGTCATCCTCTTCTTATAAGAGAGAAAGAAAATTAAATTACTTTTTAGGTGTCAGATTATAAATAAATATGCTCAGAAATTGCTCAATGATGATTTAAATTGTATTTAGTGCTACTATAGTGGATGATTTAAATTGTATGTGGTGCTACTATGGTTAGTACTATTGTGGTAGATGATTTAGATTGTATGTAGTTCTACTATGGCAGGTGATTTTGATTGTATGTTGTGATACTATGGTAGACGATTTAGATTCTTTGTAGTGCTACTATGGCTAGTACTATTGTGCTAGATGATTTAGATTGTATAAAGTGCTACTATGGCATTTGATTTTGATTGTATGCAGTGATACTATGGTTAGTACTATTGTGGTAGATGATTTAGATTATATGTAGTATTACTGTGTTTAGTACTATTGTAGTAGATGATTTAGATTGTATATAGTGCTACTATGGCATGTGATTTTGATTGTATGTAGTGATACTATGTTAACACTATTGTGGTAGATGATTTAGATTGTATGTACTGCTACTATGGTTAGTACTATTGTGGTAGATGATTTAGATTGTAAGTAGTTCTACTATGGCAGGTGATTTTGATTGTATGTTGTGATACTATGGTAGACGATTTAGATTCTTTGTAGTGCTACTATGGTTAGTACTATTGTGGTAGATAGTTTAGTTTGTATGTAGTGCTACTGTAACATGTGATTTAGGTTATTGCTAAAGTTTTCTTTATTATTCTCTTACAATCATTATTGAAAGCTCAGATGTTTTCTGCTATATTTTTATTTGAATAGACATTTCATGATGTGTCTATTGTTTATCTCCACATGTTAGAGATGTGTACTTCCACATGGAGCTACTTCACTCAATCTCATACTGATGTTGAGAAAATGGAAAGTTCAGGCATTGATCAACACTCACAACTTGTAGGACTTGATACAGTCTCAGAGAGACTATCAGAAGGCATTATAATTACTCAGATGACCACAGTAGGTGTGGGTGAAACTTTGGAGAAACTACAAGTACACATAAGAAAAATAGGGAAGAATACAGGCGATGTAGATGATCTGGGAGGACTGCCTGAATATATAGACATTGAGAAGAGTATAGGAAATGAGACAAAAGGTTTTGTGATCATGCAGATGCGTACAGAAAATACCATAATGAAAACAGAAAACATTACAGGAAATCTATGTTTAATATCTAGAGAGCAGGGATTGAATGAATCCGTGAAAATCAGGAAATGTCAGGTATTACTTGAAGACGTTATGGTTAAGATCACTCAGGATGGTTACAGTCTGCCTTTAAATAATGGAGAATGTAGCAGACTGTCAGGAAATGTATTCTGTATTTCTAAGGATGGTATTAAACAAAATATTAGTAGTGCTGGTCCTGATAAAGTTTACAGATGTAATGTTTGTGGGGTAGTTTTTTTCACATATAGTGGCTTGAGCTCACACTCGAGGAAACATAAGTGTGATGGTAGTTATAACAATTTTATTCAAAATAATCAGCTTAATACACACAAAATAATAAACAAAGGCGAGAAATCATACAAGTGTGATGTTTGTGGTAAAGGATTTACAAGTAATGGTAACCTTAATTTGCACACAAAAATACATACAGGAAAGAAACTCTACAAGTGCAATGTTTGTGATAAAGGATTTATACAAGCTTGTAACCTTAATGCACACAAAAGAATACATACAGGTGAGAAACCTTACAAGTGTGATGTTTGTGGTAAAGAATTTACTGAAACTAGTACCCTTAATACACACAAAGGAATACATACAGGAGAGAAACTGTATCAGTGTGATGCTTGTGGTAAAGGATTTATGCAAGCTTGTCGTCTTATTGCACACAAAAGAATACATACAGGAGAGAAACCTTACAAGTGTGATGTTTGTGGTAAAGAATTTATGTACACTACTGCCCTTAATTCACACAAAAGAATACATACAGGAGAGAAACCTTACAAGTGCGATGTTTGTGGTAAAAGATTTACTCAAGCTTGCCACCTTAATTCACACAAAAGAATACATACAGGAGAGAAACCTTACAAGTGTGATGTTTGTGGTAAAGAATTTACTTATACTGGTAACCTTAATGAACACAAAAGAATACATACAGGAGAGAAACCTTACACATGCAATGATTGTGGTAAAAGATTTACTCAAACTTGTCACCTTAATTCACACAAAAGAATACATACAGGAGAGAAATCTTACAAGTGTGATATTTGGGGTAATGAATTTATTTATACTAATGTTCTAAATTCACACAAAAGAATATATACAGAAGAGAAACCCTACCAGTGTGATGCTTGTGGTAAAGGATATATGCAAGCTAGTCACCTTATTGCGCACAAAAGAATACATGCAAGTGAGAAACCTTACAAGTGTGAAATTTGTAGTAAAGAATTTATGTACACTAATGCCCTTAATTCACACAAAAGAATACATACAGGAGAGAAACCTTTCAAGTGTGATATTTGTGGTAAAAGATTTACTCAAGCTTGTCACCTTAATTCACACAAAAGAATACACACCGGAGAGAAACCTTACAAGTGTGATGTTTGTGGCAAAGAATTTACTTATACTGGTAACCTTAATGAGCACAAAAGAATACATACAGGAGAGAAACCTTTCAAGTGTGATGTCTGTGGTAAAAGATTTATTCAAGCTTGTCACCTTAATTCACACAAAAGAATACATACAGGAGAGAAACCTTACAAGTGCAGTGTTTGTGGTACAGGATATACTCAAGTTTGTCACCTTATTGCACACAAAAGAATACATGCAAGTGAGAAACCTTATAAGTGTGATGATTGTGGTAAAGAATTTACTTATACTAATGCTTTTAATTCACACAAAAGAATACATACAGGAGAGAAACCTTACAAGTGTGATGTTTGTGGTAAAGAATATACGCAAGCTTGTCACCTAATTGCACACAAAAGAATACATACAGGAGAGAAACCTTACAAGTGCGATGTTTGTGGTAAAGAATTTACTTATACTAGTAATCTCAACAAACATAAAATAATACATACAGGAGAGAAACCCTACAAGTGTGATATTTGTGGTAAAAGATTTACTCAAGCTTGTCACCTTAATGCACACAAAAGAATACACACAGGGAAAAAAAAGAATACATAGAAGAGAGAAATCTTACAAGTGTGGTGTTTATGGTAAACGATTTACATATGCTAATAAATATGTTAAAGGTTTTTTACAAGATTGTAGCCTTAATCCACACAGAAGAATACATAGAGGAGTGAAATCTTACAGGTGCAATGTTTCTTGTAAAGGATTCATTAATGGAAGTAATAGTAATTCACACAAAAGTTTACACATGGAAGAGAAACTTTACAAGTGTGACATTTGTGCTAAAGGATTTGATTTAACGTGTGCCTGTACTACACATACAAGAATACATATGTGAGAGATACCATGCAGGTGAGATATTTGTGGTAAAGAATTTACTCAAACTTTTGCCCTTACATTAAATACAAGAATACATATGGGAGATACCATATAAGTGAGATATTTGGGGTTAAGGATTTACTTGAACTTTTGTCCTTACTACACATACAAGAGTATGTGTCTGATAGATACCATATAAGATAGATATTTTGTGGTACAGAATTTACTCGAGCTTTTGTCCTTATTCAATTCAAGTGATGTCTCTACCATGAAGGTTGCTGCAATGGACCTCCATTATCCTCTGTCTCTTGTCATAACGAGACATTATTCTAGACTGACATTAGTCCATCTTTTGATATTACTCTCCCATTTATAGTGCAACTGCCACTTGTCGGCCTACCATCAACCTTCCCCCTCCAGTATTGTTTTCTATAACGTTTTGTGTCTTTTTATTTGACCAAAATATTTTACTTGCCTAATTTTAATGTCTGTCAAAAGTTCCTTACAACTGCCTACTCTCTTCAGGACATCACTATTTGTTTATTTGTTTCTCTTTCCACAACATGTGACACATTCATCTGTTGAGTCTCATTAATAATGTATTGATTATTGACCTTGATGCCAATATATTCCTCATCATATTAAATACACTATTGGCCATTTCTATTCTCTTCTTCACTTCCCTCTCACATCCACCATCACTTGTAATTATCTGACCCAGATACAAGTAGCTGTCTACTTGTTCTAGTATCACGCCCTTTACTTGGATATTAGTATTGGGTTGCACATTTGTTTAGGTAAATAATATAACTTTTGTTTTATTAATTTTAATGTCTAAACTATATTCAATACTTCTGGTGTTGACTATCTCCATCAGTTTTTGCAACTCGTTCTCACTTTCAACCAGCAATACAGTGTCATAAGCATATCTCAAATTGTTGATCATTCTTCCATTGATGTTTAGTCCAGGCACTCCTTCAACCTGTATGAAGATTTTCTCTGTGTAGAGGTTAAACAGACAAGATGACAAAACACATGCCTGTCTCACACCTCTTTGGATATCAATATACAGTGTGTAATTCTTGCTGGAAGTTACTGTTGCCACCTGCTTCCAGTACAGGATACAGAGAAGCCTAATGTCTTTACCATCCAGATTAATTTCTTGTAGGCACTCAATTAACTTTTCACATTGGACTCATCAAATCCTTTATCATAGTCTATGAAACACACATAGACACTCTTTTGTACTACACATACAAAAATGCACATGTGAGAGATACCATGCAAGTGAGATATTTTGTGGTAACGGATTTTATTGATTGTTGCTCGTACTACACATACATAAATGAACATGTGAGAGATATCATACAAGTGAGATATTTGTGGTAAAGGATTTACTCAAACCATTTAACTTAATGCTTGAAATAGAAAACATGCTCGAAACAAGTGTGATTTGAAGCAATGTATTTATGTATTTGTTGATTTCATCACATTTCTATAGCATTTTACATAATGCTGTATGAAATGTGCCAGCGCAATACAGGAGATCAACTCAGCAGTCATTTAGAGTATATATTCAGATACTACATGTGCAGTTCTCATCAAAGAATAAAAATTAGACTGGTGTAATACTACAGGGATAGTCATGCTATTAATTCCTAGATCAAAAATGGTGACCAGCTTTGGATAACCATATTAGTAAAATAAAGTAAAGTCACCCATAGCATTACTGCCATAGGGGCGTGAGGTGTTTAGTAATCTTACATTTCAAAAGCTCTGCTATATGTAGGTGGTAGCCATCTCCTCTCCATCGCCGCTTTAACTTCCTGGACCGAACCGGTACCCATTTAAGGTTGGATCGACATAGGAGACGCTGCGGTCTGAAAAAATATTTCCACCTCAACTGTGGAATGAACGCAGGACCGCTCAGATGCGAAGCCAGCTCGCTAATCATGCGCGACGCGGCTCCATTAACCATATTGGAACTATAAATTAAAAAAACACATGATTACAAACCTGCGCTTCGCAGATGACATAGATGCACTTGACGGAAATGAAAAATACCTGACACTACCTCTAGAAAATTTGACATGGAAATAAACAAAGCACAGACCCAGCTAATGACAAATAACAAAGAGTTAATAAACATCACTGTAAATTGACAAATTGGAAACAATAAAACAAGAAAAGTTTTTCATTAATCATCATCAAAACCTTTCAGCTCCCTGTTGAGCACATGTTTTTGACAAATACAGTTCAAATCCTCCTGCCCTCAGTCATCTGCTGCAGCAATGTGGGAGATGGAGAAAGTAGCTCAAATTGCAATGGAGGACTCCATAAATAATATAGACACAGGCAGGTAAAGTATAGCTAACATTAGGCAAGACAGTTATATATTCAGATCACAAAGAGGAGAATGCACTGCACAATGAAGGGATAGCACCCATGTTAACCAGGTCCATTGTGCTCTTGTTGGGGGGCTTGCAGCTGAATTAAGATTTGACTAATGCATTCTTGTTGAAAAATTGGAACAGCTATAGAAGGTCTGGTAAACATTGTTTTTAGTCAGATAGTCCTTGTTATATCTGTCATTTATTTGAAGTTGAGTGTGTTGCTTGTATATTTTCCCGTTAAATGTGTTGCAGAGAGTGAAATAGCTTTCATGTAATTCTGAAGCATGTTTCTACCTTAAGGAAACAATAGGGTTATTTGTCAAGTTTTATGTACCATAATAAAATCACTGAAAATTATATAAAAATTAATTATAAAATTATAACTTAATTTTCACTAATGTGTAATGTTACAGAAAGAGAGAGAGAGAGAGAGAGATTTTATGTTTAAGAGTTTTATCATAACATTTAATGTACAAAGAGAAGAGCCTCTTTGTTTGTGTTTGAGTCATTAAGATTCTGATGCACTATAAATGATATCAGGAAAATCAATGTTCTGCCTGTCTATCGTCTTCTGTGAGTTATTCGATTAAGAAGTATGACAGTTACAAAGTATATGTAAGAGAGGATCTTGTAGTAAAATGTATTGCCTAAAGTAGTGTATGCATTTGAAAAATTTGAACAATAAATAAATAAATGACAAATCTTATACAGTACTTGTTTTGTTTGATAACACTGGACAACATCAAAAAGGTATAAAAGACAAAAGTAAGTATTTGTAACATTAATTTGGACATCATTATCATGGATATGAATTGTAGGGGGGTGGAGGGAGGTGCTGGTGGCTTCATCTTCCCAATGTAAATGACCCAGCTTTTCTCATTTCTATGGCCCTGGCGCATAATTTCCTACAAGATTGATGTTGATGATATTTGGGCCATATATAAGTGCCAATTGGATGATGTAATAATTTCTACTATGAGCATTATTATTATATGGTATATTACTGCAATTGTGTAAAACTTATTTTATATACTCGTTTATTTAAAAAAATTAAATTGAGCTAATTTGGTGTTTTAATAACCCATTTCATTTTCAGCAGCCTAAACAACATAAAGATAACTTGATTTAATCTCAGATACACACAAACAAATCAACATTTATTGTCCAGTGTAACATTGGATAGAGTGCCATTTGACAACATGTTTTGACTATCTGGCAATCTCTTCATCATCGCCATTTGTTTTCATTGTAAAGCAGTGTCGTTATACATTTGTGTAGAGACAACTGTCTTTCAGTCTAATACATTTTTTTTCCATCTAGCTTACTTATAGGGTAAATTCTTCCCAGCCTTTGGCTATCCCCTTTGTAACTGCATGATCACAGATAGTTTTTCTCTTAGATGTGGCTTAAGGATGTCATCAACCCGAAGTAGTCTGGTTTTAGGGCACCAGAGACTAGAATCTCATTAACTTCTCTTTACATCTTCGTTATCCTATGTTTGGCTTTCTTGAGACCTCTTCTGGATTGGTGTTTTGGTCTACCTAAGTGTCTCTTGCCCTAGTGACTCTACAGCAAAGTCTCCTTTGTAACACTAGAATAAACTGGTTTACTTAATGTGTACCCAATCCACTACAAGTATCTTTTCTTCACATTCTGATTAAAGTTGTTTGCCTGATTTTTTTCAGCAGCTCTTCATAAATGATGATGTCATAATATTTTGATATCTCTATTCTGCACAAGCACTCACTTTTGTAATTGGATATATTTTTGTATGTGTGTGTTATTCTCTAAGCTTCAGAGTTATAGAATTACAATAGGACTGACTTTGCATTGGAATTGAGATGTATTTAATGGTTGCAGTTTTATAGTGCATAATTTCTTTTCCATTTTGTTTTAGACAGAAACTTCAGGATTTCTACAGAAGATAGGAATATCAGTCCTTGGCACAACAAGACGAACACTAGTTATAATCTGATGATAAAGTTTACAGTAATGAGTAAATTCTAAATTTTAGGGCTCATTCAACTGATGGATATCCAGGATATGGAAGCAACAAAACCTGAAAATACAAACACACATAAATGCCTGACAATTTATTATTAAGACTAGCTACTAATAGTAGACATCAAACAAGTAAACTAACCCAAAATCGGACAAAAAAGAATCAATAGATTGCTGCTACCATTTATTGCTTTAAACAATCATCATTTCTTACTTAACATTTTTATACTGGTTTAGAAGACTGCAGTTTCTTGGAGTATGGTTTACCAATGCATGAGTCCATATTAATAGAGTCAAACACTAGATCTAAGCAGACCCGCAGTCAGTCAGGCACAATCTATATGCCTACTCTTTTCGATTTCTAACTGCCAAGGGATTTTTAACACTGAACACGGGAGTCTGATCTAACTACCCAGAGATCAGGGGAATCTTTACCAGAAGATCCACATGAAAAAATTGTGTTCTTCACCGTGATATTCCAACCTGATACCTCTGGCACCTGACGCGAACATCTTACCTCGAAAGAGACCACCACCCTTATTTCAGAGATAACTTGCAAATAATTGTAAATCAAAGCTCACAAAAATAGCGAATTCTTGGGTGAACTTAAAAAACAAACTAATAGTGTAGATTAGGCCTATGTTAGGGAAGCAGTAACATCAACAGGAATGAAAAGGCTTTAAAGTGTAAAGGCAAACAAGATATGCCTGGTAACTGGTATTGATTGACTACCAGTCGGTGTGACTTGCAAGTGTTACTTAATTGTCTTGTCTTATCCACTTCTGCTGTGAGGCGTCATTAGGGGTCGTAGTTTTCTGTTCAGGGCCAGACGTGTTGCTGCAGTGGTCATCATCCCATGATGATTTAGAATATCCCCAACATTTCCTATCCATCTAGTTTTCGGTCTGCCACGGTTGTGAAGACTCGAACGCCATGCGTTAGAGGTGCACAGGGGTAGTTGGTCAGGATGCATTCTTATTAGGTGGCTAACCCAATTGATTCTCGCGTCATCAATATATTTAGAGCAGGGTCATGCTTCAACTATTCTTCTCACATGTTCATTGCGCATTCTGTATCTCCTAGATATGTTGAATGTTTTCCTGAGGCATCTCATCATCTCATTTTAGTGATCTTTCTCTCTAGAGTTTTTGTTAAAGTCCACGTTTGGCGCATGGCATAAATATACTGTTGATTAGCATTCTTTTTGTGGACATGTCTATGTTAGGGTATTTCAATAATGGTGACAGCTGGTATGCAATTGCATTTAGAAAATGCAATGATTTGCTTTTTGGCACCTGATTCCAATCTCTTATCTAAACCTCCATCCTGTGTGAAAACACTATGTTACTTTATAAACCACCTAATTTAATAACACGGTTTAATGAATACATACAATGATTACCAAAGATGTGCTGAGAGAAGCAACGTTCCAGATTAAACTTTGAAAGGTATGGCACGCTACACAAAATTAGAAGAAACATCACATCCCATTTCTGAATTGGGCTATTTTCTCAACAACAAAACCACCATTTTCGAATAACGCCGACTCTTTAAATAGTATGCTGATGGCATACACTATTTGGCAGCGAAGAAGCATTTATTTCTTTACTTTAACAACATATCTAGACAACTAGACAACATATCACAGACTCCAAAGCAATACCCAAAATAGATATCGACACAGATCACAGCCCTAATCACAAGCCAGTGGTTATGTCACACTACCAACAAGACACACGTAAGCGTAGCAGAATAAAAGACACAGGAGTTATAGCTTATAAAGAGACAACACATTGATCAAGCAAAGAAAGAGTTTTACTGCGAGATTGACAGTGCATACCAAAACATTCCAGAAGAAGTGCAAAACATAGACACTGAATGGGTAGATCTATATTTCAAAAATGCAAAGATAGCCTAAAAAAGAACAGTATTCATAAAAACACAGTGTAGTGGAATAATGAGGAGAAAATAGCAGTGAAAAATAAAAAAAAGAACATAAACTATGAGCACAATCAAAAACGGAAGAAGATTGATTATGCACAATACAAAACAGCAAGAAGAGAAACCAGCAGAATTATAAAGAAGGCAAAAAAGATTTTGTGACAAGAAATATGACGAAACGCTAACAAACGTATGTAAAGAATCTCCATGAATTCTATAAGACTTGAACAAATGAGACTGGCAGACAAATGTTGTATCACTTCAACCATCATAGATGACAAATATAATAACCCAAAACTGAAAGAAAACAGGAACAAGCTGAGATTATATAAATATTTCAAGGAACTTCTCAATTCAGTAGAAATAGGCAATAATGAAAAATTCACACCAAGAAATTGACAGATGATGGAAGCACATATCGAACCCCATCCAGGAATGAAAGCCACATAGTCCTGCTTACAGATGCTCTGGCCGTAGTCACAGCACTAAAAAGCCAGAAAAATACTGAACTTAATGATTTAAGAGCAGTACTCTGTCAACTATGCCAGCAGTCCGCATCAAAAAGGGTAGTGGTGCAGTGGGTTCCATCTCACTGCAACATCCAAGGCAGACAGACTGGCAAAAGAAGGTGCAAAACTACCACAACCAGATACTATGACATACGAAGAGTCAAAACGGCTTATTAGAGCTAGATACATGACCAAATGGGAAACCGAACATACTGGATACACCCAAAACGATGCCCATTACCAGTTGAACAGAAGAGAGCAGGTCGTGGTCTTCAGACTTCGCACTGGCCACAACAGACTGAGGTACCACCTATTCAACAAATTGAAGATAGGTGGCACCGACGAATGCCCGTGTGGTACCGGGAAAATGACCGCTGAGCATTTGCTGCAAAACTGCCCGACATACGAGGATCAGAGAGAGCAGATGTGGCCATCACCAGTGGCAACACTAGACAAGCTCTATGGCAGTGTCGACAGCCTCAGGATGACGGCCGCTTTTTTCGTAAAAATAATGGTTACTGTCTGACTGCGTACGAAGAAGAAGAAGAAAGAAGAACCCCATCCTTTTGTTCAGTGCATTACATGAAAATTTGTTGTTTCTACGTGTGACTGTACCAGAGACAGAAACACACTTGAAAGGTTTTTCTACAGAAAAAAATGTGATTGCAAATGTTACTGTTGGTGAACTATTTGGCTCGAGCGATCATCACATTCTCTGTTGGGATCTTGTAGCAATGAAAAATGATACAAAGTATCCACTAACATACAAATACTCTAGAACAGATGTACAAAAGATGGTAAAATCAGTGAGCTATGTAATCTGGACAGATATTTTAACTGGCGAAATGTTGACGAAGAATGGGTGAAGTTGAAATCTGTTCTTCAGCGCCTGAAAGAGAAATTTGTTTCATATAGAAAGTTGAACTCCAAGCGAGAAAAAAAAATGAATAACTCGATCCGTGGCTAAACTAAACGTCTTTATAATGATTTAGAAGACTCTGCAGAGTTTGTATACAACCAGTTTCATTTAAATTACTTTGTTATAAAAGCTATGCGCATTCAATTTATTTTTAAATACATTAATTGTCCCTGCCTCTACTACCTCCTGTAGCAATCCATTCCAAGCAGACACCACTCTCTGGCTAAAAATATATTTTAATATCTAATCTGGACCTCTCTTTAGTCAGCTTGTAGCTATGCCCTCGTGTTATTGTAGGTGGCTGTATTTTTAAAAACTTGTCATAGTCTAATTTATCTATTACTCTGATCATCTTATAAACTTGTATTAAGTCACCACGAATTCTTCTCTCTTCTAGACACTAGGCCGGTTTTTCTGAGTCTTTCCTCATAACTGTAATTCTGGAATCCCACTATCATCTTCGTCGCTCTTTTTTTGTATTCTTTCCAGCATGTTTATATCCCCTCTATGATAAGGACTCCACACCTGCACACAGTACTCCAATCTAGGTCTAACTAAACCTTTATACAGTTTGACTATCACTTCCTTGCTCTTATGTTTAATATTTCTTTTTATCATACCTAACATTGCATTTGCCTTTTTCACTGCTACCTTAACTTGCTCACTCACCTTTCTTATATGATCTATTATAACCCCTAGGTCCCTTTCCTTATCTATCTTTCTAATATTGTTCTCTCCCATTCTGTAATTATGTTCCATATTGGATCTACCCATGTGGATGACTGTACATTTATCTACATTAAACTCTATTTGCCAACTTACAGACCATTCTCAAATTTTATCTAAATCCGACCTCAAATATATCCACTTCCGCTTTAGATGAGACACTACTGCATAGTTTTGTGTCATCAGCAAATTTTGCAATCATGGATCCCATATCAATGTCGAAATCATTTATATATATCAAGAACAAAATTGGTCCCAAAACCGAGCCCTGTGGGACACCACTTTTCACTTCACACCACTCAGAGTACTCCTTATTTATGCCCACCATCTGCCTTCTTCCCGTTAACCAATTTTCAATCTATTTGGCAACTTCCCCACCTTTTTCATGTGATTTTAACTTTCAAAATAATCTTTGATGAGGTACTCTATCAAAGGCCATTGCAAAATCTAGATAAATGGCATCCACTGGCTCCCCTGTATCTATCATTTTAGTAACCTCCTCCATGAATTCTAATAGATTTGTTAAGCATGATCTCCCTCTAGTAAACCCATGCTGACTATTTAGTTGTAGAAAAGCTAAGAATAAAGCTTGGTAAAAATAGAGGCTGAAAAATCAAATGAAACACATAGTTAGCCCACTTTAAGATAGTACATGATAAGAAGTAAGAACAGGGTTGCTGCTAATCAACTCAAATAGTACTTTGGTACAGTCTATACAAAAGAAAACTGCTCCAGGATCCTAGAGTGATTACATATTTTCCAATGGGACATGCACACAGAAGGATTACTATCCTTCTGCATTACCGAGGAAATGGTTTTACAAAAATTGGATAGATTGAAGATGGATAAATGTCCTGGTCAAGGCGGTGTTCATCAAAAATTACTATTTGAGCTTCGAGACCAGTTAGCAAAACCATTAGTGATATTTTATTTTCTCACTCTTGAGAAGGGGATTGTTCCAAGGGATTGGAAAGATGCAGGTGTGATCCCCTTGTTCAAAAATGGCAGAAAATCAAATCCAGCCAATTATAGACCAGTGAGTTTGACGAGCATACTCTACAAAATTTTAGAGTCAATTATAAAAGACAACATAGTTATGCACTTGGACAAGTTAAATCCCATCAAGAAGAGGCAGCATGGATTTACTAAAGGGAGATTGTGCTTTAACCAATCTATTAGAATTCATGGAGGAGAATGCCATAATATTAGATGCTGGATGGCCGATAGATGTTATTTATCTGGATTTTATAAAGGCATGTGATAAAGTACCTTATCAAAGATTCTTTCGGAAGTTGCGATCACATGGAATCGGTGGTGAAATTGTCAATTGGATAGAAAATTGGTCGACGGCATGCAGCAGAGAGTGGGCATAAATAGGGAGTACTCTGATTGGTGTGATATAATAAATGGACTGCCCCAGGGATCAATATTGGGACCAATTTTGTTCTTGATATATATAAATGATTTTGGACAATGATATCTGATCCAGGATTGCAAGATGGCACAACATTATGCAACAGGGTCTCTTCTCCAGAAGTGAATCTATTGATACCAGATTTAGATATGATTCAAAAATGGTCTGAGAGCTTGCAGATAAAGTTTAATGTAGAAAAATGTAGTTATCCACATAGGAAGATCCAATAATGAATATAATTACATGATGGGAGAGAACAATATTAGGACAATAAAAAAGGAAAGAGACCTAGGAGTTATAATAGATCATACAGTAAAGGTGTGGAAGCAAGTCCAGGTGTCAGTAAAAACGGCTAAAGCCATGTTGGGCATGATAAAAAGAAACATTTCACACAAGAGCAAGGAAGAAATAGCCAAACCATATAAATCATTGTGAGACCTAAATTTGAATATTGTGTTCAGGCATGGAGTCCATATCATAGAGTGGATATAAACATGCTAGAAATGATACAAAAAAAAGCTACAAAAATGATCGCTGCATTTCAGAATTATAGAAAAGAGTTATAGGAAAGACTAAAAAAAACTTGTCCAGTGTGTCGAACAATAATAAAATCGAGGTGAAAAGATTATAAATTAATAAATGGAAAGAATAAATTAGAATTTACCAAGTTTTCCAAAGTACAACTGGCTACAAGAACAAGATGGCACAGCTTCAAATCGTTTAAAAACAGGTCCAGATTAGATATTTAGGAAATATTTTTTTTAGTCAGATTGGTGAATTCTTGGAATGCATTACCGCAGGATGTGGTGGGGGCAAAGTCAGCTAATGCTTTAAAAAAAAGATTGGATGCTCACAGTATTTTCAGTATCGTTGGAGTGGAATAAACTGGTTGTATACAGACTGTAGAACCTTCTAAACCAGTATAGTGAAGTTAAATTAAGGGGTGGTCGATGTTGACTCCGTGCACGGGAGAGGATCCGGAGATTCAGCGGTCAGATAAAGGTATGTCGTTGACGATGGGTGGTTAAGAGCATGCTTGTAAACGCTCCATCCAACTGTTCGTTACTTCCTCGTATGATAAGCACAGAGAGCATCCGACTTATTGATGAACTCAGTGATTATTATTCTCGTTCTGTGTGCTTGCAGGGCGAGAGAGCCTGATAGTCGGGTCTGAGGTCATGAGTTCTGAGATCAGTTTAGACCTCGTTAGCAATTTTGTTGAAGAACCGTTCCTTGTCTGTCCTGGACACCACGCAGAATTGGCCTTTTACCCGTCGGCGTGGTCATAGCTCGGTTGAGTTCTTTTGGAGTACGATGTCATATGAGGTATCACAGAGCCATTGCTGATGCCTTGGGGTATGTGGGCTAATGGTTAAGATAGTGACCTTGCATTCTGGCTCTGGGTCATTGGGAAGAGGGTCCGATGCAGTGAGTTGTTTCCTGCCAGCATCTGCGCTTTTGTTTCACCGACACGAAGGTTAGACTTGACACAACGAATGGAGGGATTGAAAGTGGATAAATGTCCAGATCAAGATGTTATCATCCAAAATTGCTGTTTGAAATTAGAAACCAACTAGTAAAACCATTGGCTATATTATGTTCTCAATCACTTACAAAAGAGATTGTTCCACGGGATTGGAAAGATGTAGGAGTGATTCCCTTATTCAAAAAGGACAAAATATCAGTCAGACCCAGCAGATTATAGACCGGTGAGTTTAACTAGCATAGTTTGTCAATTGTTAGAGTCAATAATCAAAGAAAACATTGTAATGCTTTTAAGCAAGTTTAATCTAATCAGAAATAGTCAGAATGGGTTTACTAGAGGGAGATTGTGCTTAGCATATCTATTAAAATTCATGGAGGAGGTTACTAAAATGATAGATAAAGAGGAGCCAGTGGATGTTATTTATCTGGATTTTGCTAAGGCCTT
This sequence comes from Ariolimax columbianus, assembly GCA_036924085.1. Lineage (NCBI taxonomy): Eukaryota > Metazoa > Mollusca > Gastropoda > Stylommatophora > Arionidae > Ariolimax > Ariolimax columbianus. Next base: position 107,571,712 of record JAVGWX010000006.1, read on the forward strand.
TTATAGAGTACTTCATAAAAGATTATTTAGAAAGTTAAAATCACATGGAATACGTGAGGAAGTTGTTAAATGGATTGAAGATTGGTTAACGGGAGGAAGGCAGAGAGTGGGCATAAATAAGGAGTACTCTGAGTTGTGTGAAGTAAAATGTGGAATGCCACAGGACTTGGGTTATAATAGGTCATACAGGTAAGATGAGTGCTCAAGTTCAGGTAGCAGTGAAAAAGACAAATGCAATGTTAGGTATGATAAAAAGAAATATTAAACATAGGAGTAAGGAGGTGATTTTCAAACTGTATAAAGCATTAGTTAGACCTAGATTGGAGTACTGTGTGTGTGTGTGTGGAGTTCTTATCGTACAGGAGATATAAACATGTTGGAAAGGATACAAGGAAGGGAGACAAAACTGGGATTCAAGAATTACAGTTACGAGGAAAGACTCAGAATAAACCGGCCTACAGTGTCTTACTGTCTAGAAAAGAGAAGAATTTGAGGTGACTTAATACAGGTTTATAAGATAATCACAGGAAATGTTAAATTAGACTATAACAAGTTTTTCAAAATACAACCATAAACGAGAACAAGAGGGCATATATACAAAATTAACTAAAGAAAGGTCCAGATTGGTTATTAGGAAAACCATTTTTTGTCAGAGAGTGGTGAATGCATTACGGCAATGATTACCCCAGGAGGTGGTGGAGGCAGAGACAGTTAATGCATTTAATTAAGAATAGATTGGATGTGCTTAGCTTTTAAAGCAGGGTAATGCAAAAAATGTGATTGGTTGTATACAGACTCTGCAGGGTCTTCTAAATTAGTATAAAAACTTTAAGTTAAGTTAAGTTAAAACTTAAATGTTACATATAAGGATCGTGTTACGAACGTACACAATACGACGAAGAGTGGAAAACCGAATTGGGCCTTTTGATGAATTGTTCAAAGCGGAATTACAAATTCGATACTGCAGGGTTCCGTACCAACAAAGAGAGGACGGGGACGTCAAATGAAGATATGGGCAGACATCATCCCTCAGTGGTCAAACCTTCGTTCCAGTGAGGCACGACTGGCGGCAGCGGACAGAGAGAGATGGCGTGGGATTGTGTGCCCCAACTATCTGATGGGTTACGAGATGAACTGAAGAACGATAGACTATCTTACGGTTAAATAGTGTTTGCGGCCAGCAGACTTTTTAAGTAGGCGTTATCCGAAAATGGCGTTTTAGTTGTTGAAATGAGCACATTTCGGAATGGGATGGGATGTTTCTTCTATACGAGACAAATTATAAAGTTGTGCGTGGTTCCAAAGTTTCCAAGCCTAATCTGCATCTTTACTTTTCTCAGCACATCTTTTGTATTTATTGCATGTAGTCTATTCATTTGATTCTAACAATTACAATGTTTATTATAATAAATTATATTATCTGTAGTGTAACTACTCTGTACTCAGTCTACTTAAGTTACTGTAAGTCACTTATCAGTTATCACTTATTATAAGTCAGCAAATGCCCGGCCTGTAAGTCAAAGTGAGTAAGTCCTAAGTTTAACTGTTATTAATTTATGGCAAAATCATTTAAGAAAATTATTTTCAAGAAAAATAAAGTGTTTATCGTTTATCACGAACGAACATTTTGTGGGTTTCTGCGAAAACGCTACTTGTCTTGCTGGTCGTTCTCGATCAGAAAAATGCAATCCAATGTCAATTATATGATATAATTAATTAATTTATATCAACCATGTGTCTATGTCCAAAAAGTTATTATTTTTTTTCTATTTTAAAAATCGCAATAGCGCTATAGAGAAAAATATAGACTAGGGACTTGGGAAAAGCTGATTCAGAAAAGGAGATGGAGTGGACACTATATTTATTATCTCGGCTATTATATATACACACATCGTTTTGTTCGTCTTTTTGAGAAGAGAATTATTACGTTGTATATTCATTGTTTGCTGTTATTTTATTAAAATGCTCGCAGAATTAGTATACAGAACAAATTTTACCCAAAAGACTAGACTCGAGCAGCTTAATACTCTGTTACATTGGAAAAAGCGCTTATAGAGGGTGGTTAACCAATGTGCAAGTCAATTTTAATAGACTCAAACACTAGAACAAAGTAGACTCGCAGTGTTAGGTGCCATCTATGCTGCTCCAAATAAACTACCTAAAAATGGTCGGTGTTATGTCATATCACACAGTTAGTCATCTCTTATGACATACTCTCTGTGAGGTAGTGGTACTATTCTTGTCCTTGTCATACACAAATATCCTGGCATTTATCCTTTTCATTAATTCATTTATAAACTTGTACTATATTAAGTCACCTCGAAGATTTTTTTAGTCTTCCCTCATAACTATAATTCTGAAATCATACGATCAGTTTTGTAGCACTTTTTATTTAAATCACTGAGAATAATCTTTTATAGGTAGGTAAGCAAAGCAGCTGTTCACTGTCTTCATAGAGTGACTCAACATCATCAGCGTCATAACCGCTATGCGGGGTGGGGGTGAAATAAGTGGCTTCTTTTTCAACTCAGATGACCTCATTTTCAGGGATAGAGGTGGCACCATGACATTGTAGCCTGTTGTTTGTTTTTACCTTTGTGTAGCATCTGGGTGAAATGGCAATGCTGGATACAAGCAGTTGGTGATCAGTGCTGGCATGGGCCTCAACGTCATGATACACCCTATAAGATAAACTGCATAAAAGAGATCAAAGTCTCATCTTTCAGTTCCGAACGGGGCACACCAGGGTCAATAGCCACTTGAACCGCATCAATCCCCAGAACCTGCCCTTGTGCAGACATTGCTCTCACTCTGATGAAACAGTTAAACACCTATTCATTAAGTGCAAGGCATTTGCGGACATGAAGAAAAGATTCTTACAAGCACTTCTGACAATTGCCCACTGTGCAGAGCAGTGAAACAACTGAAGACCTGTTTCACAATAAAATGACATTGGACATCCAAGACTAGGCTTGTTCAGTAGCTATGGGATAACAACAATAACACCCTGTAGGATTGAATTAGACATTGGTTTCTGCTGAGAATTTAGTTCGTCTTTTTTGTTTCTGTGGTCGTTGGACATCCAGGTGTATGGATGAATATCGTGTTGTTTAAACTATGTGCTTGTGGTTTTTAGGCCAATGGAGACGAAGAAACATAAATCTAGTGGCATCATTTGAGGTTCTGTTACTCAAATGACCTAGGACAGTTTCAAAGATGCTGGTGAGGCATTGAAATCCTCCAAAATGATGTATTCGTTATGACGGGACGTGGCGTCTGGCTGGGAGTCCTCGGCTGTCACACGGAAAATTCTGTTTAAACTACTTGGCGGAAGTACAATCACTAATTATTGTTGCAGAAATAATTAACAACACAGCAAGCCAATGCCAGCAAGTTGTGGTCTTTACAGATGCAATTGTCAGTTCTACATACCTTCAAAAATGATAAACTGACAGAGCTTAAAAAACTTAGGTGAACTTGAAGCCAAGAGAAGGGTAGGGCTCCAGTGGATACCAGTATACCACTGTGGTATACCAGGAAATGACCAGGCAGGTTAGTGAAGGACGGAGCAACACGAGAACAAAAAGTACAAACAAACATCTTCCAAGAAGAGAAAAGCCTGCAAGACTATTACATGTTTAACCAATTGCACACTGAGCATTGACCAATGGAGACGAGTCTCCACACAAAGCTGTTTTGGAAGTCTTGAAGAACTGTCCACCTAAAGCAACTTTTATTCAGAGAACTGGACTTCATGTATGGACAAAACCACAAAAAAAGTGTGGCTAGTGAGAAGAAGAAGAAACGTTATACATAATAAAAGAAGTCATTATAAGTTTATGGTGAATTTTATTAATCTAACAGATTAATTGATCTGGAAATGGTCATTCAGATTCCCATGAACAAAATTCAATAAGACGGCATGAAGATGAATGAAGAAGTAGAAACAGCACAGTTAGATCAGGTACTTGTACAATTTTGTGATGTCACATGTAGATTTAATATTTGTTACATTATAAAATAACACTATGGTAATATTTAATGCAGCAGTCAAAGATGTAAATATCTGAATACAAAAAGCAAGAGTGACTTTCGTCATGTTGAAGACTATGTGGTTCTCCAATGCCCATCCTTTGTAGGAAGAAGAGCTGTGGCAGATGATCAAATTCAATATTTAGAGATTACAGGACTTCATCAACAAATCATGATAAATATCTTTGACCTGCATTAGTCCAACAGGGTTAAAACCGACAACTTATACGACAGAACAGGGCAAAGGGAAGAGGAACATAAAATCTTAGAAAGAAAGGGGTGTATGATAGGTCACACACTGTTCAAGCTCTATACAAATCATCAAGTAAACTCTCCCATAAAATGCTCAAAGAATAAAATAAATGCCAAAGAACACACAAAGATGAGATCTAGACACAAATACAAGGGGAGAAGTTAGAAATAACTGGAGAAACATGCGCATGACTTCATTTCTTGAAAAGGATTGGTTAAGGATATTTGTACTCCAATGGTGAAGAAGAAGAATTTTTTTAATGAAATTCTTTGATTTATTATTGGTGTTCATTTTTCTAGCAGTCAAGATGAATAATAACGATTCTAAGTGAGTGGAATTATTCTTGATGACTTTTAACATTTTATTATATCCTTAAATTATCTTTAGTCTGATTTGTACTGTTTCACTTTCATATTTATATTTAAATATAGTAGCAAGGAATGTTCTTCTTCTTCTTCTTCTGCGTACACAGTCAGACAGTAACCATTATTTTTTCGAAAAAAGCGGCGGTCATCCTGAGACTCTCGCCACTACCATAGAGCTTGTCTTGCAGTTCCACTGGCAATGGCCACATCTGCTCTCTCTGATCCTCGTATGTCGGGCAGTTCTGCAGCAGATGTTCAGTGGTCATTTTACCAGTACCGCACGGGCATTCGTCGGTACACCCTATCTTCAATTTGTTGAATAGGTGGTACCTTAGTCTGTTGTGGCCAGTGCGAAGTCTGAAGACAACGGCCTGCTCTCTTCGGTTCAACTGGTAATAGGCATCGTTTTTGGTGTAACCAGTATGTTCGGTTTCCCATTTGGTCATGTATCTGGCTTTGATAAGCCGTTTTGACTCTTCGTACGTCATACTAGTATCTGTTTGTGGTAGCCTTGCACCTTCTTTTGCCAGTCTGTCTGCCTCCTCGTTGCCTTGGATGTTGCAGTGTGACGGAACCCACTGTACCACTACCCTTTTTGGTGCGGACTGCTGGCACAGTTTGCAGAGTGCTGCTCTTAAGTCATTAAGCTCAGTGTTTTTCTGGCTTTTTAGCGCTGTGACTACGGCGAGAGCATCTGTCAGCAGGACTATATGGCTCTCATTTTCACTGTGTGTTAGCATTTCTTCCACTGCCGCCCTCAGTGCCTCTGCCTCCGCTCTGAAATTGCTTGTGTACTTACCAGTAGCGAATGACAGTGTTATTTTTCTGCCATTTGGTAGGTTCAGGAATGCTCCTGCCCCTCCGTTCTGTGTAGTGTTTGTTACAGAACCGTCGGTTAATGCATGGGTCCAGTCCATGCTTTGGTAGCTTTTCGTTATGAAGCTTAGGGTAGTGTCTCTCCTTTCTTTTTCAGTCTGGCAGTTTTTGTTTGCAATACCTGGTATATTTTCTACCACCTCTGGAAATATATCCTGCCTCCAAGTAGGTTTTCGTACAGTAGTGATGGGTTTTGGTGTTGTTAGTGCGTTTATGGGATCTTCGTGCATCTTTGCTTTGGCTATTTCTGCAAAGTTTCTCCGCTTTAGTTTCCCATTTCCCAAATTGTTTAGTCTCTGGTACATTGGATGGTCCGTCAGTCTTCGGAGTTTCTCTGACTGCAGCTGGGCTCTGCAGTCTCTTCTATCGGTCATGGATTGCAGTTTTGTAATCTTTTCAAGTTCTACAATTGGCGTTGACTTCATGCCACCTGTTATAATTCTCATGGCTTGGTTTTGAAGTTTGTTAACTTTATCGAAGTTCGCCTTCGCTGCTGTTGTCCATGCCGCGATGCCATACTCGAGAACTGGTCTCACTCTTCCAGTGTACAGTTTCTTTAGTATGCCTTCGTCTGCTCCCCAGCTTGTGCCAGCAAGTTTCCTCATGATCGCCATTCTTTCTCTGGCTTTCATTCGGTTTCTCTCAATCTGACTTTTCCATGTCATGCGCCGATCAAATGTGACTCCCAGATAGGTTGGGTTGTCGTTTGGCTGCAGGATTTTGCCATTTAGACTTAATTTGGTACTTTGGGGTTTTAATGAGAGCGAGAATATTGTGCACGTGGTTTTCTCCTCGTTTATTTTGACCAGCCATGAGTTCGCCCACTCTTCCAGCGATGTTAGGGCCGTCTGCATCCGATTTCTTGCTATGGTGAGATTCTTTTCAGAGGTCCACATAGCCAGATCGTCTGCAAACATTGAGCTATGGACTCTTCTTGGTATATTCTCTGTAATATTGTTTATATATACCAGGAAGAGTGTGGGTGACAGTACTCCCCCTTGGGGTACTCCCTGCTCGAGTGTCACCTTTTTGCTCATCTGCCCTTGTACTTGGACTCTGGCCGTTCTTTGTTTGAGGTAGTGGTTGATCCACTTGTACATCTTCCCACAGACATCACTTCTTCTTAGCTTGACTCTAAGTCCATCCTTCCAGACTTTGTCAAATGCCTTTTCCAGATCCACCCAAACAGCTACTGTGTGTTTCTGTGCCTGGTAGGCATCTTCTATCTCCTGGGCTATGAGGATGACCTGGTCCTCAGTGGATCTGTGCTGTCTAAAGCCGGCTTGCTGTGGAATTAGTATTCGTTTTTCTTCCAGATGCCACATCAGTCTGGTGTTTATCATCCGTTCCATCAGCTTGCCGACACAGCTCAGTAGGCTTATGGGCCTGTATCCATTTGGATCTGTTTTGTCCTTTCCTGTTTTTGGTACTGGTACCAGTATTGCATCTTTCCATGCCTGTGGTACAATTCCCCTTTTCCAGCTTTGGTTTAGGACCGATAGCAGTTTCTTCTTCGCTGTTTGGCCCAGCCCCATCAGCATTTCGTTTGTTATCCCGTCTTTTCCGGGAGATTTCCTTTTCTTTAGTGTTCTCATGGCCTCTTCCATTTCGCGCATTGTTAGTTTTGCCATCATGTGCTCTTCAGGAGCCGTATTTATGTTTTCGTGTCCCTTTAGCTCTTCACTAATGTCTGTATGCTTATCTGCAGGGACCTCGATGTGGTTTGCTCTGGCATAGTGATCGACAAAGGCGTTTGCGGCTTTCTTACCTGTGATCATGTTCTCGCCCTGCTTGATAGTAATATGTTTATTTGACGGGGTTTCGTCATTCATGGCTCTGACTAGCTTCCATAGCTTGTTCCCTTCTTTGTCCAGGTTTAGACTTTCCGTTTTATTTTTCCAGCTTTCTCTTGCTGTTTGCTTGAGAGTGTGTTTGTACTTCGCCGTGGCGGCTTTGAGGGCGATGTTTGCCTCCATGGATTTTTCTCGTTCTGCCATGTTCCTAGCATTTGTTACTGCATCTTCCACTTTCTGTAACTCATCATTCCAGTAAGGCTTATAGTTTTTCCTAGCTCCTCTTGGGATGGTTTCAGTGGCGGCTTGCATTATTGCCTTGCTTAGGCTCTCTACCATGGGCTTCATTTTGGTGTTTCGTGTGTTGATGGTTTCACACAGCCCATCTGTCAGGATTGCAAATCTGTCCCAGTCGGCTCGTTTGTAATTCCAACGTGGGAGCGGTTTTGTTTCCTGTGGGCCTACTTCCATATCGATGTCTAGCCTGATCGGCCTGTGATCGCTACCTGCCAGTTGGTTTAGCACCTGGCGGTCTATTTTATAGTGTATGTCCTGTGTGGAGAAGGCCAAATCTGGAGTCGAGGTGGTATGCCATGTTCTTGAGTAGAAGCTAGGGTAGCAAGGAATGAACATAGTAATGTCCAATATTTAGTTGTCAGAGTAAATGTGAATTGAGATAATAAACTACATGTTTTAAGAAGATAGTTTTGTTATTTGGAAGAAAATAATATTTAAACAAAATTGAACTGGCACCTTTTTTAAGTAAAATTATCATCAGACAATATTTGTCTGGTTTGCTTTCCTTAGTTTCCTGCTCTCCTCAGTCTGCCTGCGGGGCAACAGATTTGTGTCCCACTTTGTTTGGCTTCTATTATTCTTTCTAGTTTCTACTTCTGCAGAGTGTAACCTGAAAAGGACGTTGTGTCTTTACAGCGTTGCTGTGATATCTGTGACTTTTGGTCCAACACATCCGATTTCAGCATGTCATTTTTGAGAGCCTTCCCTCTTCAATCCCAAATCTCTTTGTCAGACTGCATGATTGCAGTCTGTTTGCAGGTTTGCCACTTGGAGGTGGAATTGGGTCTTGGTCAGTTATGAGTCACTGACCTGGATCCAAGCAGCCACCTGGGAGTTGTTGGCTGCTGTCAGCTCATTCGCTACTGCATCTTCAGTCTCCCTTTTCAGTTTGGGAAACTCTGCAGATAGTTAAATACTGTTGGCATATCTTCTCGGGTTATAGACTCGCATACAAGTTCCTCAACAACCACACTGTAGAGTCACAAGACTGGAGAAAACTCATATAAACTGACCAAAAAACATGAAAAATACAAAATAATAGATAAATGGTTGCATTTTGTTCTTCCCCTCATGCTCCATCTCTTTCTATCTCTGTCTTTCTCTCACTCAGCAAGGGACAAAGGGTTATGGATAGTGATGAATCCGGTATTCCATTGGATGTGCACACTCTTGTTGTGACCCTCCCTGCATGATCAACATTTGATGTAACAACTTCAGAATTCTGTTTTTGAAAAAGAAAGCCTGTACAAACTCCAGTAATTTGTGAAAACTTCAGCAATCTGTAAAACTCATACAGTTTGTTAAACATTTTCAGTCTATGAAACTCCTACAATCTGTGGAAACTAGCAACTGTGAAAACTTCTGCATTCTAAAATTCCTGTAATCTGGGAAGCTCTTACAATCTGGAAATTCGAAGCAAATGTACAAATCTCTGCGTCTGTGAAACTCCTACAAGCTGTGAAAGCTCATGCAAGCTGTGGAAACTCCTACAGTCTGTGTAATCATTCATTAATTCTGTGAAAACTCCTTCAGTCTGACAGCTGATGCTAAGAGGTATCTGTTCAGGAGGAATAGAGAATGACCAAGACACTCATGAAAGTGGGAGCTGGATGTCAATATCAGGACACCAGGCGAGATGTGAACAGAACTGACTTGGATGGCTCATGATAGGAAGACTTGGTGGTGTGTATTTGTTTTAAGACCTCCGCAAGAAGTGGTCAAATTTTTGATTGATTGATTGAACATTTTAAGAAAATTCATGAGTCAATGAATCAATAAAATTTGTTTTTAACCTTGTAAAATTTGATGCTGAGGTTTCATTGCATGTTACTGGTAGTATTTCACTATCATCTATGTATCTTCATCAGCACGCTCGGGATGTGAGGAAAGCTACTGCAACCCATCACTTAACGTCCCTTTCAGGCCGCACAAAAGAGTAACCTACTCATTGTGGGCATTCGCAAACAACAACATCTATGTACCCATGTGTTGAATTTTACTTTATTAATATGTTGCTGGAAATATGATAAATATTACAACTGACGTTATAAATTTACTACCAAAGTTACAGCATTGAATAAATAAATTGTTTGTTTATTTTTTCTATAGTTTGAAGGGATATGTAAAAAAATGTGCATGGGAATGTTTCTTGTAGTAAAGTGTTTGTTTTACTGTTGCAATCAATTTGATTTAACTTGTCATGGTGATTATTCTTCAATGTTTTGTTAATTGACGTTCCTTAACTTTTTTTCAGACTGAACACAACATTCAATCACAGCTTCCATTTCTGGTAGAACAAATAAAACAGGAGCAAATGTGTATGGTAAGGTTGATTTTTAATATGCAAACAATAACAGTAGGGCCCAATACCACATCATCATTTAGCTGGTGTGTTTTTAAATTTGTCTGAGTTTTTCTTCTCCTAAATGGTTTGTTCAGTTTTCTCTGCTAGCCTGCTGGTGTCACACCAAAATAACAATGTCAACAGACCACGAATGTCTTTCCAATTAATTGTATCACGAAAGCACTATAAGAGTCTAAAAATTGTTCTTTGACCTCAACATCCTCATGATCCAGGAGACTAGTTTGAAGGAGAATGTAGCCATCAAGAATATAGGTGCTACAATAATCTATGTGGGTGTTGCAGAGGGGAGCTGGCTATGTATATGACAGCCAAGAACTCCCCATACGAATGGATGGATGCTAGTGCCAGTAAAATTCAGATCTTGAACTACAAATTATTTTAATACAAACGCAGACAACATATTTGATGAAATAAAGTGAAATTTTCTGGCAGAATTTCTAGAAGTGACTGGCAAGAAGTAACTTACAGCTAGTGATTACAATGTGACATCAAAGGAGTGAAGAAATGTTATTGACAATAGACAAGGGATTGCTTTAAGTCAGGTACTACCCTACACAATCTTACAATTGTGAATGATGGATGGCCAACAAGATTAGCATCTCAACCTGGGGATACAGATGGTGTTATCGACCTGAAACTAATATCTAATGATGTTGCTCCTTCCATACATTGGAATGTATTGGGAGCATTGGAATGTATTGGGAGCACTGGAAAGTGATGTCTCTACATATGTCATTCTTTTTGTGCAAAGAAAAATCACCTGGCGCTGAAAATTCAAACAGGTTTTCAATTACAATACACAAGATCGCATCAATATTGTACATAAATCCAGACAGGCACAAAACTACTAGATTTGTGTCCAACCATCCTGATGGAATCAAACAATAGAACAGGCATGGAAATTAAAAGAGTGGCGGAAAGCCAGAAAGAGTTGGCCTATGGATATTGGTACAGTTCATGAACTAAATGAGGAAAAATGTAGAGCTACTAATTGTCTTCAAAATGTCATGGGAAAAAAAAAGAGCTGAGAGACATTTACCACAGGAGTGGGTAATGATAATACACTCCAGAATGTCTGACATGTGTCAAAAGATGAATGCAAAGATTAAAAGTCAGCTTATTTCCAATATCCATGATTTTACTAACTCTTCTCAAGATAGAGTAAGAGAAGGGTCTTGGATTTCTTAATCAAAATCAATGCCTCAAATGTTTGAAAAAAAGCCTGCCATTGAAACTAATCATAGCTTCAACACTTATGTGTCTGCCAGGTTTGTAAACAGAAGAGCTAGTAGTTTGTATGTCTAGACCATGGACAGGACTGCTGTCAATCTGTCACTCCAGGCTTCTGGCTTATTAGTAATGGTCTCAACTTAGATATCGATTATTAAGTACATTATTAAGCACATCTTTTCAATCCCATATTTGAGGATTCCGTGGCGAAGTGGTTAAGTTGTCGGCCTCATGATCAGGTGGTGTGGGTTCGACTCTGAACTCCACCGTCTTTTTCACGGGTGCTTGATGCGGAGTCCCCTGCATCTTGTAGTCGCCCCCTAGTCGTCTTGTCCTTATCTTGGCTCGAGACGAGAGAGTGAAGATAAAAGTAGTGCAGTTAATCCTTACTAAAAATAACGCTAGCAAATAAATTATGCCATCATCGTCTGCGATGCAAGGTGGCCTTTGCTTTTGTTTATATCCCATAGCCATTCGATGAAATGGCAAAAAGTTACGATTTTCAAAGATTGAAGATGAACTGTGAAAACTTTAATTTCTTTTTAGTGATGCCATTTTGGTCTCAAACTAAACCGCAATATCTGGCAGAGTTTTAAAAACAGTGAAGTTTCGTTTTGTGCAAAATTAATGCATGTAATGATTTGAAGGCAACAGTTCTAAGAGATCGGTTCTGGAGTCTAGGGACAAGGACCTATTGCGAGCAGTTATGGCTAGGCTAGGGTGGAAAGGGTTATTGGTAGCTTTATATACAGATCCATCAGTGTAGACATATGTTTTACTGTTCAGGATACCCATCAATAGTTCTTTAATGTGTACTCATGAAATGAAAAGATCAGACTTAGATACATCTGTCATTTATAATAATCAATATGTTGTCATTGACCTTAAAGTATGCAAATATATCATTCTTAGAAATGATTAAATGTGGTAACATGTTTTATATTTACCACAGACACATGTAAACACAATATATTTTATAAAATATAAATTAACCTAAGTAAGAGAGGATACTTGCTTGCACTATTTCAGAAAGCTGAAGAGATTTCCAGCTATGAAGATTCGTGCAGGAAGGTCAGAACAGTTGACAGATTTCATGAGGCAATAACAGGATTGGAGAAAGTAGAACAGCCTGATCTATATGGAGAAAATGTACAGAGACATATAAAAGATGGTAAGTCATTTGTGATATGATCTGGGACAAGTTTCTGTGCAATTCTGAGACAGGTTTAAAAAAGATATTAGAAAGCATGCAGAGATCAAGAACGGATGATGCAGCATAGGAAAATATTTGGTGTATGTGTTGAAGACACAGGGGGCTGGAAGGTTTTAACTCTTTACAGTCTGGGATAAAGTTTTGTGTCTTTCAGTCCGGGACAAGTGCCACAACTCTATCTCAAATAATTTTATTCAAAACAAAATAAGTTAATAATAAATTGAGCTAAAATTACGATCTAAACATAAAGATGTCTTCAGTAGAAATCATGTATGCAGAAAAAGAGGCAAAGGAAACAAGTGAGAGACAGGGAAAAGAAAAAGTTGAAGAATATTACCATCAAGTATCCGGGATATAAGGGTTACATAAATCCATGTGGGTCTAGCAGACAGGGACTAACTATGTACTTCAAGCAAGAAACACAGCACAGCCCAAATATGAATAGACACTAGTGCCAGTAAAGTTGAAAATGTTGAGCTGTTAGGGACATGAGTGACAATCATTAATCAAGATTGCAAAATCTATCATTTGTATGCACTTGTAGACCACCCATTTGATGAATTATAAGTTGGTTTTTCTTTATTTATGGGGATTATAATGCAAGATCAAAGGTGGGAAAATGTTGCTGAAAATAGACAAGAAATTGCTTCAAGTTACTGTAGCAATTATTCCACACAAATCTCACAATTGGGAATGATAGATGCTCATCAAGATTAGCATCTTGAACTAGGAAAATGACCACCTACCATGTGTCATCCTTATCACAAAATGAAAAGCCACTAGACACAGAAAACCCAAACAGACTTACAGTTATAATGCACATGACCGTGACAATGTCTTTCATAAACTTTGCCGCTTTATTGTGTGCAGGGTCAGTAGATTCAACCTCTTTGGTGTAATCAAGCTATAGATCGGGCCTGGAAAGAAAATGAGCTGCAACAAAAGAGTGGCAGAAAGGCCAGAGTTGAACTATGAATATTGAAGAGGTTGATGAGATGAATGAGGAAAAATGTAGAACCGCCATCTGTTTTAAATCTTTAGCCAGGCAAAAGCGAGAGATAGGAGAAATTTGGAACAGAAATAGGCAATGATATCACCCTCTAGAAATATTGTCACATTCACCAAAGTATGAGAAATACTAACTACAGGATCTCCACCATTCATAATTTCACAGGAACTCTCCCGAACAGAGAGGAAAAGAAAGCAATTACATTTCTCAACCTTTTTCAAGTCCAGGCTAGTTTTGTCGATTTGTGTCTTTCATTCTGGGCCTAGTGACACAATTCCATATGTACAAATTTTATTCAAAATTAACTAATATTGAATAAATTGAGCTAAAATTATGATCTAAACATTGTAAGGCACCTGATTAACCCTTAGGATCGTATGGGCATTTTTTTAATGGTCTATAGAATCCTGAATTAAATCAACAAAACCAATGAGAAATAGCTGCTTGTCTTATTTTATCTGTAACTTTTATATTTAATATGATATTGGAATGAATTTTTAGTATGTTATGTATGAATGGAGGAGTGTATAAAATGTAATGCTGGTGTAGAAAAAGGAAAAATTGCTGTACGTGTGCATCTGCTACAATAAAAGCTTATTATCATAATCAAACTCATTACTTGTAAAATGAATCAAACAAATCCTGCCTTGACGACTTTGCTTGCTCACTATCAAATAAATCGTTAATTTTTTGGTGAAAATGTACTGGTTTGAACTTCCAAGCTGTTTTCGGTACTTTATTGATACTTTCTCCTTGCATAGGAATTCAAAACAAGACAACGTTGTGCGTTGTAACCAAGAAACGAACACAATGAGAAGTTTTCAGCGGTATATGATTTAGGGCATCAGCGGTTACCACCGGTATAGGACTGTAAGGGTTATACAACCTATGAAATGAAGTATTCATTGTAGTGTTTCTTTGCTATAGTTTAATTTGTATAAACATTTCATAATGTGTCTGTTCTTTGTCTCCACATGTCAGAGATTTGTGCTTCCACATGTAGCTACTTCACTGAATCTTATGCTGATGTTGAGAAAATGGAACATTCAGGCAGTGACCAACACTCACAACTTGTAGTAAATAATACTGTCTCAGAGAACCTAGTAGAAGAGATCATAAAAACTGAGACGATCACAGGAGATGTGGGTGAGGCTTTGGAGAGACTACTAGTACATATGAAAAAATTAGTGAAGAATGCAGGTGATGTAGTAAGTGATTTGGGAGGACTACCAGAACACATGCACATACATGAGATAAATTTTAAAAGAGATCGGAGACCGAATGAGTCAGTGAAACTCAGGGAGTGTCAGGTAATACTTGAAGACATTATGGTTAAGATCACTCAGAATGATGACAGTCTGTCTTTAAATAATGGAGAATGTAGCAGACTGTCAGGAAATGTATTCTGTATTTCTAAGGATGGTATTAAACAAAATGTTAGTAGTGCTGGTTGTGATAAAGTTTACAGATGTAACGTTTGTGGGGTAGTTTTTATCACATATGGTGACCAGAGCTCACACACAAGGGAACACAAAGATGAAGGTTGTTGTAAAGATTTGATTCAGTCTAGTCATCTTAATACATACAAAATTATACGTACAAGGGACAATCCTTACAAGTGCAATGTTTGTGGCAAAGAATTTACTTATACTAATGCCCTTAATTCACACAAAAGAGTACATACAGGAAAGACAACTTACAAGTGTGATGTTTGTGGTAAAGGATATGTGCAAGCTTATCACCTTATTGCACACAAAAGAATACACACAGGAGAGACACCTTACAAGTGTGAGGTTTGTGGTAAACAATTTACTTATACTGGTAACCTTAATGCACACAAAAGAATACATACAAGAGAAAAACCTTATAAGTGTAATGATAAAAGATATACAAAAGCTTGTCATCTTATGGCACACAAAAGAATACATACAGAAGAGAAATCTTACAAGTGCGATGTTTGTGGTAAAGGATATGCGCAAGCTTGTCACCTTTTTGCACACAAAAGAGTACATACAGGAGAGACACCTTACAAGTGTGATGTTTGCGGTAAAGAATTTACTTATACTAATAACCTTAATGCACACAAAAGAATACATACAGGAGAAACACCTTACAAGTGCGATGTTTGTGGTAAAGAATTTACTTACACTAATAACTTTAATGCACACAAAAGAATACATACAGGAGAGAAACCTTACAAGTCTGATGTTTGTGGTAAAGAATTTACTTATACTAATACCCATAACCCTTTCCAGCTTGTAGGTGCCATCATTGGCAGCCTTAAAACTGAAAATTGCATCTCGTTATAACCAACACAGACTTTTGAAACATGCATTTGTGTTTTGTAATTTAGTTTGCTGAAATTCATTTTTTTGCACCAGTACAAGATGCAGAAGTCCACACATGCACAATCGATGTTTAACTGTAGAGTTACATATGTGCTACTTTCAATGGATAAGCATTTGAGAAAGTTGTTACTTGTGAAAGTCTATACATATAGCTTGAGGAAGGTTGCGCCAAACAGAATTGATGGAAATATCTGCCAAACAGACAAAGTGGGTAAATGCAAAAAAGCAAAACAAACATCTTTTTCTCCAACTTCTACCTCTAGAGAGTGAAGGAATAAAGACAGTTAACCCTTTTCAGTCTGGACTAATATTGCCGATTTGTGTATTTCTACTCAGGTAAAAATACTGGAATTCCATACATCAAAGTTTTATTCAAAATGAAATGAATTAATATTGAACAAACTGAGTTAAAATTATGATCTAAAAATTGCGTTTTGTTTGGTAGTGAGCAAGTAGGGTCATCAAGACAGAATCTGTTTGATTATTTGATAAGCCAGACTTTGATTATGATGATCCTCAATCAGATATTGACATAGAGAGTGATATCGATGAGTGTTGATGGTCAGGTCAGTTGACGATGATCGTAGGCCTATTGTGAATGATGTTGGTGATTCATGTTTTGTGTCCACTGTTTTCAATAGGTGGAGCTTCTATTTCAGCAATGCAGGTGCACACGTACAGCAATTTCAATAAAATTATGGGCCATCAAATAATTATTTAGGTCTAAATGGTGAACTAGTGAATTATTTATACCAATTGATTTTGTCCTAGAAGAAGGACAAATAGCAAAAAATGTCAGTGGGACTGTGCTCACTGTAAAAAGGCAGGCATAAAAACAAAGAGCAACAAACCAGTCCAGACCACCAAACAGTGCCTGCCTTGCTTGTAATGTTGGATTATGTTCTTCCTGTTTTGAACCCAACCATAGTTGTGTCAAAATTGATTTGTGTACATTTTCGTAAAGTAGATCATATGCACTCATCAACTAGATCACAATGGTCTACTATTTGCACACTAGCATGGCATTTCAGACACTCCTCCATTCATACATAAAAAAAAACCAACATTTATTCCAATATCAGAACAAATAAAAAAGTTACATATAAAATAAGACAAACACCCAATTTTAATTTTTTTAATCGATTCAGGATTATATAGATCATAATGAAAAATACTTAAAGGATCTTAAGGGTTACACTATCTATGACATGAAGTATTCATAATAGTCCATCATAAGTGATGAAGACCACTCTCTTTGTTCAGCCGCGTGGACAGTCGTATCTCTTGCTGTGTCCGCTGAAATGGGTGACTTGCGCGGTGATTTGGATTAAAGTGAGGAAGAAACTGCGCCTTTTGTCAACCTCGCTCACAGAGCCTAAGCTACTTTTTGCCAGTGGCAAGACATTCATCGAGACGACTGGAGATAGCATAGGATGCAGATTTTGCCTCAGGGTTACCACCGAAGCCTTTCCGTAAACGTGTAACCCGCAGGGTAGAAAGGTGGGATGGCATCTAACGCAGTTTGTCGTGCCTTTTCGATAACCACAAGAGGTCATATGGACAACACTCAGCGTGTGAGTGAGTCTGGCATCTCTCCCCAGCTGTATTCAGCTCATCATAGTAGCATCTAAAATTCCCACACGCCAAATTTGTGAAGGTGAACCGGCAGAACTAACCCGTGAAATACGTCGCAGGTATAAGCGTAGTGCCATTTAGCCGGCGTCCAGACCACGATAAACGGATGGAAGATATCACAAAAAAAGAACGAAATAACAAGTCCAGACGGAAAACAACACCACGTTTCCGTGAACACAAGTGTAAGTCGTCGACTAGTGTGAATTCCAGGCAAATCCGTGGTCTGGCGGCATCCATAATGATCCAAAACAGTAGAGAAATGTAGACTCGCAGCCAGTTATGGCGCCATCTTAGCCAGACTAAATTCATAATAAAGAAGATATATCAGTATAAAACGTTAAGTGACCATAATGAGCAGGTGGAAATTGGAAGGACAAAGTTTTGTAGGTACCTACCATGTTGTGTATTTCGCTGATATATCGGTCAATTCCTTTAAACTTACCTAACGTATTATATGTCACAGTCTGAATCTGAATATCCACAAGTAATCCAGATGCGTGATCATTCTTAGTTCGACCCGTTCTTTGTCAAGGGATGGTCGTCTTTGTGCGGGTCCCAACTCAGGATACAGATGCTCAAGGTTGGCCTATCAGTTCAGTATTAGTGCTTGCGATTATTAATAATTCATTTCTCAGGTCTTAAATCCCAACATTTGTCACAATAAATGTGTAGACTTTCAAAGATTATAACATGCGCAAATTTTCACCTACTGGAAATAACAAACTTCACTTGTGCATACGTGGACGTAGCCATCGCGTAGTCGTCAAAAATATGAATATGACAAACTTAATCATGAACACAGATGCATGTCTCAGATATCAATTTTGGTGTAGATTGTGGCCATTGTTAGGTGTTTGCCAGCCTATTCGATGCATATGAACTGAAAAGTTTTTTTTACAGATATGTTAGTGCTAAAGCAGTCAGATATACAACAAAGGTACTTGGTGACAGTAAAGAATGAGCATGAAACTTACAATCAGAAGACAAGGACAGATACAGAGAAGGAAAAACAGAAGAGAGAATAAACACTAAATAAGGATGTATAAAAACCAGTATGCAAACAGCAAATAAATAGCTACCAAATAAAGAACTTGGGAAAACCAAGAATGAATGACAAATAACATCTTAACTAAAATGGTAGATAGAAAGAAAGCTGAATACACATCATTAGACAAAGAGATACATACAATATGCAGACAGGTGAAAGAACAGTAGTTGGAAGGAAAATGCAAGGTAATAGAAAACAACAAATAAGACACAGGTGCCACGGGATAGGGGATGTATCTGGGATAACAATGGCGCCATTTTGATGAATGAGGGTGACATAACAAACAGATGCGCAGAGTATACAAAGGAACTTTTTGAAGACAGTCGTGAAGCCAAACCATCAACATATGTTGATGAAGGACCCAGCAATCTCAGATTAGAGATGGAAAAATAATAAAAACTGAGGAAAGGGAAAGCAACAGGTTTGTACTCTATAAGCATAGAAATAATAGACGCTCCAAAAAACTTCTGAATACATATAATTGTCTGTGTAATGACATGTATAATACTGGATCTATACCAACTGAACTGCAGACATCAATCTTTGTAACTGTATCCAAAAACCTCATGCAATAGAATGTTCAGACTTTAGAACAATCAGCATGATGAGTCACACAATTAAAATACTTCTCGAGTTTATACAAGAGAGAATAAGATGACAGGAACGTACCAGAAGAACAGTTTGGGTTTCAAAATTATAATGGAAACAAGGGAAGCAATTTTCTGTCGAGAACTATGACACACAACAAATGCAGACATTCGGCAAGAGTTGAACATAGAAGAGAACTGGTTTATCAATTCCATTTTGGCTAGAAAATGCAAATACTTTGGTCACATCAAGAGACACAACGGTCTTGAGAGAACGGTGATGGAAGGTATGGTACCAGGCAAAAGAGGGAGGGGTAGACCAAGAAGACGATGGCACCAAGATATCCAGGAATGCCTGAGTATGACTGTGGCGGAGGCTGGTGTTTTGACAAAGGAACGAGTTTCTTTAAGACAGACTGTGATGGAAGCGACGTTCTACAAAGGACATGCTACATGATGATGACTATGACAGAGAAATATATAGAAATACAAAAAAAACACATTTATATTTGCTTCTGAGACTACCAGAAGACTTTTGGCATAGTCAAACATGAGAAATTAATTAAATGTCTTCAAGAAATAGGTCTAGATGGTAAAGGCATAAGACTGCTCAGTAATCTGTACTGGGAACAAACTGCTACAGTAAAATCTGGAAAGATATGCTTTCAAATTATATATGTAAAAAGAGGAGTGAGACAAGGATGTATATTTTCTCCTAGTCTTTTTAATATCTACACAGAACCGATTTTTAAACAGATAACAGAAATGCCAGCGCTTGTCATTGGAGTATTGTCAATAAATAACCTTAGATATGAAGAAGATACCGTTTTGATGGCAAAACATGAACAAGAATTGCATGATCTTTTGACAACATACAAAATAAGTCAAGTTTGGATTAGACATAACCATAAAAAAACAAAAAAACTATGATAACTGACAAAAGTGACAAGAAACCATGATTGCAGATAAAAATAAAAGATCAACTACTAGAACAGGTACAGTTTCTTCTATCTAGGTCATAATAATGAAGAAGACTGCTATGAAAAAGAAATCAGAGATTTGAATGGCCAAGGTGGTATTCAGCAACATGCGACACATACTGACATCTAAACAGAGAAACCATAAATTAGAAATGAGTGTTGTTAGGTGCTATGTGTACTTATCACTGCTTTATGGCGCAGAAACATGGACACTGCATAAATAGTTGGCAAAGAGAATCAAAGCCTCCAAATTGTGGATATATAAAAGATTAAGTCACATTTTTTGGAAACAGAAGTAAACAAATGTGGAGGCATTGAAAAAGTTTGGGGTAAAAAGAGAATGAATGACCAAATATGGTTATTCTCCATATTGATATATTACTTCATGTCATAGATAGTTTAAATATGTCTGTTTATAATCAATTTATTCAATATTAATTCATTTGATTTTGAATAAAACTTTGACGTTCGGATTTCAGCACTTGCTCCAGAGTGAAAGATACATATCAGCAAAACAATCCAATTGTCATATTTGTGGTACAAGCTTGTAGCTTCAATACATACAAAAAAAACTTTACAAATGAGATGTTTGTGGTAAAAAATTTACTTGTACTAATATCATTAACGCAAACAAAAGAATACATACAGGAGAGGTACCTTTCGAGCATAATGATACAGAAGAGAAAACTTACAAGTGCGATGTTTATGATTAAGGTTTTTCACAACCATGTAGCCTTAATGGACACAGAAGAATACATATAGGAGGTAATCCACACAAACAAATACTATTGAAGAAATTTTACATTATGTGATATTTATGTTAAGGGTTTTATCTTTCTGACTACCACATCAAAAATTGATGGAATTTCCCTTGCAGCTCGCACACTTAACATCTTTATACTGGTTTATAAGACTGCAAAGTCTGTAAACAACCAGTTTCATTTACATTACCTTTTTAAAAGCTATGTGCATCCAATTTATTCTTAAATGCATTAATTGTCCCTGCCTCCGCTACCTCCTGTGGCAATGCATTCCAAATATTCACCACTCTCTGACTAAAAAAATATTTCCTAATATCTAATCTAGACCTCTCCTTAGTTAATATGTAGCTGTACACTCTTGTTTTTGTGGGTGGTTGTATTTTGAAAAACTTGTTATAGTCTAATTTATCCATTCCTCTGATCATCTTATAAACCTGTATTGTCACCTTAAATTCTTCTCTTTTAAGAGAAGTGTTTATTCTGGAATCCCACTATCAGCTTTGTCGTCTTTTTTATATACTTTCCAGCCTGTTAATATCCCCTCTATGATAAGGACTCCACATCTGTACACAGTATTCAAATCTAGGTCTAACTAATGCTTTATACAGTTTGACTATCACTGCCTTGCTCCTATGCTTAATTTTTCTTTTTATCATACCTAACATTGCATTTGCCTTTTTCACTGCTACCTGGACTTGCTCACTCACCTTACCTGTATGATCTATTATAACTCCTAGGTCCTTTTCCTTATCTATCTTTCAAATATTGTTCTCGCCTATTCTGTAATTATGTTCCATATTGGATCTACCCATGGAGATGACTGTACATTCATCTACATTAAACTACATTTTTCAGTTCACAGACCATTCTTGAATTTGATCTAAATCCGACATCAATATATCCACTTCCGCTTTAGATGAGACACTACTGCATAGTTTTGTGTCATCAGCAAATTTTGCAATCAAGGATCCCATATCAATGTCTAAATCTTTTATATATATCAAGAACAAAATTGGTCCCAAAACCGAGCCCTGTGCCACACCACTTTTCACTTCACACCACTCAGAGTACTCCTTATTTATGTCCACCCTCTGCCTTCGTCCAGTTAACCAATTTTCAATCCATTTGGCAACTTCCCCAACTATTCCATGTGATTTTAACTTTCTAAATAATCTTTGATGAGGTACTCTATCAAAGGCCTTTGCAAAATCTAGATAAATAACATCCACTGGCTCCCCTTTATCTATCATCTTAGAAACCTCCTCCATGAATTCTAATAGATGTCTTAGGCACGATCTCCCTCTAGTAAACCCATGCTGACTATTTCTGATTAGATTAAACTTGTCTAAATGCATTGCAATATTTTCTTTGATTATTGATAATTTACCGACTATGCTCGTTGAACTCACTGGTCTATAATTTGTTGGATCTGATTGAGAACATAATATAGCCAATGGTTTTACTATTTGGACTCTAATTTCAAACAGCAATTTTTTATGAATACCATCGTGACCTGGACATTTATCCACTTTCAACCGTCCAATTTTTTTAAAAACCATTTTCCCTGTAATTCAGATTGATCTTAATCCTGCTGTATACATTTTCAGTGCGTCACGTTTTTATGTTATTAACTTTGATAACATGTAACCTTTTATTTGATGGTCTATTGATATAATTTTTGTGCGTTTAGAAATAAATTATTAAATAACTTGGTGTTTTTATTGTTCATGTGTTATTTTCTGAGACACAAGCAGGTGAAAGTGAAATGTTGAAAAACAGCACAAACATTTAGACACCTATTCTAAGTGTGTCGGGTGTGCAGTTTATTTTTGTTAAATTGCCACAGAGGACGGATAGTGTTCTTTTACAAGATCTGTTAGTATCCAAACGTATTTATTACATCTACATAAACAAACTAAACAGATCTACCTCAGAAAGATCCGTAGCAACACCATTGGGCCAACTTAGTCTTAGTTGACCTGTGCATCTACAAGGGCATTAGCTCTTGTGCAGGTCCCAACTCTTGTGTGAGTTGGTAGTAGACGTGTGCATTTCTCTGCTTAGCGTGCTGGGCACAAGCAGTGTTATGTTTCTTTTTTTATTTGTGCTGGTCTCATCTCGGTTTCGAGTCGATTCTGTCTCGAGCACGGGCTGTTAAGTGGATGGCTAACTTATTTGTTTTAAGATCATGAGTGTTGTGCAGCTCAAGCGAATCTTACCATTTAGTGGCGGTTGCCAGGAGGTCTTTTTACCGCCCGGATGCCACAGAGTGGTTGCTGTGTTCCAGCGTTCGTCTTTCCTTCTGACTGAACGGCGAGCCCAGCGGTGCTTGGAGCTGTTGGCATGATATATGACATATGCCAATGCCCTGATGTTACTGTTGTGTAGGCCCAACTGGCGCTGTTGCCTAAGTGATAGACCACGAGACGGCGCTCAAGCGAAGAATGTGTTGTCCTTGGCTTTTGTCTGCTCGCATTCTTGTGTTTCTTGCGTCTGTTACCGTCTTTATTGAGTTGAAGGCGGCCCAGCGTGCTCACCTGCGCCTTGCAGCCCTAAAAAGGACCTTGATGCTGGTTTGTGGATTTTGTGGGCCCTGAAAAAGGCGGTGAGGGGAACAGATTACCAAGGGTCGCTGAAGCTATGCACATATCAGGACATACACATGTTGTTCGTTCATAGCTGCACAATTTAAAGAGGAGGCCAAAATTCTGTGATGTCCTGCAGAATATTGTCGAACGGATCTAACTGACGGACTTTATTCTGATGTCGCCACAGAAACTCACACATGTAGGAATCTATCATGTGTCTGTGTGTTCCATTTTGACGTTTGTTGCGTTCTTCGGCAGCTTTCCACAACCTCTCTATCTGTTGTGTGTTTGCTAATGTGATAGGGTCGACAAAATATGCAGAATGATTCACTGTTTCGTGACTTAAAATAGGCCCATTCTGAATAGTATGAATGCCACCGAATAACCAAAGCTGTGAAAATATACAGCCGACGTTATTTTTCCTGCGTGTAAACACACATCAATCTCAACCGTCGTATTAGGACCGCCAATTACAGCGGGATTAGCAATTAATGAATTTGTACAAACCTCACGGAGGTTACTGTTCCATTTTATGGCAGCATTATTGGCAATTCCTAGCTCTGATTTACAGAAAGCAATGCTAGTCATCTCTTTACTCCAAAATGAAGAGAATAATCTCCCTATAGGACAGACATGTGCCCTCTAACCATGTGCCAGAACGAACAGGAATGTCCTGCTGACATGTGCGACATCTCTAACGATCTTGGCGAACTGTGAGAGACAAAGTCATAACATGATTTTTAGCACACAGTCAGACGGTGTGTATAATTCGTCTTTCCTGCAAAAACTGCACACAATATATTTTCTTGCGTGTCAATTGTAACAACTGGAAGAAAGAATTTTGAAGAGTCTAGCAGCTCTGTTAATGAAATTAAATGTTTTTGTCAGGTCGATGAAAGCGGCATAAAAAAGCTGGTTCTGCTAGCGTGACTTTTCTTGTGGCTGCCGTAGAGAGATCATGTCGTTCGGAATACACAGTGTGACTCTGTGTACATGTGGTCAGCCAGTTTATGTAGCCGTAGTAAGATTATTCTGCCAAAGACTTTGCCGACAGCACTGAGCAGTGAGATGCTTTTGTAATTATTACAGTCACTTCTATCACCTTTATTTTTGTATAGTGTGGCAATCTTTGAATTCCTCGTATCATGAGGTATTATAACCTCTTTCCAACTCTGGCATAGCAGCAAATGCAGTCGTTTCAAGAGTGCATCTTTATAGTGCTTGATCATGGCCATCTGTAGTTTAGAAGGCCGTCAGACTCATTTGGAAAATACCCATGAAACGTCACATGTTGAGGCCAACTAAATTACAAAACTCATCAACACTCATAATTCGCCAAGGTTTATAATCAATCCATACATAATCCACATAGACAAATAAAACATATAACGGTACAAAATGCAACATCACTGTTGAGAGTGATACTTTCATAGAGTCCTGCCCTGAAACAAACTGAATACCAATCGTCTTTTATTTATTTACAGTTTACAACAGCCAGCACTCCTAATTAAACCAGTCTTTTTAAATGATTACCCCTTTCATGACGGAGTATTTTTGGAAACAATGTTATCTGATTTTTACGCACGGATTTTGAAGTTATGTCAGTCTTCACTGCGTTCCAAATGTAGTTTAAAATTGTGTGAGCAAGTATATAGGTGTAACAGATCAAGCAAAAGAAATTAGAGCCGGGGACCTTTTCTCTGGGGCCTAAAAATTACTGGAGAGATATTGGCGATGGTGGATAAGGCTAGGATCAACACAACACCATCGTCAGATGCCTCTCTATCTCTCTCTGCCTCTCTCTCTCTATATATATATATATATATTTATATATATGTATTTATATATATATATATATATGTATAAAATCCCCATCAGTCCTGTAACCTAGAAGATCGTTTAGGCATCGTTATTACAGTTTGTCGAACCCACCATATGTCTGGATTTTTCGTCAGAGTATTAGTTTCAGCTATAGATCTTCCCGTTCACTCTTTTATATTGTCTTCCCATCTCTTTTTTGGTCACCTTCTTTCACGCTTCCCATGCACAGTGCCCTGCAGGATGATCTTTGTCTGCCCCACCGATCATGACATATGTCCATAACATGTCAATTTTCGTGTTTTTACTATAGTTAATATGTTTTTATATTGACCTAACTATTTCCTAACAATTTCAAGAACACTCGTTTGTAACGCGATCCAAATATGAAATGCCAAGAATTATTCGCAAGCATCTCATTTCAATTTCGCACATTTTACATGTTATGGCAGCCGTCAGAGTCCAAGTCTAACACGTGTAGAGGTATACCGAGTTGACTATTGTATACATAAAAGTCAGCTTTGATTTAAGACTAATGTTCTTGTCTTTCCAGATGATTGTCAGGGGCGACCATGACCATCACTGTTCTTGGCTGAATTTTTGCTCTAGACCTCTCCACATTCATATCTGCTAAAAGATATTTGAACTGCACAACACTTTCCAGAGGTTCACCTTTGACCAAAATCTGGTTTTAAATACCCTCTGGATCGTTGACCATAATCTCACTCTTATATATATATAAAGGAAAATATATTTCATAAAGACAAGTTGATCCAAGAGCATGATCATGTGTTTGAGACTGCCACCTTACTATTCACACTTAAACCCAATTGAACTCATTTGGGCAAAAGTTAAGAGAGGAGTGCCACATAGAATCTGGTCAAAATGCATTTTGTTCAGTAAATTGAATTTTGTTGGGCTGTTAGGGAAGTCTAATCAATCTTCTTTCAAATACAACTGGAATTTAATGTCTAGCATCAGTAGTTTTTAAGATATAGACTGTCAAACAGGCCTGGAGTCAGTTCTGAAAAATAAAAAATAAATAAAAAATGGCTTCTAATTACTAGTTTCAAGTTATTACTCCCCTAGAATTTAGTTATCATAACAAACAATGAGAGGTTTTCAAGTTCCCTTAAGAAATACAATATAATGATACTCCCTACTTTTAGCTCTTACAAATTGTAATTTTCAAAGAACAGTAGTTTTATGAGAATTTTAAGAAATAAAATCATGTGAAGCTAAGATAAGAAAGAAAGTTAATAGGAAATGTAACTTCTATAGGGATTGGTCTACCAAAAGAGCAGATGTCAAACTATGTGACAATTTAATTAGTGGACTGTAGGTTAGGCCTGTTCTTCTTCATCTGTGTTTGTTCTCAATCTCCCGCTACCAAGCTCTAAACAGGGCTTTGCAAGCAGCATGGTTGTAGTCCAGAGAACGGAATGCGTTGTGTCGCATGATTACGCTCTGGTAAACTTAACATTGAATCTTTTAAAAGTTCACTGGCCACTGATGGTTATAGAACTTGTTTGTCACTTTTGTTATTCCAATGCACAATTGCTAGAGACAGAGAGGAAAGGTCTAGGCAGTGAGTTTGAGTTTCATTGTACCAGAAACAATTATAATTATAATGTACATGATTTTCTTCATGTAATCAAATATATATGTCAAATTTGTGTCTGAATTCAATACACAGGTGGGCTCTATTAGCACTGAGATGTATTGGAAAAGAGCTTGCAGCTGCAGATGTTATGTGGTGTAATGAACTTGTCATTACCAAATTAGAAAAACAGCCACAACAAAGGGTGTTCATAATAGAAAGCTATAGCAGATGAAACTGCATACAAACACACCAGTAAACTACCTGCTGTTGTTAGGCTAATATAAAACTAGTATTTTAGGACCGTGACAGGAATGAACTGCTAAAATAAATGTCTTAAAGGAAATACACAAAATGTCAATGATTGACTGAACAGTGATATCTTGAAATTATGTCCCAAAATAAAATCCAAGGTCTAACTATTGCAGTTTCTGTTTATAATGATGGGACAAAATCTCTGTTGGTAATAGAGGAAGTGGAATTACATACGTGCAGGTATCTGAGAGAGTGCTGGGAACACAAGAACATTTTGTCGCAAAAAAGGAACTAAGAGAAAAGTTACTAAGGCATCATATGATGCCAGGAGGGCAAAAAAGAGGAGGAGATTTATACTGGATGATTTGCAGGCAGTTACTGAAGGGTTTATATATCAGGTTGGAGGTTATTGATAAGAATCAAACTATTTATTCATCAGAAAATGGTAACAAATAGTTTCCTAAACATTTTGTCGAAAACTGCAAAGTACAGACGGTTTGTATAACTTTTTTTTTAAAGCAATTTTCCACATATATTATAAAAGAAACCATGGCTCAGTTGTGAACAATGGAATCGAGCTATTATACAATGTGTAAGAGTTATTATTATTTGGAGTATATATTTTTTTGGACAAAATTGAGTGAATATTTGAATTTTTATAAAAACACAATCGTAAAAGATGTAGCTTTGGCCATAGTCTACAATGAAGGGATAATCTTGAACATCATTATAGGAAAAAATGAAGTGTGTATGATCAATGACACAGGAGAAATTACATGCAGAGTTTTGCCATTTAAAAAAAATATAAATTGTATTTCGCTTTCAAAATTACGTTTCAAATTAACATATGGAATGCTACATTACAATAAATGATAATCATGTTGTAGGGTGATCATCTTTAGAACACCTGCCCAACCTTTTTATATATATATATTAATTTTTAATAAAGTTACAACAATTATAAAAATAATATCTCCCACTAGGTAGTACTCCTTATAGGACAAGTAGCAGCTGAAAATAGAACTTTCTAACTATGCCATATGAAAGAACTAAAGAATGCAGCCTTCTCAAATATAGACAAATATTTATGGGCTAAATGTAAGGACCATATCTAGAAAGAGGAAGAGGGCTATTGAAGAAAAGATGCACTGTCGTTCTTTCTTCCAAGAGCAGTCATCAATGTGTGAAAATTAACCTACATGTTTGCTTTCTGAGAAATAGAAGTTTCCATTACCTTGGCAAAATGCTCCTATTCAGGGTAACCCGAATCAGCTAGAAGATGGATCTCAGAACTGAATTATAACCATTTATTATTTGCTCCAGCATCTATTCATAAAACTGAACCAATCCTTCTGAACTATGTAGTTTATATGTTCTATATATCGTGTGCTTTTACATTTTCACACATTTTTTCAACGAAATGCCCAGTTACTTCTTGAAGCTCCTAAAACACACGAACTACATTTCAAAAGGGCATTATGTGGAGCCTAATGTAGAAAATCAAATAGAAGAGATGCCTAAAAAAAAAGACATTAAAAAAAAATTTACAGTAAATTAATTTCTGAAGAGACAAATAATTCATTTGCTAAGAAATATCAAAAGAACTAGCTACTTTAAGAAAATGGCACTACCTGACACAATGTAAATTATTGTCAAAAGATTAGTTGAAGTGCAAATAATTGTGCATATTGGTGAACGGGTTATTCAGAAATTTGGCGGCAATTGAGGACAACCATTGTAAAACGGACAATAGTTGACATGAAAGTTTCATCATTTAGTCATCAGTCTCTCAAGGGGGTTTTTCAATGAGTCCATAAGCCTTCTAAAATACATATGGCCATGGCTTGATCAAGTCAGGTGGAATCCCATCGTTACCTGCGGCTCTGCACAGAAAAAGAGCAGAATAAAATGAACAATCGATAGCTATGGATTGGCTGTGCCCACGACCCTTAAAGGCCTTAGTCTTTCCGTGCCGCAACTCTTTTGGATTTGACCCCCAGGGTCGAAACTTTTTAGTGTACTTAGCTTACTTTTTATGACTCAGGTCCTAATTTTCCTTGACATGTTCTACTTTTTTTACACATCACTAACTCTCAGGGAGGGGTTTATACAATTTTAAAAATGTCCGTAATGTTGGCTCTTAAAAATCTGCTGATACTTAATATTCTTGATTCTGTAGGGAATATTATGGCAGAAAGAAGTAAGTGTTATTTCCTCAGGTGTCAGGAAGGAGGAGGATGGCTTCACTTATTTGGGTAGCACAATTGACACGTCAGGGGATACAGATGCAGATATGAAAACCAGAATTGGAAAGACAAGAGTAACATTTGATGCACCAAACTTCTTCTTCTTCTTCTTCGTACACTGTCAAACGTCAACTTGAATTTGTTCGAAGAAAGCAGCTGTCATCCTGAGGCTGTCTACACTGCCATAGAGCTTGTCTAGTGTTGGCACTGGTGATGGCCACATGTGCTTTCTCTGGTCCTCGTATGTCGGGCAATTTTGCAGCAGATGTTTAGCGGTCATTTTCCCTGTACCACAGGTGCATTCGTCAGTGCCACCTATCTTCAGTTTATTGAATAGATAGTACCTCAGTCTGGTGTGGCCTGTGCGGAGTCTGAAAACCACGACCTGCTCAACTGGTAATAGGAATAATTTTTTGTGTAGCCAGTATGTTCTGTTTCCCATTTGGCCATGTATCTAGTCCTAATTAACCTTTTGGACTCTTCGTAGGTCACACTAGGGTCTGGTTGTGGTAGTCTTGCACCTTCTTTTGCCAGTCTGTCTGCCTCCTCGTTGCCTTGGATGTTACAGTGAGATGGAACCCACTGTACCACTACTCTTTTTGGTGATGCACCAAACAACATATGGAGATCCAGAGAAAGCAAGATTCATACCAAAGTTAGAATATTCAACGCATGTCAAGTCGGTGCTGTTGTATGGAACCGAAACACAAAGAAACGACTGAGGCGATACAACACAGATTCCAGTCCTTCGTTAACAGATGCTTATGAAGGACAATGGGCATAAACTGGCAGGGTATGTATGGTATGAAGACTTGTGGGAAAAGATCGAACAAGAGAACAAATGAGGCTGAATATGACACACCCTGAGGAAGGCACAGTCCACCGTAGCTAGACAGGCTCTCACATGAAATTCTCAATGAAAGAGAAAGATAGGTAGACCTAACAATACGCGGAGAGGAGAATGTGAGACAGAACTACGATTAAATGGTTAGGTGTATTAGGGCCAGATACTTGGAGAAATAGGAAACATGGCATATTGTCTACATGAGAAATTGCGCCTATTACCAGTTGAACAGAAGAGAGCAGGTGGTGGTCTTCAGACTCCGCACAGACCACAACAGACTGAGTTACCATTTATTCAATAAATTGAAGATATATGCTACTGACAAGTGCACTTGTGGCACTGGAAAAATGACTCTTGAACATCACTGCAAAAATGTCTGACATACAAGGACCAGAGAAAGCACATGTGGCCATCATCAGTGTCAACACTAGACAAGCACTATAGCAGTGTTGACAGTCTCACGTTGACCGCTGCTTTCTTTGAATAAATTCAAGTCGACATCTGACAACGTACAAAGAAGATTAAATGGTTACACCTGTAAAGAGGCAGAAAGAGTAGCCCAGGATAGTGAATGCAGGCGAGATGTGTTCAATGGTCTGTGCACCGAGAAGAGCAACAGGCTTTGATTGATAGCAGGAACTATATGTCTGGATTATTAGCGACGCGAAAAATTTGAAATTAGTTTTCTGTGTAATATGCTTTATTTGAGCTGATGTATTTTTTATATTAGTACAAGAGAGAATTAGAGGTAAAGTAGAAAGCGAAGTTTCAGAAGAACAATTTGGTTTTCAAAAGTTGAATGGATCAAGGGAAGTACAAAAAGGTAGTCGTTCAAGAGTCAAGACAACATTATAAGTGGCTGAATAACACCAGGAGATGGACTGGACAAAGCCTCTCAGATTGCACCATTGCGGCAAGAGATAGAGTACAATGGAGACCCATTGCAGTTGACCTTCGATGCTAAGATGGCACTTGAACTGAACTGATTATATTATTGATAATTGTTGTCCAATCATCAACGGCCGTTGTTGTCGAGCACGATTCAGATGATAGAAAGTTTATAAACACATAATCACACTTTTCAAGTACATTTTGAATACAGAAGCAACTCGCCATCATGATAACAAGATTTCCCTGCTAACAGTAGAAGATGCAAGATGATAGTTTCTGACAGCTTGGGCCTAGCTTTAAGTGAAGCAATTCCTACTAAAAGTAAAGTAAATGATGATATACTAGTACACAGAGCTAAAACTCTGGCTTTCTAGAGTTGAAACTGCTTCTACTGACAGTAGAAGGGGCATGGTGTTTGTCTCCATTACTTCCTGTGGCAATGCGTTCCAAGCAATGACCACTCTCTGACTAAATAAATATTAACTAATATCTAGTCTGGATCTTTCTTTAGTTAATTTGTAGCTATGCCCTCTTGTTATTATAGGTGGTTATATTTTGAAAAAACGTGTTATAGTCTAATTTATCTGTTCCTTTGATTATCTTATAAACCTGCATTAAGTCACCTCGAATTCTTCTTTTTTCTAAACATAGCTGTAATTCTGGGATCCCACTATCAGCTTCATCGCTTTTTTTGGTATCCTTTCCAGCATGTTTATATTCCCTCTACGATAGTGACTACACCTGTACACAGTATTCCAATCTAGGTCTAACTAATGCTTTATACAGTTTGACTATCACTTGCTTGCTCCTATGTTTAATATTTATTTTTATCATACCTAACATTGCATTTGCCTCTTTCACAGCTACCTGGACTTGCTCATTCACTTTACCTGTATAATCTATGATAACCCCTAGGACCCTTTCCTTTTCTATCCTTCTAATATTGTTCGCGCTCATTCTGTAATTGTTTCATTTTGAATCTACCACGTGGATGACTGTACATTTATCTACATTAAAATCCATTGCCAGCTCGCAGACTATTCTTGAATTTTATCTAAATCTGATCTCAATTTATCCACTTCTGCTTCAGATGAGACACTACTGCATAGTTTTGTGCCATCGGGGAATTTTTTGCAATTATGGATCTGATATCCATGTCCAAATCGTTTATATATATCTAGAACAAAATTGGTTCTAAAGCTGAGCCCTGTGGAACTCCACTCTTTACTTCACACCACTCAGAATACTCCTTATTTATGCCCACTCTCTGCCTTCTTCACATTAACCAATTTTCAATTCATTTGCCAACTTCCTCATCTATTCAAGTGATTTTAACTAAATAATCTTTGATAGGTAGTCTATCAAAGGCCTTTGCAAAATCTAGATAAATTATATCCACTGGTCCCCTTTATCTATCATTTTAGTAACCTCCTTCATGAATTCTAATAGATTTGTTAAGCATGATCTCCTTCTAGTAAACCCATGCTGACTATTTCTGATCAGATTAAACTTGTCTAAATGCATTACAATGTTTTCTTTGATTATAGTCTCTAACAATTTACAGACTATGCTCCTTAAACTCACTGGTCTATAATTTGCTGGATCTGATATTTTGCCCTTTTTGAAAAAGGGGATAGCACCTGCATATTTCCAATCCCCTGGAACAATCCCTTTTGCAAGTGATTAAGAACATAATATAGTCAATGGTTCTGCTTGTTGGTCTCAGATTTCAAACAGCAATGTTGGATGAATACCATCTTGACCTGAACATTTATCCACTTTCAACCCATCCAATTTTTAAAAACAAACCCATTTCCTCTGTAATACGGATTGATCTTAATCCTGGTGTAGGACCATGTCTCTCTTAAAAATATCTATAGACTGGGATCTTGTATCTTAATCCTGGTGTAGGACCATGTCTTTCTTAAAAATATCTATAGAGTGGGATCTTGTAGTAGACTTCTTTTGTGTAGACTGTTGTCAAAGTACTGATTGAGTAGATTAGCTGCCTCCATATTCTCACTTATTATTTTTCTTGTTTTGTCTAGGAGAGGGCCTACTTTGTCTTTCGTTCTTTATTTATTTCTAACATAAGAAAGGAAGCTTTTACTATCAGTCTTGATCCTATGAGCAAATGTTTTTCAAGAAGTCAATTTTTGCTATGTTTTGCTTGTCCAAATATTTTAAATATGTTTCTTTTGATTTACCTGCCTCTATATATTTTGTCCATGTTTTATTTTTAACTTTTCTACACTTAACTGCAAATCTAGTTCTTGAGGTGGGACAGTTTCTACTAACAGTAGAAGGGCAGGGTGCTGGATGACGTCCTTAAGTCATAGGTAGTAATTTATCTAGAAGAGCGAAAACTATCTGCGACCTTGCAGGTACAAAGATAATAATGAAGGATGGGAAGAATTTACCAAAATATGTAAACTAGTTGAAAGCTAATGTACCAAGCAGAATATTATTACTGTATAATAACGCTGCATTAAAATAAAAGGGAATGATGATAATGAAGAGATTGCCATATAGTCAAAACGGCACTCTATCAAATATTATCAAACAAAAAAAGTACCATATAAGATCATACAATTTGTTTATTGTTCAATTTTCCATATTCATACACTAGTTCAAGCATAACATTTCATTACAAGATCCTCTCATATACATCCCTTGTAACTATCATACTTCTTAGTCCAATAACTCACAGACGATGGACAGGCAAGACATTGATTTTCCTTATACTATTTATAAAGCATCAGAATATTAATGAATCAAACCCAAACACATAGGCTCTTCTCTATGTACATTAAATGTTGTGTGATTAAACTCTTAAAAATAAAATAAATTTCTTCCTCTCTCTATCTATGTGTATGCCTGTGTGCCCACGTGCATATGTGTGAAAGATGACAGATTTGAGAAAAATAAGTTTTAATTTCTTTGTCTAAATTTATTGTAGTAGAGAAATCTTGACAAAATACCCAATCCTTTTGTTAAGGCAGAAAAATACTTCAGAATGACATGAAAGGTGTTTGACTCCCTATTTCCCATTTAACAGCAAAATATTCAACAAATGCACTAAAGTCAAAATAAATGACACACAACAAGGACATTGACAATAAATGTGTTTCTATTGTATAAACTAACTTTTTGTTCATCACAAATACATGGACACAATGTTAACCCCAATAGATTATATTTATCAAAAGTGATTTGGTATGTTGAGGTATTTATCATTTCTTCTTCTTCGTTCATCCTCAAAACAAGGTCATAGTTTCTTTTGCAAAGGATACCGTTGTTTGTAAGACAGTTGTATCTGCATACAGCTTTCATCTGATATCTGTCTCATTAGGCCAGTATTGTTATCACTTCCTGAGTAGCATGCAGCTTAGTATGTTTTCCACTGTCATGGTATGCTCCCCACATTGGCACCTGTCTCACTCCTCATTTTTAAAGGATGAAAAGAGTAAAGATGATCTTTGAGTCTGATATGCTCAGTTCTCAGTCTGAAGATGATGACTTGCTCTTCTCTAGTTTAAAGTAGCTATCTTCTATTCAGAAGTCAGGGTGTTGATCAGCCCATTTGCCCCATAAGTTGGCTTTAATTATGCTCTTTATCTCATTATATGTGATGCTCAGGTCTGTTTGTGGTGATGCTCATCCACACTTTGCTAGTTTGTATGGAGCTTCATTAACTTCAATATTACAGTGGGATAGGATCTACTGTATGAGCAGCATCTTCTGATCCTAACGAAACTCATTCCTTCACTTTTATTACTAAATTCTGGACAACAAGGAAGTAGATGTGCTAGAGAGGGGCTTTATGGTAAAGTCAAGAAGACAACAATAACAAGCTGTCTTTATATCAACATGGGAGACAAACCTACTATGCCATACAAGTGATCCATATTATCAGCTTTAGATCAGGTTTCATAACGGACACATTTTTAAAGAAAATTTACATGACAGATTTGTGCAGCTGTGGGAATGTCCCATGGCAGCTGAAAATTTGTTGCAATCCTGCCCAATACTGAATAATGAAAGGAAGTTGCATGAAAAACTGTAGGCAGTGTAGAGAGCCTTGAGCTGATTGCTATTTTTGTTAGAGCAGTTGGTGTGGATGTTTGATGGCATACAATGAAAAAGTATATATTTTTATATAATATTTAAGGTATTTTTTCCAGAACATTTTGTTAAACTGAAACAGATAATCACACTCAGTAATACTTTTGACCAGTGTAAATGGTGGGGTGAACAATGTCATGAGTTAAGAGACTGTTCTACTCTACTGAGGTTAGAATTGACTGTTGGTCATCTCTTAAGACATGCCCTGTGTGTGGTAGTGGTCCTACTCTCATCTCTGCCACACATGCAACCAACAATCTCCAAGCAGACTAGTCCTGTGTTTCTCCAGTTCTTTTAAGTTTCTCCCTGATTTTTCTTGTGTCAACTTCTAGGTCTCTTCTCCATGTGTTCTTTTAGATTGCATAGTGACACTGGCTTGGAATTTTGGCAGTGTGTGGACTATCCAGCACCATATTCTCCCTAAGATTTCATGTTCCACCTATCTTTGTCCTGTTAACTTAACATCTTTATACTGGTTTAGAAGACTCTGCATAGTCTGTATACACAGTTTAAATTATATTACCTTGCTCTAAAAGCTATGCCCATTTGATTTATTCTTAAATGCATTAATTTTCCCTGCCTCTACTACCACCTATCACAATGCATTCCAAGCATTCACTACTCTCCGACTAAAAAAAATATTTCCTAATATCTAACCTGGACCTCTCTTTAGTTAATTTGTAGCTATGCCCTCTTGTTCTTGTGGGTCGTTGTATTTTGAAAAACTTGTTATAGTCAAATTTATCTGTTCCTGTGATCATTTTATAAAGCTGTATTAAGCCACCGAGAATTCTGATCTTTTCTAAACAATGAAGGCCAATTTTTCTGAGTCTTGCATTTGCCTTTTTCACTGCTACCTGAGCTTGCTTACTCACCTTACCTGTATGATCTATTATAGCCCCTAGGTCCCTTTCCTTATCTATCTTTCTAATATTGTTCTCGCCCATTCTGTAATTATGTTTCATATTGGATCTACCCTTGTGGTACTCCATTTGCCAGCTTACAGACCATTCTTGAATTTTATCTAAATCCAACCTCAATATATCCACTTCTGTTTTAGATGAGAAACTACTGCATAGTTTTGTGTTGTCAGCAAATTTTGCAATCATGGATCCCATATCAATGGCCAAATTATTTATATATATCAAGAAAAAAAATTGGTCCCAAAACCGAGCCGTGTAGCTCCACTTTTCATTTCACACCACTCAGAGTACTCCTAATTTATGCCCACCTCTGATTTCTTCCCGTTAACCAATTTTCAATCCATTTCGCAACTTCTTCACCTATTCCATGTGATTTTAACTTTTGAAATAATCTTTTATGAGGTCTTCTATCAAAAGCTTTGTCATAAGTCGTGACCATAAAGAGGAGAAAGTTGAAATTTGGCACAGTGCTTATTCCTTCCCAATGTAGCCACCACCTGAATTTATACGTTTCTGCCATCACTGCGTTACCTTGAAAAGACTTTCAGAATAAAATAACCTATATTTTGAACTAAACCAGTTATCACAATGCAGTATGAAATCGTTGTCACTGTAAAAATGATTTCCTTTCAGCTGTTTTTTAAGTTTTGGGAAAAGAAAAAAGTCTGATGAAGCTAAATCCGGAGAATATGGTAGGTGTGGAAGAATTTCAATATTCAAATCGTAGCTGTTTGCAGCACAAGCCTTGCTTAATGGGAGGGTGCATTGTCTTGAAGCAAAGGTAGAATTTGAGTACGCGCTATCCCTCGTTTTCTGGTCACAGGCTTTCTTAATCTGGTAAGGAGATCTGCATAATATTGCCCATTAACCGTGTTGCCATGAGGCAGGTAATCTTTCAATGTGACATCTTTGATGTCCCAAAAAACAGTCCACATCACTTTTCTTGCAGATTTCTGTGCTCATGGTTTGACATGTGTTGGTGAGCCTTGGGTTTTTTACTGCATGCTGGCAATTTTTGATTCTTCGTCATAATGGTAAACCAAAGTCTCATCTACTGTCACCATGGTCGAAAACATGTTTTTCGACCGACACATTTTGAGCAACTGGCCACAGCAATCAACCCTCATTTGTTTCTGTTCACATGTCAGCAGACACGGGACCCAGTGAGCACACACTTTTCTCATGTTCAGTCTGTTGTTTAAAATTCTAAAAACTGTACTTTTATTCAGTTTTGCTGACCTAGATCAAACACTGGTTCCATCTCCCTGTGTATTTCTGTAGGTGTTTTCCCCTGCAACATCAAGAATTTTATCACAGTTCTGGCCTCTGAATTCTCCATTGTTCTGGCAAACTGTAAGTGTAGCAGATCAGGTCGATAAGGTGTGTTACACCATGCACCGTACACATAGTCTTGCTTCAGAGCATTATTGCTGATATGCATTTTGTATTATTTTGTTGTTGTTGTGTTAGCGTTCTTTTTTACCAGCTACATTCCTACATTGTTCTTGATTCTAGGAACCAACATCATTACATCACACAGGGGATATTCCCATAAGTGCTCTGTTCTCGCAGCGAGCCAAGTGTATATATAATCAGAGTCCCAGTTAGGTGTTGATTTTTGTGTTGTTCTGATTTTTCCAGACTTTCTCCCTTCTTCCCTAGTCACTCCCAAATCTGCAATCCATGACCGATAGAAGAGACTGCAGAGCCCAGCTGCAGTCAGAGAAACTCCGAAGACTGACGGACCATCCAATGTACCAGAGACTAAACAATCTGGGAAATGGGAAACTGAAGCGGAGAAACTTTGCAGAAATAGCCAAAGCAAAGATGCACGAAGATCCCATAAACGCACTAACAACACCAAAACCCATCACTACTGTACGAAAACCTACTTGGAGGCAGGATATATTTCCAGAGGTGGTAGAAAATATACCAGGTATTGCAAACAAAAACTGCCAGAGTGAGAAAGAAAGGAGAGACACTACCCTAAGCTTCATAACGAAAAGCTACCCAAGCATGGACTGGACCCATGCATACACCGACGGTTCTGTAACAAACACTACACAGAACGGAGGGGCAGGAGCATTCCTGAACCTACCAAATGGCAGAAATATAACACTGTCATTCGCTACTGGTAAGTACACAAGCAATTTCAGAGCAGAGGCAGAGGCACTGAGGGCGGCAGTGGAAGAAATGGCAACACACAGTGAAAATGAGAGCCATATAGTCTTGCTGACAGATGCTCTCGAAGTAGTCACAGCGCTAAAAAGCCAGAAGAACACTGAGCTTAATGACTTAAGAGCAGCACTCTGCAAACTGTGCCAGCAGTCCGCACCAAAAAGGGTGGTGGTACAGTGGGTTCCGTCACACTGCAACATCCTAGGCAACGAGGAGGCAGACAGACTGGCAAAAGAAGGTGCAAGGCTACCACAAACAGATACCAGTATGACGTACGAAGAGTCAAAACGGCTTATCAAAGCCAGATACATGTCCAAATGGGAAACCGAACATACTGGTTACACCAAAAACGATGCCTATTACCAGTTGAACCGAAGAGAGCAGGTCGTTGTCTTCAGACTTCGCACTGGCCACAACAGACTGAGGTACCACCTATTCAACAAACTGAAGATAGGGTGTACCGACGAATGCCCGTGCGGTACTGGTAAAATGACCACTGAACACCTGCTGCAGAACTGCCCGACATACGAGGATCAGAGAGAGCAGATGTGGCCATTGCCAGTGGAACTGCAAGACAAGCTGTATGGTAGTGGCGAGAGTCTCAGGATGACCGCCGCTTTTTTCGAGAAAATAATGGTTACTGTCTGACTGTGTACGCAGAAGAAGAAGAAGACTCCCAAATCTATCATCCTCTGACCATTGTTTACCAGACATTGTGTAGCTGGTCCAATTTTTCAACAAGGATGCATTAGTCACTATCTGCAAAGCGCCCCTCCCCCCCCTCCCCATAAGAGCACACTGGGTTTCTGGTATTAGCATAGGTGCTATTCCTTCATTGTGTAATACATTCTCTTCTTTGTGATCTGAATATATAATTGTATTGCCTGATGTTAACTATACTTTACTTGCCTGTATCCCTCATATTGTACTGTGTATACCTCCATTGCAATTTAAGCTTTTTCTCCACCTCCCTCATAGCTGGAACAGATGGCTGAGGGCAGGAGGACTTGAACTGTATTTGTCTAAAACATGTGCTCCACGAGGAGCTGAAAAGCAACAATTTTGAGTGTTTGGTTGCCAAACTAAGCTAAGTGAGGTTAGCTGGAGGGAAGTCCCCCATAAGCAGCACACACAGCCACTGCTGGCGGAAGAGATGGATGATCACCATAATTGACAATGGCTTGGGAGGCAGGAGCTATACCAGCCTGGGATAGAGCTGAGGGCGCATCAGGGAGCAGAAGGGATAGATAAATGCCTGGTTCAAGATGGTATTCATCCAAAATTCCTTTTTGAAATTAGAGACCTGTTACCAAAACCATTGGCTATATTATGTTTTCAATCACTTGTGAAAGGGATTGTTCCAGGGGTTTGGAAAGATGCAAGTGTGATCCCTCATTGAAAAAGGGCGAAAAATCAGATCCAGCAAATTATAGACTGGTAAGTTTATTGAGCCCAGTCTGTAAAATGTTAG
Organism: Ariolimax columbianus; assembly: GCA_036924085.1. Lineage (NCBI taxonomy): Eukaryota > Metazoa > Mollusca > Gastropoda > Stylommatophora > Arionidae > Ariolimax > Ariolimax columbianus. Next base: position 107,611,443 of record JAVGWX010000006.1, read on the forward strand.
AGACAATAATCAAAGAAAACTTTGTAATACATTTAGACAAATTTGAATCTAGTCAGAAATAGTCAACATGGGTTTACTAGAGGGAGATACTCCACCTCATTTGAGACCAGGGGTTGCTTGAAACCTGTGGGGCTCAAATCCACGCCGTTTCCGATGATCGTTTCGAGAGGTGCGTGCCTTACCTCTCGACCACAGCGACTGTATAAAGCATTATTTGTACCTAGATTGCAGTACTGTGTTCAGGTGTGGAGTACTTATTGTAGAGGGGATATAAACATGCTGGAAAGGATACAAAGAAGAGCGAGAAAACTGATAGTGGGACTCCAGAATTATAGTTATGCGGAAAGACTAAGAAAAACCTAAGAAGGAAACTGGCTGTATACAAACACTGCGGACTTCTAAACCAGTATAAAGATGTTAAGTCATTATGGAGATCCTAAAGATGACAGCGACAGCTCTGGTTAGAGATCAAGAATTTTACAGATCGGCTGTTGTGAGAGCTACGTTCTGCAAAGGACGTTCTATATAATGATCATCTTGCTTGTAAGGTATCTCAGATTTCCTCACATTAAATTTGTAGACTTTAAAACATAATAGCTTTCTCAAATGTGTACCCATCAGAAGTAACTCTTCAGTAAAACATCTATTGCGCATGTGTGGGTGTCAGCAATTTGTAGCACCATAGAAAATGAATTTCACAAACTAAATCATAAAACGCAAACACATCTTTCAAGAGTCTGTGTTGGTTGTAACGGGATGCAATTATCAGCTTTAAGGCTGCTGATGACAGTGCCTACAAGCTGGAAAGGGTTAATGGTATTAGTATAAGTAGATTCTTTACCACAAACATCACAGTTGTAAGATTTCTCTCCTGCATGTATTCTTTTGTGTTTATTTAGGCAATAAGCCTGAGTAAATCGTTTATCACAAACATCACACTTGTAACGTTTCTATCTTGTATGTATTACTTTGTGTTTATTAAGGCTACTAGAATCAGTGAATTCTTTGCCACAAACATTACACTTGTATGGTTTCTCTCCTGTATGTATTCTTTTGTGTACAATAAGGTGATAAGCTCGAATAAATCTTTTACCACAAACATCACATTGGTTAGGTTTCTCTCCTGTATGTATTTTTGTGTGTGTATTAAGACTACTAGTATCAGTAAATTCTTTGCAACAAACATCACATTTGTAAGGTTTCACTCCTGTATGTATTCTTTTGTGTCCATTAAGGTTACTATTATAAGTAAATGCTTTCCCACAAACATCACACTTGTAAGGTTTCTCTCCTGTATGTATTTTTGTGTGTTTATTAAGCCTACTAGTAACAGTAAATATTTTACCACATACATTACATTTGTGAGGTTTCTCACCTGTACATATTCTTTTGTGTTTATTAAGGTGACTAGCCTGATTAAATCTTTTATCACAAACATCACACTTGTAAGGTTTTTCCCCTGTATGTATTCTTGTGTGTTTATTAAGGTTACTAGAAGTAGGAAATTTGTTACCACAAACATTACATTTGTAAGGTTTCTCACCTGTATGTATTCTTTTGTGTTTATTAAGGTGACTAGCCTGAGTAAATCTTTTATCACAAACATCACACTTGTAAGGTTTTTCCCCTGTATGTATTCTTTTGTGGTTTCTAAGGTTACCAGTAGAAGCAAATTTTTTACCACAAACATTACATTTGTAAGGTTTCTCGCCTGTATGTATTCTTTTGTGATTATTAAGGTTACTAGCCTGAGTATATCTTTTATCACAAACATCACACTTGTAAGGTTTCTTTTCTGTATGTATTATTTTGTGTTTATTAAGGAAACAAGCTTGAGTAAAACTTTTACTACAAACATCGCATTTGTAAGGTTTTTGACCTGTATGTATTATTTTGTGTCCATTAAGGTAACCATTATAAGTAAATTCTTTCCCACAAATATCACACTTGTAAGGTTTCTCTCCTGTATGTATTCTTTTGTGTGCAGTAAGGTGACAAGCTCGCATATATCCTTTACCACAAGCATCACACTGGTACGGTTTCTTTCCAGTAAGTATTCTTTTGTGTGAATTAACAGTACTATTTTGTGTAAATTCTTTACCATAAACATCACTACTAACATTATGTTTAATACCATCTTTAGAAATACAGAATACATTTCCTGACAGTCTGCTACATTCTCCATTATTTAAAGACAAAGTATCACCATTCTGAATGATCTTATCCATGTCTTTAAGTATTACCTGACACTCCCTGGCTTTCACTGACTCATTCAGTCTCTGCTCTCTTGTAAGCTTTGTCTCATGTATGTGTTCTGGTGGTACCTCCAAATAATCTACTACATTACCTGTATTCATCCCTGTTTTTCTCATACGTACTAGCAGTCTCTCCAAAGTTTCACCCACATCTCCTGCGGTCGTCTCAGTATTTATAATGTCTTCTGGTAGCCTCTCTGAGACTGTATCAAGTCCTACAACTTGTAAGTATTGATAGATGCGTGAACTTTCCATTTTCTCAACATCAGTTTGAGATTTACTGAAGTAGCTCCATGAAGAAGCACACATCTCTGATATATGGAGATAAAAACAGATACATTATTAAATGTCTATTTTAAAAAAATAATAGCAGAGAACTTCTGCATGGAAACATTTCCTATCTCTGTTGTAAATTTCTCCTTTCTCTCACTTTTTGAATCCCTGGCTTAGGCTTTAAAACAATGGATCATTATAGTCCGCACAATACAACAGGAAGACGCTACAGGACATTTGGGATGTTCATGAACAAAGTTTGTTTATCCCTCATTGGAGATTTTAGAACAGCTACTGCAAAAACTTCACAACCGTGTCGAGGGACAACAGAGACTGCAAAATGTTGGTTCCCGTCATCCACAAATGTCTCCAAAAGCTACAGGAAATAATGTTTGTGTAGTATGCTCATTTAAATTTAACAAGTATGTCAAGGACTTCCCAAACATGGTCTACAAAGACAGACCATTCAAACAAGTCAAGACAAAATTTTGGTGTAAACATTGTGAAACTTATCTGTGCCTAAAGGATGGGTCTACATGCTGGGAGGACTGGCATAATAAGCAGGAATATTGGAGATGATCAGATCAGTCTATTTGAGATAAAATAATTGAAACAGATCACTTAGTTTTGTCATTGTAACTAGTTTTGTTCATGTGTCCATTTTTGGCTTTTTTTTCTTCAGGAGCCCATGGGAGTGGGGTTTTACAGGACAGGTTACCAGGGTTCCAAGGATTAAATAAGAATGACACATGACAGATGGTCACTTTCCTTGCCATCAATACAGTCGAATGTGCGGAGGGAGCAACATTACTAGATATAAGTACCAGGTCGATGATACCTGCATTCCCAGGTAGGTGATAATCTTGTTGAGCATCCATCATTCACAAAATTCCGAGATTTGTGTAAGAGTAGTCACTTAAAACAATCCCTTGTCTATTTTCAGTGACATTTCCTCACTCATTTAACCCTTTCGCTGCCACGGACGACTAAGGTCGTCCAAACTCAATATCCCTTTCAGTGCCACAGACGACTTTAGTCGTCGAGCGGTATGAGGTTTTATTACGGTGATTTGCGCTACACAAACACCGGTTTTATTTTACCCGAATATTATCTCCATACGTTAGAGAGGTCAACCAAATGGCTATGCGTGTGTTTTGAATAATTTAACACAGACAGTCCGAAATATAACGTTTTTATCGCATTTTTTCAATACGTAAACAAAAATTTCAGAATGTGCGATGTAGCTGATGATACCCAGGTCCATAATGACTCTGATTCAGACATTTTAGCTAGTTCTAGTGATATAACGGACTCAGAATCTGATATAGAACTGAACGTCGATTCAAGTGATGATGTTAGATTGGCAGGAGATACTTCTTGTGGTGCAGGGACGGGAGATGGAACCCCACCTCAAAAAAGGAAGCGTGGCGCTGCCACTGCTAGATCTAAACATAATAAAGCAAAGTGGACATGGAAAGTTCCAGAGACTGTAGAGGATGTGTTTGCACAGAATTGGGCACCTCAATATGGTCTTGAACAGGGCAGTCAGGTAAACACCACAAACTTTTCAGTTAGAGATTATTTTAGACTCTACTTCCCAGACGCTGCAATCACCCTTATTGTCCAAGAGACAAATCGCTATGCAGAACAACATGCCAACCTACATCTTTTGAGGAAGCTTTTCTTGGTCTTCAAATTGCAATGGGATTGTGCAAAAAGCCTTCACTAAGTGATTTTTGGGAAACGGCTCATTGGCTTACTCAAATGCCATTCACGAGAGTCATGAGTAGGAACTGCTACTAAATTCTTTGTTCATTTCTACATTTTTCTGACAATGTTCAAAGAATAGATAGGAGACAGCCTGGATACAATCCTTTATTCAAGATCCAAGGCTTAATGGACATCATTTTGTCAATATTTGGGCAGTTCTACACTCCTGGCCAGCATCTTGCAATTGATGAATCAATGGTAAGATTCAAGGGACGAATGCACATGAAGCAGTATCTCCCTGCCAAACCCACAAAATAGGGGTTCAAGGTGTTTGTTCTGGCCGATTCTTTAACCCACTACTGCCTCAAGCTGAAAATTGATACAGGCAAAGAGGAAAATTGAGATCCAGGTGAATCAATTAGCGCAAGAGTCGTACATGAGCTTCTTGCAGACTACAAGGGTAAAGGTCATATCGTGTTAACCGACTATTTTTATACATCACCAAAACTGTTTATGCAACTCAGAGGTGCAAACACTGGAGCTTGTGGGACTGTTTCTGAAAACAGGAAACAATTTCCAGACCAACTGAAAAAAAAAGCATTTCAAGCTGAAGAAAGGCGAACCTCCTCGATTTGCGGTAAGAACTGATGAGTCCATGTTGGCCGTCACATGGATGGATAACAAGCGTGTAAGCCTTATCTCCACAGTTGATGGAAATGATATAATAGAAAAAAGGTTGCGCACTAAAGGTCATCATAATGGAAAAATTGTACACAAGCCAGCATTGATTGAGAAATACAATCTTCACATGGGGGATGTCGACCACTTTGACCAAACTTCTGGCACTTACCCCTACCTCCACAAATCTTCGAAGTGGTATCTCCCTCTGTTTCATTTCCTGATAGAAACATGTACAGTGAATGCCTATATTCTCTATAAAGATACTACCACAGGCAGCAAAATGTCATCTAAGAAGTTTCGCCAAATTCTGAGCACAACCCTTGTTGAGGCAGCAACTGTTGCTCGCAGCGCCTCTGCTTCTAGTGCCAGTGTACCTTTGGATCGTCTATCTGCCAGACACTTTGTCAACAAATATGACAAACACAAACCAAGATGTTTTGTTTGCAATGCTGCTGGGAAGCAAGCCCAAACTTCGTATTTTTGTAAAGGCTGCAATGTTGCTTTGTGTGTTGTCCCATGCTTCGAATTGTATCATACTGTGGACAAGTATAGGGAGTGACGCCAACAACAGTAGCATTTGGATTATGAACCATGGACTATATGTACATACAGACAGGTTAGTTGCAATGCAGATATGAAAACATGACATAAATATGAACATTTTTTTGACTATATGATATAATTTGTTTAATTAAAAACAAATTTTTACTTGAAAAATACAGCATCTTGCAAGACAAAAATAACACTAAAACACAAACATGTTAGAAATGATTTAAACATCAAATAATGTTTCATAGCATGTCATCTAACATGTCATCAGTGTGTTTTAGCATTGAAATCAATCATCTTATTTTTTGTAAAATTTCTTTGAATTTTGAATTTTGAATTTTCTTGTTTTATAAGATAAAAATGTGTCAATCCAAGATGGCCACCAAGGTCACGTGACCCAATGATGTCAAAATTGTTAAGCTTAACCCTTTACACCCTAAGCATCAAAAAAGGAAATACATCCCCTATTCCTAAGCACAGGGAGATAACTCTTTTCCGCATTCAAATATAGTTTTTTGTAAAAATAGAATTAAATATCTTAACATGTTAAAAAATTCAATTGAAAAGTTTAATTATATAGAAGAATGGACACACTTTCAGAAAAATATAACTGTGTAGTTGTTTGTGATAAATAGTGGTCATTAAAAAAATCTAAAACATAAAAAAATGAATTTTCATAAAAATGTATTTCATTTTACCTCGTGTCCATCACATATAACAATTTTTAGAGGTCTTTCATCAACACATTTACACCTGTAAATGAAATGTCAAATGACATTGTCCCTTGCACAAATGGACAGAGCACAGCATGCATCCGTAAACAGTTGTCACAGAACGTTTGCCTGAGGTCTTCACATTATTTTTCGAGCACAGATAACATGCTTTCTTTCTGCCCGGAATTCGTACAAGCTTGTGATTTTCCGATGAAGGGTCCAGTCTTCCCAAAACACTAGGAGAGTCCCCAATGTTCGATGCTGATCTAGTGCCTTGTAAAAGGCTCTCCAGCAATGAAATGCGGAAACACAGATGGCTAGAGGCAGGCAAACGCTTGTTGGCACCAGGGTGAGCTGCTCTCATTAGGAGGAATGCATTTATAGTTGATATTTGAAATAAAAACCAAACAGCATACCTCCACCACTTTTTTCCTGTTCTACCAATATTGTAGTAAGAACGATATTGGTCTGCAAGATCAACCCCTCTCATGTACATGTTGTAGTCAAGAACAGGGGTTGGTATTGGTTGCTGCTCAACTCCATGTTTTGTGCGGCGACTTGCAACACCGACTGTAGGGTTGCAGTTTGTTGATATTACATTCACCTGCCTCTTGTCTGTCCACTGTGTTGCAATTAGATTGCCTTTCTGCTTCATCAGCAACGTCCCTTTCTTCGCCTTGGTTTTGGCTGGGAATGGCCATCCTTTCCGAGCTGGCCGAGTAGTTGAGCAGCTGTAGGTTTTTCGTTTCAACAAATCCTCGGCAAGCTTGACAGAAGAAAAGTAGTTATCAAAGTAAATGCAGTGATATTTATCTAGGTAATCAGCTGCATTGTTGATAACTACACTGTGGCCAATACCATTCTGCATCGGCTCATTCTCTTTACCGGTGTAAAATTTGAAATTCAGCATGTAGCCGGTCTTGGCTTCTGCAACACACCAGACTTTTATTCCCCATGGGGTTGGTTTGCCATGTATGTATTGTTTGAAATACACCCTGCCATTGAAACCAATCATGGCTTCATCCACACTTATGTGCCTGTCTGGCTTATAAACAGAAGAGCAGGCAGGTCTAACCAAATCCAAAAGAGGCCGCACTTTGAACATGGGATCGTAGTTGAGTGTGCCCCTAGCAGGTTGGTTAGTGTTGTCATTTATGTGAAAATATTGGTTTATTTTCTCATACCGCTGCCTGCCCATTACATCTGCAACAGCTGGAACACGAAGGAGTTTATTAGTGGACCAGTACAATCTGTAGTTTGGCATTTTGTGAATGCCAAACATCATGTTGATGTAGATATACTTTCGTATATCCTCAACATCCACTGGCTTCCAATACTTGTCCTGAACTCCTTTGTTTGCTTGCACCTGCTCAGCATACAAGTTCGTTTGCGTGGCCATCACTTCAATAAAAGTGTTTGGGATAAATAAATTAAAATAATCCATTGCCGATGCTCCTAGGCCTAGACTATGGACAGGGCCGCTAGACTCCGTAAAATTTTCAATATTGACGTCAGTCAATGTTTCACTCCAGCTAGGCTCATCAGCAGTGAATTCGACATCCATATCACCTTCAATCACGGCATCAATGGAATCCGAATCGCCGATGTCATCATTATTATTGCTAACAATAACGTCTACATCTGATTCAGTTTCACTTTCCGTATCACTTGTAGGTATATCACTATTAGGAGCATCTTTCATATCTTGAAGCCATCCGCCGAGAATAGCAAAGGCCATCGTTTTCGCAAAAATGAAGACAAACTTTGAAAAATTGTAACTTTTCTCGAGGTACTCCTACACACGCTGTTTTGGTTTCAAATGAAATTTCGATATCCGGCGAAGCTATTAAAAACACGAACGTTTCGTTTCGTATAAAAGATCGTGCTTGTTGAATTGAAATTAAAAGCAGGGGATTCCCCGTGATCGTCGGTAATTCCCGGGCGCTTACGGGCGCGTTAGGGTGTTCGCGCATGAAAATTCGTCGGGTGCTTTTGGGCGCCGTAGGGTGTAATTGGTTAACCATGTCCAAATACTATCTGAAAGTCTCAAGGTCCCAAGTTTATTAGTTGATTTTTTATGATTTTCTAAAATTATCACCCTTAAAACTGATCATGTCCAAAAAATGCAGTGACGCTGATCCAGACTTGGCTGAAAATAGTGGGGCAGCAAAAGGGTTAATCTCACATTATAATGATCAGCAATAAGTCACTTATTGCAAGACTTTTCTATCAGATCTGACAGAAAAACCCACTTCAGTTCATTAAATAGGTGGCTACAAGCACATATGAATTATAGATTCTCCAATCTTGGTTGATTATTGTCACTCCAATGTCTTGTAGATTAATGTCCACAAATTGACTGGTACTTGTATCTATCCATGTGTGGGGGGAGCTCTTGCATCCCATACATAGCCAGTCCCTACCTGCTGGACACAGAAGCATTATTTTAGCACGTATAGTCCACCTGATAGTTATACTCTCGTTCAAGCGAGTCTTTTAGATCATGAGGATGTCAAAATCATAGACACATTTTTGAAGACTGGCCTCACTTTGGATGGTACAGCAGCAACTTCAATAGCCTGTAGGTACATTTTTTTAACCAAGCCCATCTGATTTCCTTATACTAGTTTTCTTCCTAGCAATGCTCTCTCTCTCTCATCTTGTCTAACTTTCCTTCTGCATTCACATTTCTTGATGCTATCTACTGGAGACATTCTTACAATGTTTATATCATACTTTTAGCTCAATTTAATATTTATTTATTTTGTTTTTAATAAAACTATTTGACATACAGAGTTGTGGCACTTACCCTGGACAGAAAGACACAAAACTTTATGCCGGATTGCAACGAGTTAAAACTTTCCAGCCCCCGTGTCTTCAACAAATACACCAAATGTTTTTCTATGCTGCATTATCTGTTCTTGATCTCTACATGCTTTCTTTGTCTCGTTTTTAAACATGTCTCAGAATTGTACAGAAACTTGTCCCAGATCATATCACAAATGACTTACCATCTTTTATTTGTCTCTGTATATCCTCTTCACATAGATCAGGCTGTTCTACTTTCTCCAATCCTGTCATTGCCTCATCAAATCTGTCAACTTTACTAACCTTCCTATACAGATCTTCATATCTGGTAATCTCTTCTGATTTCTGAAATTACAAGCAATCAACCTCAGGTACTTTGGTTAAGGTAGGATACATTAAAAATACTATATTCATTTTTACATGTGTGTGAATAGAAATAATGTTGTTACCACTTTTCAAAATTTATAAGAATGATGTATTTTTTTATTTTTACGGTCAATGGCAAAGAGATATAAACGACACACTTATTTAAGGGGTCGAAGATCCAACAGTGACTATTTAGCTGACAGCTTGCATCAGAGTCAGTCACCCATAACTGACAAAGACCCTATTCCGCCTCCAAGTAGCAACTCTGGAAACAGACTGCAACCATGCAGCCTGAATAAGAGTTTAGTGATCAAAGAGGGAAGATAAAACTGGTCCCAAAGAATGCAGTGCTGAAATCTAATGTGTCGGGTCGAAAGTTGTAGATATTTGAAAGTTGCAGATGTAACAGCCCAGCTGTAAAATACGGTACTATGACACCAACGTCCTTTTCAGGACAAACGCTGAAGAAGAAATAATTTAAGTGCTTTTAATTTCATGCAGAAATGAATGACCTATTATATGAACATAATTAAAGATATAAACAGTTTCAAATATTTATGAAAGATATATAAAGATTGGAATAGAACAAATGTATATTTACAAAACAGAAAAAAAATATATTTGCAAGTACAATAATATTTTAATCCTTCAGCAACACAGAAACTTCTAAACTCTGGTTCATTGTAGAGTATATCCATTTTCACAGAAGTTAGAAAAGTGCTATGTGTGTTGTGTGATAAATCCACATTCTGCCCACATTTTGAAATTGGTTGTCACAATTAGAAAAAATAATTTACAAATGTTCTACACTTTCTATTTTAATATTTACATTTCATATTTTTTTAAAAAACTATATATATTGCTTGATGAATTATCAAGTATACTTGATCTTACATGTCTAAATTCGGATCTATCTCAATCTCGTACTTGTTATTGGAACATTATTTGTTCCTCTGGTAGATTCTCTACTACGCCTAGAACTGGGTCCAGCCGAGGGAGATGCCTCTGTGTCTTCAGAATCTGACAAACTACTATAATGTTTTTGAATACAAACTATCACCATTCGATAAATCATCATTTTTTAATACAATCCATGAATGAATAAGTGCTGGAATAAGCTTGGCTGAAAATCTTCGCTTGCGATCATTTGTGTTTGAAGCCATTTCTCAGAACAAAAATGTAATGTTTATAAAAACAGCTGACAATTGTTTCAATAGAACAGATCCATTTAAAAACAGTGCACACATTGTCTCACATGAGGTACACAGGAAATAGTGATATAAATGTCTAGTGTTTATATGATTTGACAATAAATTTGGCAGACTGTCTTAAAAAAAAAAAATTGTTTTTCAAAGAGTGGTAAAGAGTCACTGGTTGTCTGATTTCTCAGGGGAAGTCCCAGTAAAAAGGAGAAGGCGAAAATAATTTCCAAGGCGACATTCAAACATCAGTTTACAACTGAATTGGTAAAAGTTGGTATCTAACATTGGTGCTGCGCTGTGTCGTTTAGCTATGATCATTGAGGTTTTAAAATAATATTAATAATTGTGGATTATCTGACACATGTACAGTTTTCTTTTAATGTTTTGTTCACGACAATTGGTCAGTATCTACACGTATGTCCAATGTGTTAAAGATATGCATTCCGTACGATGGAATTTTGACATCAATTTATATAATTGACCAGATCAATGAGGCACATTTGGATTACACATGGACATGTAAAGCTTTATACAATATATATTTTTATTATGGATACTTCATTACATAGTACGATTATGTGTCTTTGGAAGATCATAATTTAAGCTCAATATGTTTAATATTAAGTAATTTATTTTGGTAACTATTTGACATAAAGAATTACTGCACTTACTGTGAACTAAAAGACACAACTCAGCTGAATTAGGCCTGACTGGAAAGTGTTAAAGAGCTCAGATACCCCATCTCAGAACTGAGCTCTAGCAGAGAAGACCAAACCAGATTTCCTACAACACATTAATCCATCTGTATATTTGACGGCATGGCTCATCTGAGTGTTAGCACTTAACAACTAATTAACTTCCAGCTATGTTTTCCCATTGCTCCACATTCTGCATTCCTTGCCAAGAGTTAATGATTCTGTGGTATTCTGTCATTCTATCATCAGAGTGAATCCCTTGTTTTCCCTTAACTATCGCCCCAACTGTAGTCTCTTGTCCAATTGTTTTCTCTGCTTGTGCCATCCACAACATCCCTTTCTCGATTTCAGATTTTCTAATGTTTAGGGTGATATTGTACAGCGGGTACTACTTGTCCGTGGTAGCTAGCATGTTGGCTTTTGTCTGTGTCATTAATCATCTCTGGATGTCACAGGCAGAAGTCCTAGCATGTATCTCATCTTTATAATCAGGGTATGCATGTCTAGAGCAACCCAGAATCAGTCACACTCCTTCATTCTGGATGAATTCCAACATTGGACATTGTGCTTTTGATAGTGTTAGAACACTCAGTTCAAAATAAAAATTTGATGATTTAGGATAAAAAGCAGTTGTTGTCCCACTTTCGCAGCTGCAATTCTTCTTAGTGCTCCCAGCCATTGTTTGCATCTTTGTATGGTTGATCACCATGGTACCTGTATAACAGGCTGCAATCAAATGTTATTTCAAGTTTTAAAGCATATCATAGCTAACAATGAAAGATTCATCAAAGGTCAACCCCAAGAGGCCAGCTTTCACTACAGAGTTATTCAAAGAGCGTCTTATCATGTAGGCCTTTTTCACATCACTGTGAGATTACCTGCTAGGTCTCCTGGATGTCTCTAAACATATCATACCTATCTGAGCCAGTCTTGTTTGTGAGAATGTCATCTGTAAATGTTAATGTTTGTCTTAGCCCTATGGTTTGAATGCTGGCCTATTTTATTGTGCAGATGTTGAACCCCACAGAAACTTTAGGATGTTCTTGCTTCATATATATAGAAAGCAACAATCTGCCAAACCCAAATTGCAGCACCTATACCCTGGACGTCTACATTCTCCTTCAAGCTGGTCTCCTGGATCATGGGGATGTTCAAATCAAAGATCAATATTTGGAGATAGACTTCATGATGGGTGGCGCTGCAGCAATTCCAATAACAGATAGCACATTTTTTAAACCAAGCCTATCTGATTTAATTCTACCTTTCTCTTCCAAGTTCTTCTCTTTCTCCTCTTATCTCCTCTGCCTTTTTTCTGAATCCATCTTTTTTAAAGTTAGTTGACATCGGAGCAAACTTCCCATAGCTCATGCAATGACTTTAATTGGTGCTTTTGTGATATCTTCTTCTTCGTACGCTGTCAAACGTCAACCTGTATTTTTTCGAAAAAAGCAGCGGTCATCCTGAGGCTGTCAACACTGCCCTTTTGTGATATAACTGGAAAGATACACATGGTCTGTTTTCATTACTTTTTCTGTGTAGCACCAGTAGGCTAGCAAAGAAAACCAAACAAACCAGATAGAGGAGACTTGTTAACCTAGCAAACAGCTCATTTAGGAGAAGGAATACATTTACCATACACATTTGCTCCTGTTTGATTTTTTCTGCCAGAAATGGTAGCTGTGATTGAATGGTGTGTTTAGTCTGAAAAGCGAACATGATAGAATAATCACTAAGACAAGTTAAATCAAATTGACTGCAACAGTAACATAATCACTTTACCACAAGTAATATTTTTAAGCACATTTTTTACATATCCCTTTCAACGATGGAAGAAATAAAAAAACAACTGATTTATTCAATGCTGTAACTTTAGTGGTAAATTTATAACATTAATTTTAATACTTCCAGCAATGTATTAATCTTTACCACTCTGCCGGCAATGTCAATTTCAGACAGAAAAATCTTGTTACTTAGGTGGCTGAAAGACATTTTAAATTGATGATTCATAGTTACAGTTGCTTACTTACTTACTTAGTCGCTCCTCTTCTACCTTGAGGTGTTGAGGTTTGCCAAAGAGTACGCCACACTGCTCTATCTGCCGTCTTTTTCCTGGCCTATTTCCAATCCAGCCCTCTATCACTTAGGGACTGTCGTATGTTGTCTTCCCAACGTACTTTGGGATGTCCTGGGGTCTGCGTCCTTGACTTTTTATCTCCCATGGCCGCTTTGGTATCCGATCTTCTTCCATTCTACAGACATGGCCAAACCACTGTAGTTGGGACTGCTCCACTCGTGTCTGCAGGGGTTGAACTTCAAGATTGCTATGTATTGTCTGGTTACGGATCTTGTCCCTTTTCGTCACCTGAACCGCCTTTCTTAGGTACCTCATTTCTGAAGTTTGTAATTGCCTTTCTTGGGATGTAGTCCTTGCCCATGACTCACATCCATATGTCAGGACAGGCACATAAGTCGAGCGGTATACATCCATCTTTGTTTCCTGCTTATTTCTCTTTTACTGAGGAATCACCTGTTTATTACATGGAATAGTATACCTGCTGCTGCCCTTCGTGCAGTTAACTCCTCTTTGATTCCTCCTCTGCTGTCTATTACCACTCCTAGATATTTAAAGTTGCTGACCTGCTCCAGTGCTCGTGTTCCCAGGGTTATCTGATGTCTCTTTTCATCTCTGGCGATCACCGTGGTTTTTGTTTTGGAGTTGCTGATGTGCATTCCTCTCTTCTTCCAAGACCTGCAAGTTGATCTGGAGATGTGCTTCAGATTTTGTGAGCAGGTCCACATCATCTGCAAATGCTAGTTCTGATATGTAACTTGGTCTCATCTTCCAGTACCCTACTTCATACTTTTTTGTCCGTTCCTTGCAGGCTTTGATGACTTCATCCATGAGGAGTATGAAAAGGTACGGTGATAGAATGTCCCCCTGTCGTACTCCGCTAGTGGTTTTGAACTCTCCTGACTTTTGATTTGATGTCCGCACATAATTTCTGCATGTTTTATAGAAACTCTGTATGGCAGAGATCAGGGGTCCTGGGATGTCCTTCCTTGTCAGGCACTCCCAGAGTTTGTCCCAAGGAACTATATCAAATGCTTTCTCCAAATCCAAAAAGCAGAGATGAATCTCTTAATCATATTTAAGAGCCTTTTCACTTAGCTGTCTGAGTGTAAAGATAAGGTCTTGAGTACTTCTGTTTGCCCTAAACCCACATTGAGTTTCATCCATTTTGGCTCTGCTAGACCTCTTAATCGCCGTTCTAGAATCCTAGAGTAGACTTTCCCGGGGACACTGAGAAGGGAAATACCTCGGTGATTTTCACATTGTCGATTGTCACCTATTTTAAATATTGGTATTATTATTGCAACCTCCCAGTCTCTTGGTATCTTTTTGAGGCGCCAAGCTGCCTTGAGAATCTTCATGAATAGTATTTCTCCTGCCGTTCCCATGTATTTAATCATTTCTGGTGTTATACCATCATGTCCTGCTGCTTTACCAATCTTAATTTTCTCCAATGCTGCCTTTTAGTTCTTCCATTGTGATAATATCCTTTCCCTCCATGGCTCCCTCTTCTTAAATTGGGACTGTTACTTCCAGAGCTTGGTTTTCCTCCACTCCAAGGAGATCTGAGAAATATTCTTTCCATCTGTTCATTACCTCTTCTGTGGCGGTCAACACTGCACCTTGTTTATCTTTAACAAATTTCAGGGGTGGGGCAATTCCTTTTCCTTCCTCATGTTCTTTAAGGTCCTGTAGAACAGTTTCTGGTTTTCTCCAGCATTATTTTCCAGTTTCTCTCCAAATTCTTCCCAGGATTTCTGTTTGGCCTTGAGCACAGTCTTCTTTGCTTATGTTCTAAAATTTACATATTCTTTATATTTCTTTGTTTGTTCTTCTGTATTCCTAGCCCCTAGGTATTGCTTCCATGCCTTTTTCTTTTCTCGTATTATTCTTTTCACTTCTTCTATCCACCATGCTGTACTCTTTCTCTTCCATCCTTCTTTGGTTTGACCGCATACCTCTGTTGCAGCCTCTTTGAGGATGTCTTTGAATTTTACCCAGAGCATTTCCATATCTTCTTCAGATTCCTCTATTCTTTCTATTGCTGTTGTTATGAGCCCTTGGTATCTCCTCTTAACATCTGGTTCTCGTAGTTTGTAAGCCTTAATTTTATTTTCTCCTCGTGTGTTATGTTTCATGCTTGCTGATGGGTGTTGCCTGGCTGGATAGTGTTTTTCAATTTCTCTCTTTATTTCAACTAGGTAGTGGTCGCTTCCTATCTCTGGTCCTCTGAACACACTAGCATCCCTTACATACTTGAAATCAGTTTTCCTCACTATTGCAAAGTCAATTATGGATCTTTCATTTCTTGCCGGCTCGCGTGGAAACCTTGTATTTGTAATGACAAGGTTTTTTTCTCTGCAGAATCTCAGCAGTCGTTTTCCATTGTCATTTAAGACATCTTCTCCATACCTACCGATCACTCCATCCCATCTAGAATAGTCATTTCCAACTCTTGCGTTAAAGTCTCCAAGGAGGATTATTTCATTTTGGCAATCGTCAATGGTCCTTTGAAGGAGCTCATAAAATTCATCTTTTATGTCAGTGCTCTCATCTTCGTTTATTGCATACACAGTGACGATATCCATTTGACTATCCTCCTCTTGTAGACTTAGAACCATCAGTCGCTCCGATATGAACTTCCATCCTTTAATGTTTTCTTTGTTGTTACTATTCACTATACAGCCAATCCATGCCCTGGCTCGTTCACTCATGGGAACTCTGCTGTAGTATAACATCTTGCCGTCATGATCCAGAACGCCCTGTCCCTTTTTCTTTGTTTCTGTAAGTGCCAGGACTGTCAATTTTGCTCTCTTCATCTCCTCTATTAGTTCATGTTCTTTTCCGTTTATACTTTGTACATTCCATGTTCCATAAATCGTGGTCCTTATTTCTCGCCTGTTCGTCGCCGTTGAGATCAGTCCGGTTTTCTCTATGTTTTGACTTGTAATCGTTTTTTAAGACAAACAGGCGATTAGCCTGTTGTGTCTTTGCATGGTGGAAGGGCTGCCTCCTTACAGCCTCCATGCCTGCCGACCCGTTTTTGTCCACGGCTGCTTATTTATTCGCAGCTAACCTCCAAATTAGGAGGCCTCTCAGCAATCCGCAACCCTGCTGACGCACCTAGTAGGAGGTAGGTTCCTCCCCCAGGAGTGACAGTAGCATCATATATAATCTTCCAGGTTAATTCCATAGAAACAAGGCTGAAAATATGTGTTTGAATACTGAAAACTATGCAACTTCCGTCCAATTGTTTCAAATGAAACAATGGCTTGTTGATTTAATAGAAAATTTTGAAAGGATTTCTTCTTTTCACTCGAATTTGAAGGTATTTCCATTATTGAGGGTGATGAAGTTAAGATGTTGCAATGAATTTTTCAGAAGTAGATCTGTTCAGTTTGTTTATTTAGAAGTAATAAATACATTTGAAGTGGAAAACAAACAGGTATTTCCTATTAAAGAACAGTAGATGTTTTTGGAGCTCTGCCATACCCTAATTAGGTATTCTAAGTGTTTATGGATATTTTCAACTTCATCTTATTCTATTTCAGAAATGAACACACACAATCAAAACAATAACACCAACAAGTTCTTTATTAATATGTCTCTACACGTAACAAAATCATATCTATAAAAATAAAACAAAAAACAAAAAAATTGGGATCAAGATGCTGAGCAGCGCATGAGCTGCAGTGTCAGCGACCCATAGCTGACTGCTAGCTTCAGGGCCAGCGAACCAGAGCTGCCAAGACCGTTCTACACCTCCACTCGGTGATCCTGGATAACAGGCTGCAGCAAGGCAGACTGGCTAAGGAGAATGGTTCGCAGAGGTAATGCTAACCCGGTACTCAAAAAATGCTTACTGAAGTCGGATGTTTTGGACCAAAAGGTGCAAATATCGCAGTCAAGCTGTAAACTACGACACAACGCCTTCCATTCTCTGGACTACATTCTGCTACTTAAGCCCTTTCAGGATTTAGTAGTGAGAGATTGAGAATAAACGAAGCCAAGCCATATCTATAAAATGGAACAAAAAAAGGTTAGTCTCTCAAAGTCAACAATCATGATATAACATGATGTGTTGGAAAATAATGCAGCTGCAGGGAAAATTATGTCACTTTTTTGCGAGATGTGGTAAAGGTTAATAAAGACAAATTAAACATATTGGTGCATAGATCATAGTGAATTACTACAAAAACAAAATAATGACAGCCCAGCAACAAATAACACAAGCATAAATACAAACGTTACTCAGTCACTGACACAATCGTAATATATCCTAAACTATATTTTATGTTCTCCAAACAAATTTTTATCAAGCTTAAAAATGCTGCACCTACTGGATATGTTGAGATATTCTGCTTTCCATGTCCAGCACATGTTTAACTGAATACATATATTTGTGAAAACTGGTTGGGGAGAAGATTAATTATATTCAGTGATTTCTTAGCTTCTTATTCTGGACTCATGAATAGGAAGGTTTTTCTACATTGTGTCGTAGTTTATAGAGAGCCTTTGATAGCTGCGCCTTTGGTGGGACACAATCAGTTTCAGCACATCGTTTCTGGGCTGGATTTGTCTTTTCTCTTTGATCCTTACTCTCTCATAGTAGAATAAATGACTGTTGAGTGTAAATCATTTTCTGTGTTATTAATTCTTAAAAATAAATTGCTACTCTATTACATTGCCACACACAACAAACTCGCAAAGAGGCCTAAGAAATTCTGAAGTTAGCTATAAATATTTCTGACTACAACAGAAACTATTTACTATTCAATAAGTGTATTGTCTTTACACACACCTACCTCCTTATATAGCTCCTGTTTTATTTCAACAACTAACTGTGAGACACTTGTATTCATAGCAGACTGATGAAAAGAAAAAGTGACAAAACACATCAAAGTATAGATGACACTAACATGAACATAACATGTAACAAATCCAGCAAAACACATAACATAAATGACACTAACATGAAAATAATATGTAACAATCACATCAAAACATAGATGACACCAACATGAAAATAACATGTCACAAATCCACCAAAACACACCAGAACATAGATGACACTAACATGAAAATAATATGCTACAAACCAGCTAAAACAATATTAGAATATATTGAAATGTGAAAAGTCATCAAGGATAATTCCATAATTTGCAGCCTTTATTATTAATCTTGACTGCTAGAAAATGAATACAACTAACCATTAAAAGAATTCCATTAACAATTTTGTCTTCACCCTTGGAGTGCATATGTCATTAACCAATCCTCCCCAAGAAACAATGTCCTCTACATGTTCTCCAGTTATTTCTAACTTCTCACTTTGAATTGGTGTCCAGGTCTCATCTTCATGTGTTCCTTTGCCTTCATTTGACTCTTTTTCTGTGGAACTTGCATGGCAGAGTCTGCTTGGTGATATGCCCCATGGGCTTTCACAATATGTTTCCTATCAAAGGTCACTTTGTTTCTAATATTTTCTGTTACTTTCCTTTGCCTTGTTCCGTCTTATAAGCTGTTGAATTTAAGCTTGTCGAACCACTGCAGGTTAAGGATCTTTCTCATGGATTTATTGATAAGTCCTGGAATCACCTAATATTGAATTTGGTCATCTGCCAAAATTTCACTTCCTACTAAGAATGGACATTGGCAATCGATTTGGTTTTCAACACGATGAAAGCCACACTTGCTTTTTACATCTTCGTTCTGCTCCATTAAATATTATACTGATCAAACTGTTCGACATCAAAAGTATCAAATTTACTTTAGTGTTATTTTATAACGTCATCATCATCTGCTAAACAGATCTGAGACTGATTGTAAAGTTGCCTGAGCATGTGGAGAGACATTTGACTCTATCCTCTGGTTAAACAGTCCTGAGACTGGCTTATGTTGTCTGAGCATGTGGAGAGACATTTAACCCTATCCTCTGGTTGAACAATCCTGATATTGGGTTGTAATGTCTGAACATGTCTCTCCATTGCACTCTATCCTCTGTAGCACTCTTCACTTCAGTATTGGTTTGGGCATTAATATCTCTGCATGACTGAGATGTAAAGGTATGTCTTAGTCTACCCCATCCTCTTTTTCCCTGAATCTTGTCCTCCAGTATGTTCTATAGAAGACTTTCATGTCACATATTGTGCCTCAGCCAACACAATCTTCAGTTTTATATCATTTTCAATATTTTTCTTAGTGCGCCTACCTCAGTGAGGACAGTATCATTAGATCTTTCTCTGTCCAACTCACTCTTTCCATTCTGCAGAAGCACCACATTTAAATTGCTTCCAAGAATTTGTCATCCTAAGACCATGTTTCAGCCCCATACCATGCAATTGGCCACATATAAGTGGCAGTTATCCTTGACTCTTGATTGTCATACAGGTTCTGGATTAACCTAATGATTTTGTGTATATCTGTTTTAGGATGGCGCCACACTTTCCGTAGTCACAAGTTGTGTATTTCATGTTGAATATTTGACTATATGCGGTGAACTGTGCATTGTGAACGTGTGGAATGTTTTTCTGACTGTATCCTTTGTCATTCTGAAGTACTATGCTTGTATAATTATCTAATTTGTTGAGAATTACAACATTTTGTCTTCATGATCGTTGGTAGCTATGGAGCACTATGACGTCACAATTCTTCAATATGTCATGATTTCTTACTTAGAGCAGACAAATGATATATACATGTCAACAGAAAATGTGATGCCTTACAGTTGGGTTGGGGAATGCCAAAAGATATAGAAGTAGCCCTAGAATACGGATGTACAAAACCTCCTGTGTACTTAAAGGGCTCGAGAGTCTCAACTTGATGAAGGGAAACTCGCAACTGCTCCTCCTAAGCGTTAGATAAATGAAAATAAGTTGGATGCAGCTAATACATGCTTGGAGACTGAGTACCCAGTGTATAAGTTGAAAATCAGAGTAGAGTTGGGCACTCACTTGTCCACCACATTAAATTTCCAAGAAAGGTCTAAGATTTTATAATGTAACATGTATGACATCACAAACTTGTACAAGTACCTGATCTAACTGTGCTGTTTCTATTTCTTGATTCATGATGCCTGCTTGAATGTTGTCCATGGGAGCCTGAATGATCGCTTCCAGGTCAATAAATCTGTCAAGTTAATCAAATCCCCCATAAACTTATAACTTCTTTTATTATGGTATGTTTATTCATCTTTTCCTTCTTCTTCTTGTTTGCCACATTCTCTGGATAAAGGTTGCTGTAGTGGAGAGTTCTTCAAGACTTCCAAAATAGCTTTGTGTGGAGACTCATCTCCATGGGCCAGTCCTCAGTATAATATTCATATAATATTCTTGCAGGATATGTTTGGCTGTCTGTGCTGTGCACCCACACATACACATGGGTGATGAAGCCAATTTTAGCTTGCATAAGTGGTCATTCAATCTGTTATGTCCTGTTGTCATGCAGAACAGAATCACTTGCTCTATTGTGTGGCAATTAGAGAAGGACCACCAGTTTTAGGAGTGAAATAGATGTGATATGTGAGGCTAGAACATGAAGATGAATCAGTGTGTAAGAAAAATGTCTATGAAGTGATTGAGATATATTTTGTGAAATGAAAATATTAATTAACCAAAACCTTCTAGCTCCCTGTAAAGGACATGTCTTCCACAACTACATGATAAGTCATCATGTCATGTGCATTCATTTTCCATGGGCAGACCATGGCAAAGGTAAGGGGTTCAACTCCTGATACCGGCAGCTTCTGGCTGATGGCTATGAAAATAAAATAGCAGCAAGGTAGGGAACTTGCCACCTCACCTCACGCAAAGCTGTGGCTTAGTACAATAACACTTCACCCCCGATGGCAGTGGCTGATATGGGACTACCTTTACTTGTCTCTTACCCTAGTGACTCTACAGCAAAGACTGCTGCAGCTTTGTAATACTATAAGCTGGTTTATTCAATGTGTGCTCTATCCACTACCAGTATCTTATCCCCAAATACAGATTAAAGTCTCCTTGACAACAGTTTTGATCTACATAAATGATGGTAATACTTTGAGACTCAATTCTGCACAAGCATTCATTTATGAAATTGGACACTTTTCTGTGTGTGTTGTTCTCTAATCTTCACAGTTATAGAACTACAATAGAACTGATTTTACATTGAAAATGTATTTATTTATTAATGTTTGCAGTTTTATAATTTAATAATAATAATCATACTTTCTGTTCCATTGTGATTCAGACAGAAACATCAGGATTTCCAAAGAGAATTTATCAGGAATATCAGTCCACACTTCACATGTGGTACAAGACTAACACTTGTGATAGTCTAATGAAAATGTTTTCACTACTAGTACTACTACTTCTACTACTACTACAGTGAATTCTAAAATGAGCTCATTGTGTTATTCAACTAATTACTAACTTTGTTTAAGTAACACACATCATATATTATATATATATATATATATATATATATATATATATATATATATATATAATATATATATTTAATATATATAATATATATATTTAATATATATAATTCTTATTTGGCTTTTTTCCTTTACATTTTTGTGTAAAGCTTCAATTACCTAATCTACACTTATGGTTCGTTTTTAATTTATTTCCCTCAATAAATCACGATTGTGTGGTTCGATCTACAATTATTTGTAATAAGTGTAAGTTATTTGTTAATTTTCTGAAAAGATTATTAGCAACTTACAAAGTTACAATCGAACTAGTCCTAATAATAATGAGTCAGAGTGTATTTAATTGCTTGTCAGGCTTGTGTGCGTGTTTATATTTTCAGGTTATGTTACTTTCATATCCATTAATTTGATTAATAAAGTTAGAATTGATTAGAGACACAAAAGCCCACCATACCATGGTTTGGACCTTGGTAAAACCGTAAATCATCAGTACTTCGATTTCGCCCGGAAATCTATTTTTTTTAAATGGCGGTTTCCGGCCTCTGGGAACATTTTTTGTGAATCCCGCTAAACGCGTAACTTTTTATGACGCGTTACGAATTTTTCTTTTCTAGGCCAAACACGTGATTTTTGGAGTGTATATAAGGACGATCGGTATCGCACTTTGAATGTTCATGAGCATAGAGTGCATGTGATCGGAAATCGATATCGACTATAGTCATTTTCCAGCAATTGAAAAATAGAGGTAAGTTTACTTAGTTATATACGTGCTAAATAGCCTTTTAATTATATATTCGTGGTATTTTAAACATTCTGCATCCAATTATCTGTCTGTTTAGTAAATTTGATGGCATTTAAACAATAACTAACGCGCGTGGAGTTATATAAAAGTAAACAGTTTTACAACAAATGTCACTAAATGTCGGCCATTTTTGTTTTTGTCCATTTCGTGAATGATGTTTGGTGTGTAACAGAATAGCCGGATTGATTAATGAATTTAATCAATTGCACATCTAGTACATAAATCATTTTAAACATTATCATAGATGATAGTCAAATTAGTTTACTGATGTTAATCACTACCATAAAACCAAACACACGTGATTTGAACAATTAAAATAATTGCAGTTGAGTGTCGTGTGTTTTGAAGTAATCAAAACTTGATAAATTTTTTTTTATTGTTTGACTTTGAATGGCCATATCACATATTGATATGCATGTAATGATACAAAATTGATATTTTTTACATTCTGCAATCTCTTATCTGTATGTATGCTAAATTTGATGTGAATAAAATGTATATTAAAGACATGTGATGTTTAATTACAAAGTAAGCTATTTTCAAAAAATGCAAAATCCTGCCCTCCATTTTATATTAATCATTAACTCCACAAGTATACTCAGTATAGTAATATTAGTAACTGTGAACTAGTATTACATGTAATATTTCTTATATCTTTTTTTTACAACATTAGCTTGCAATTTTAGTTTTATTTCATCTTTCTTTGTTTCTAGAAATTATTAGCCATCCTCCATACAATGGCAATCAAGAAGTCTGCTGTTGATCTGAAAGCACATTTGGCGTGCTTTTAACCCGTGTATCCATTTCTGAAAGGATACATTGCACAGCTGCTGGTGGAAACCAGAGATCCCTCAATCACTGTTTTGCTGCGGAAAGTTAAGACTCTTGTTCCTTCTATGTTTATAGAACAGGATAAGTGTATAGATGAGATAAAGCTCGGCTCAAATATGCGAACCTTGCAGAGTGAACTGAAGCTGAAGAAAAACAATTTGAGTAGTCACTGGCACTCACTCGTAAATCTTTTTCAGCAGCCCTTTCCTATACATTTTAAAGATATGTCTAATACTGTTTTGTTGCAGCCACAAGAGATTTCAGCAACAACAGTGTCAACTGTTTCAGATGTGTCTGTTGAGCCGCCATCATCATCATTTATGGAAGGAAAGAAGTTTGTTGTTGTGCCATTTTTAACAATACACCCATATTAGAAATATATATTTTTAAAGATTTAGATGATAGTGTAAAATTTAAACTGCATCAATTTATTGACAATCATTATTTCATTTTAGATATTCCACTTTTACATCACTTCCTTAACAATAAAGCAGACGAGGAAGAAACCTGACCAGAAGTGTGTCTGTCTGAAGTACTGGTCAATAGATGAACTGCCGCCAAATGAGGATTATGTGATGACAATGGCTGCATTTTTAGCTGATTTTGCTCTTGGGGACCTCAAGTTTGAATAGTTTGTAAGTATATTCTTTTTTTATATTATATAGCCATATTGAAACTTTTTTTGGTTAGCTCTTTCAGGATGTAGCAGTATTTCCATCTTTAATGCCAGACATCTCCTGTTACTTTTCAAATTTCATCTACTGTTAGTTAAAATGTCACTGCTTTATATTATCATATTATGTGGTTATATATGGAAGATTGCATGAGCATTAAGAAAATATAAATGATATAAATATATCTCTATTTGTCAAATAGTAAAATAATAAGAGACATGCAACAACAAACTGCACGACAAAAACAATTAACATATCAGACTTACCCAATAAAGACTGTTAATCCATATGTTTTGCTGTTTGGAACACACTTGTTTGTAAACTACATTAACACCATTAATGAATTAAACTGCATATCATACATGTCTCTTGTTAAATGTATGTAATAATTTTTTTTGTATATTCAATTGATCAGAGGAAGGCCTACCACGAAACAAACATCACTGAACACGGCCAACATCTACAAGCAGTTATCTTTACTTATTATTGGTAGTATCCATTTAGAAAAGGATTATGACATGCCAGTTGAGTTACCTATTCAGAAACGGATTACCACATGCCAGTTACCTATTCAGAAACGGATTACGACATGCCAGTGACTCAGTTCCTATCTGATTTTGTTTTTGCAAATGCCACATTTGAATAATCAACTGTAGCTTGTAAGTATGTTCCAGGGACCGTCTGTAAGTATATTCTTTTTATTTCTAACATTCCTTTATTTCTAACAACTATGTATGTTACATAACTTAGTAAAAAAATTGTTCTTAAATTTGTGTAATAATTTGTTCTGTATACTAATTCTGCAAGCATTTTAATGAAATAACACCATACAATAAATATATTAATGCTCCTCTCAAAAGGACGATCAATATGATATATCACATGTAGTATAACAAGACGAGAAAAATATTGCAGCATTATTTTAGTTGCGAATTATGCAAATGAGGTCGCCATTTTGAATATTAATTAGTTCCTGCCTTTTGGAAAAGTCATGCAATTACCGCTATCGGTTGTATTTTGTTCTCCCGAATATAAAAATGTATGGTTTTACATGTATTCTGTCATGAATAGCTGAGATAATCAGCATATTGTCCACTCCACTCTGCTTTTTGGATACAAGTTTTCATAGTCCATATTTTTACTCTTCCTCTATAGCCCCTTTGCGGACTTTTAAGCTAATTTAAATATATAAAAAATCATAACTTTCGTGAGGGTCGACATAGAGACATAGTTGATACATCATTGGAATGCATTTTTCTGGGGCTTTCTAACAGTTGTATTTGTAATGCTGTAGAGTCAATTTGAATTTTTCATCAAATTACCTACACCACTCATTTGTCTCATTTGAGTTTATACTTTTTTGAGTCAAACTGAAACTCAATGTTAGAATCATACAAATGAATAGTCTGAAGTAACATACAATGCTTACCAAACATGTGCTAAGAGAGGTAAGGTAAAGATGCATATTAGGTTTAGAATAGGTATCGCATGACACACACAACTTTAGAACTTGCTTCAAATAGAAGAAACATCACATCCTATTCCAAAATGTTGTCGTCTCCTCGAGAACTAAAACGTCATTTTTTGGACAGCAGGGTACAGGTTTGCTAGATAAAATTAGTGAAAACATTTCAAAATAAAATAAAAAATGACAATATATTTAATCAATTAGCATGTCCATGGCAGAACGTTCACGTTGTTCTCGTGACAGCCGATCTGTAAGACACTCGATCCTTGGCAGCTCATCCGTCTATGCCCCTGTCAACCCCAGAGCCTCTGCAGTGTCTTTTGTCTCACTTCACATCGGTCTGCCTCTGCCTCTTTTGACACTGACAGGAACCATCTTTTGAGAAATTTTGATCGGGTGACCTTCTGTTGTCTTTCTGCTGTGCGGATGCTCCGGCCAATATTGACCATCGCATGTTGATGATCACGAACTCCTTCAGCCAATATGCCCCTTCCAAGTCTGTGCTGATCCCAAATTGCAATATCCAGCTTCTCAAGACTAACACAAGCGTCGGTGAGAAAAGCGCCGATGCTGTCAATGAGCACCTAGCTGCAGGGGACCCCCTTCTCGAAGACCCGGAGGCAGCACGGACCGTCATAAGAAAACGCAACATGCCAGGCTGCCAGGTTAACCACCGGCACAAGGACCCCAAAGCATCACCAATGACTCTCTGAGACCTTTGACATCATACTCTAACAGAACTCAGTCGGACTTCGCAATGATCACGCCGAACGCGTCATATTCCGCAGCGGCCAGAGCAAACAAGGAACACTTCTTCAACTAAATTGCTAACGAAGCTGATCTCAGATCTCATGACTTCAGACTCGTCTATCAGGCTGTCAGGCTTCTCCATCCTAGAGACAAGGGGAACGAGGACAAAAATCAGAGTTTATCAATAAGTCCGATGGCTCCCCGTGCTTGCCATACGAGCAGTAGCGAAGCGTGATGAAAATTGTAGGCTAAGCTGAGTCATAAACATAAAGGGACACACTTAACGATGTCGACACATTGTTAAACAGTACTTCGTGTTTGTGCTGAATGAGGTAGTTGAAACCCATGCTGTCGAGGTACTTAACTTAACTTAACCAAACTTAACTTAACGTCTTTATACTTGTTTAAAAGGCACTGCAGAGTCTGTATACAACCAGTTACATTTATATCACCTTGCTCTAAAAGCTATGCGCATCCAATTTATTCTTAAATGCATTAACTGTCCCTGCCTCCACTGCCTCCCCTGGCAATGCATTCCAAGCAGACACCATTCTCTGACCAAAAAAATATTTCCTAATATCTAATCTGGACCTCTCTTTAGTCAGCTTGTAGCTATGCCCTCTTGTTCTTGTGGAAAAAAAAAACTTGTTATAGTCTAATTTATCCATTCCTCTGATAATCTTTTTACTTAACTTTACTTTACATAGTCGCTCCTCTTCTACCGTGAGGTGTAGAGGTCTCTGATCTTCTTATAAGCCTGTATTAAGTCACCACGAATTCTTCTCTCTTCTAGACACTGTAGGCCGGATTTCCTGAGTCTTTCCTCATAACTGTAATTCTGGAATCCTGCTATCATCTTTGTCGCTCTTTTTTAAATTCTTTCCAGCATGTTTATATCCCCTCTATGATAAGGACTCCTGCAACCATCATTCCAACCCTACTATACGCTTGCGAAAGCTGGACTGTATAATCTGGACATGCAAGGAGGTTAAACCACTTCGACACAGGTTGCCTGAGGCGAATATTCCACATCCGATGGCAAGATCGTGTCACTGACATCGAGGTTCTCTCGAGTGCTAACATGCCCAGCATCCATGCACTGCTAGAAAACGCACGACTAGGATGGGCCGGACACCTCGTCCGTATGTCAGACGAGCGGCTCCCAAAGAAGCTTCTCTACGGCGAGCTGAGAGAGGGATGGCGAGAGAGAGGGCGCCCAAAGAAACGATTTAAAGGCGGTCTGAAGGACTCACTGAAAAGTTGCCAGATAGACATCGACACCTGGGAATGTCTTGCGCAAGACAGATCTGACTGGAGAAGCGCAGTCAAATCAGGTGTAGCTACCGGCGAAGACGACCGTGTTTTGAAAGCCCAGAGCAGACGCGAGACCCGGAAATACCGAACAGCGGGAAAACTATCACCTTCTACAGACATCGTGTGCCCGTTGTGTAGCAGAATGTTTTCGTGCTCTCATTGGCCTGTTCAGCCACATGCGCACCCACACTCAACAGGGAAATCTGTGACAAGGATGATGTCGGCGGGGTCCTCATCGACAACGATGGACAGCTATTAATTAATGATAAGGACTCCACACCTGTACACAGTACTCTAATCTTGGTCTAACTAATGCTGATCAATGCATAGGTGTCTACGTTTTCTCGTAAATCAGTTCTAAGCGTCTTTGGTTCATTTCTGAAGAAAAAAAAATATATCACTCTTCTTTAACACTTGATCTTGTGCGTACTTACATGAAAGTTCCTTTTCTGTTTAAATAGTAGCCAGACTGGATAATCTATTTTGGGTTAATAAAGAATTGCGTAGAAGTTTGTTTTGTTGCTTTTTTCTTTTGCGTTCGCCTTATTTCGCTATTCCTCGAGACAGTGTTCGCTGCACTTTATTTTTATTTTGTGCATGTCGGCCCAGCGCATCCGACTTCGACATTCATTTTATGTAAGGGTCTGCTTCCTCGTGTATTTTCGAAGGGTTTCCTACCCCGGGGTAACGGGCTGTGATTGGGGAGCGAACATAGCACCTTCGCATTGTGAGCCGTATAACTTAACCACTAACCCACGACATCCCCAGATGTGTTTTAACTCTTTTCAATGTACTCATTGAACATTCTGCAGTAGCTGAGCTCACTGGGATATCGATAACTAGTTTCAGCAATTTGTTCGTATATTCATAGACTGTCCTGCCACTTTATGCCCATTATCCTTCGCAGGCATCTATTAACGAAGGACTGAAGTCTTTTTCATATCGCCTTGGTCGTTCTCCGTTTTTCCGCTTCATACAACAGCGCCGACTTGAGACTGCCGTTGAATATTATAACTTTTGTATGAATCTTGATTTCTCTGCATCTCCATATGTGGTTTAGTGTCAGAAATGACAAACGTACCAGATCATCTAAGCAGTACAGATCTTCCAATCGTGACGACAGTGTACAATTAATACCAGTACATTTATCCTCAAAAGTTGCCATATAGTACTGCGATCCAAACAGTCAAACAGCTTTTCGTAGTCTATACAATTTCCGTTTAGGGTTGATTTCCATTCAATACTTTGTTCTACTATGATGCGTAGATTATCTATGTGATCTGTGCATGATCTTCCTTTGTGAAAACCTGCCTGTCCCTCTCGGATTTTTTGGTCTACTTGCACTTTTAATATGTCCAAGATGATGCTGTTGAATATATTACATGTCCCTGACAACAATGTAATCTATAATTACTGCAGTTTGCCAGGTTTCCCTTCTTAGGAAGTTTAATCAGATGTCATTATTTCCATTCTGTGGATAGTCTCTCCTCTTCCCATATCTTCTTGAAATAATCCTTGCAATGTATATGTGACCTAATATATAAATATCTGCCATTAAAGCTTCTGCAGATATTCCATGTAGTCCTGTCGCTTTCCATTTCTTGAGTTTAGATATTATAGCGGGATCAAGATGCTGAGCAGCGCATGAGCTAGAGTGGTCAGCGACCCATAGCTGACTGCTAGCATCAGGGCCAGCGAACCATAGCTGCCAAGACCCTTCTACACCTCCACGCGGTGATCCTGGATAACAGGCTGCAGCAGGGCAGACTGGCTAAGGAGAAGGGATCGAAGAGGGAATGCTAACCCGGTACACAAAAAATGCTTGCTGAAGTCGGATGTGTTGGACCGAAAGGTGCAAATATCGCAGCCAAGCTGTAAACTACGACACAACGCATTCCGTTCTCTGGACTACATTCTGCTACTTAAGCTATTTTGGGGTTTGGTAGTGGGATAGTGGGAGATTGAGAATGAACGACAAAGAAGAAGAAGATATTATAGCCATTTGGATTTCTATCTTACTTGGTGGGTTGCGGTGCAAGTTCAGGTTCTCCTTTGCCGGTAGAATGTTTGGAGTTTCTTGTGGTGGCAGTCTGTTTAGACTTTCTTTGAAATACTCAACCCATCGTTTCTGTTGCTCCCTCGATGATGTCAATATTTTGTCTTCTCTAGTTTTGATTGATTTATCTGTCTGTGTATATATATTTACCATTTTTTTGTTTTGTTAATGAGAAGAGAGATCTCATATTTCCTCTGCTCTCTTATCAACCTGCAGTGAAAGCTAGACAATATATTCCTTTTAATTTGTTAAATGTCTTGACCTCTTTGTATGTAACATACTTTTTCTGTGCTTCTGCTTTGTTATTCGATTTCGACATTTGTTGACTATATATTTTTTACTTTTTCTTTTCATTTATTTTATGCGGGATCAAGATGCTGAGCACTGCATGAGCTGCAGCCGTCTGCGACCAATAGCTGACTGATAGCGTCAGGGCCAGCTAACCAGAGCTGCCAAGACCCTTCTACACCTCCACGCGGTAATCCTGGATAACAGGCTGCAGCAGGGTAGACTGGCTAAGGAGAAGGGATCGAAGAGTGAATGCTAACCCGGTACTAAAAAAATGCTTGCTGAAGTTGGATGTGTTGGGCCGAAAGGTGCAAATATCGCAATCAAGCTGTAAACTACGACACAACGCACTTCGTTCTCTGGACTACATTCTGCTACTTAGGCCCGTGGTAGGGTTTGGTAGCGGGAGATTGAGAACGAACGAAGCCAAGCCAAGCCATATATTTTATGCAGTTTCTCTGCTGTGATCTATTCATTGTTTAGGGTTCTCTCGAATCCTACAATTTCTTCACCTGTATTATTCCTATCTTCACATCTCTTTAGCCTGTTCCTACATACTATTAACGTCCATCTCCTCGTCCTCATATAGCTCTTGATATCTGTTATTAAGTTTTTTACTGTATTTTGTATTCCTTTCCTGGTCTTGTACGTTATATCTCGTTCTCCTCGCACGCTGCACAGGGTACTCTTTTAATTTGAGCTGCATGATCCATATCAACATGCGATGGTCTGAAACAGCGCCTGCCCATACTTTACTCTTACATCTTGTAGTGTACTTCTGAACGCCTGACTGACACAGATGTGATCAATCTGGTTTTCCGTCACGTAGTCTGGGTGATCTACATGTGGTATTATGTACCTACTTCTATGGAAACATTTTACCTACTGATTACTGGACAAAACGTTCTTCAGCTGCGGTTACACCTTTGCGGGTCCAAAAACTTCTCTTCCAACGGTCTCTGTCTTGGGCCACGGTGGATCAGTGGACAAAGAGTCATACATCTGTGGCACCGTGAACATTGTTTAGGGATGCAAGGGAGTCGAACCAACGAATTGATGGTCGTCCCCGTGGCTGCTTCTTGTCTCTAGGATACCATATTACTGTGGCTATGCTCCATCGATTGTCCGGTCTTCCCAGTAAGTGCCCCCCCCCCCCCCCCCTCTACCCCAGGGATGTTTAACCTTGTGTACATAAATAACTGCATCTTCCACCAGAGATAATTGACGCTATGTCCGAGTTATGAAGATCTTTTCTGCTCTGGCTATGAAGGGGAGGCCGACCATACATATCTCGAGGGAGGTTTGGGCCACTGTGTTTGGACTCAATTTGGACTCTTCTCCGCGAGTGTCCATGTTTTCACCGCATAGCATATTGCAGGTGCTACTGCGGAATTGAAGACAGAGGCGCGCAGACTTTGGTCGTGGATGTTGTCCAGTACCGGCTTTTTCAAAGAGAAAACCGCACAAAGCTGTCTTGTCAACTCTGTGTTTAGGTCGTTCTGCATGTTGAACAGGCGTTCCTGGTTGTTGTTGTTGTTTGTGAATGCCAACAATGAATCGGTAACTCTTTTGTGGGCCCTGAAAAGGACGTTAAATGGCGGGTTGCAGTAGCTTTCCTCACATCCCGAACATGCTGATGAAGGTGGACCGGGGTTGTGCTATGCTTCGCTTCATCTGTCTCTCACTTACTACCATGCGGATCACGTCGATACCTGTTATCTCGTTAGCCAGGTTGCGATGAAAACAGCCCGTTTCCAGGGAGGGCTACTAGGAAGTCAAGGTGAGGACCTTGGCCAGTATTTTTTGCCTGACCCTGACTAACATGTCTGGTCAGAATATATTTTGCGTGACCGGACATTAGTCTTCCTCCCCGGCGCCCAAGGTAGATGTACTCGCCCACGTCGTCCAGTCTTTCTCCATATAGGAAGCAACGATTGCGCATGACTTTCTTCTTGGACGTGCTCTCTGGGGAGCGCTGCTAGCATTTAATTAGCGTCTGTGGCTACCTCCGTGATGAGTACTAGATCATCTACAAAGAGAAGGTCATTTAGCAGCTTGCCATTTATGTCGATGCCAAGGGTATCCCAGCCGCACCGGATGATGACGGATTCCAGGCCTTTCGACAGTCTCGTTCTTTATGTCACTGGAATGGGGACCCACGTCAGTTTCGCCAAGTTGGCGATCGCCCATCCGAGCATTGTAGTCTTCAATTATGATTTTATGGCAGTTGCGTCTTTGTTGAAGGGCGTCATGGGGACTGTCGTAAAAGTCTGCGTGGTCCTGTTCTGCTTTTTGGAAACATGCTTCCTTCAGTTATTATTTTGCTAAGCGTTCATAGCTCTGCACCTATTTCTCCATTTTCGTTCATCTGTCCCATTCCTTGTCTTCCCATGTCCGTAATCCAGGTTGCTTGCTCCCACTTTAGCAATAAAATCCCCCAGTAATATAAAGAGATCTGTCTTTTCCCGTGTGCCAAAGACCTCCTCCAGCTCGTTGCAAACTTTTGCTTTACATCATCTCTGTCCTCGTTAGGTGGATATATGATGTTGATGTTTTTTATTCTAGTTCTAAAGCTTGTGTTCATGATTTTATTGGTAATATCCTTACATTTTATGAGCGCTCTCTGTAAAGCATCAGGGCACTACCTCTGTTTGCTGGACATTAGTTCCACTGTTTCCAGAATAAATGATCATTTCCCCAGTTGTCAGTCTCACTTTTACTAATTTTGTCCATCTTGTTTCGTACAGTCTTCGCACTTCATCATGTAGCATGTCCTTTATAGAACGTCACTCCCATCACAGTCTGTCTGAAAGGAACTCTTTCCCTTGCCAAAACTCCAGCCTCCGCCACCGTCATACCCAGGCATTCCTGGATATCTTGGTGCCATCGTCTTCTTGGTCTACCCCTTCCTCTTTTACCTGGCACCATACATTCAATCACTGTTCTATCGAGACCGTTGTGTCTCTTGATGTGACCAAAGTATTTGCATTTTCCAGCCAAAATGGAATTGATAAACCAGTTCACCTCTTTGCTCAATTCTTGCCGAATGTCTACATTTGCCTTTTTCTCTGTCCAGGGTATTATGAGGATCTTTCTGTAACATTTTGATATGATTCGATTCTTTGTCTGAAAGTTTTGGTAATTGTCCATGATTCGCAGTCATAACTATTGCTGCCACAGAAAAAACACAGGCTCTCAAGACTTTTACCATTTTGTTGGTGCTCTGCCATAATTTCTTCAGGCTGTTTAGTCTCTGCATTGCCATGGCTAGTCTTCTTCTGATTTCTTTCGAGCAGTCGCCATGTTTGTCAATTCTGGAGCTCAGATATCCAAAATGCGTGACCTGATCTATTTCCTCACCACCCACTGTAAATGTACGCTGACATTGTGTTTTATCCTCACACGACCAGGTTGTAATATCTCATCTCTTTAGCTAACTGTGTTATTTTCCCTGTCAGGTACATTGTTCTAACATTTCATGTTCTATATAAGTATATTGGTTTTCTTCTTAGTATTCAGAAGGGCAGTCAGTCATGAAGCTTCTTTTCGGCTTTCACCCCACTACATGATTTTTTTCTTAGTAATAGTTTAATTGCACACAAATTGTTATGAGCAATGAACATTTACTCAAGTTAGTAGATTGTATAATTGATATATGAATGTTATTTATAATAGTATATATAGATTGTATAATTGATATATGAATGTTATTTATAATAGTATATATAGATTGTATAATTGATATATGAATGTTATTTATAATAGTATATATAGATTGTATAATTGATATATGAATGTTATTTATAATAGTATAAATAGATTGTATAATTGATATATGAATGTTATTTATAATAGTATAAATAGATTGTATAATTGATATATGAATGTTATTTATAATAGTATATATAGATTGTATAATTGATATATGAATGTTATTTATAATAGTATATATAGATTGTATAATTGATATATGAATGTTATTTATAATAGTATATATAGATTGTATAATTGATATATGAATGTTATTTATAATAGTATATATAGATTGTATAATTGATATATGAATGTTATTTATAATAGTATAAATAGATTGTATAATTGATATATGAATGTTATTTATAATAGTATAAATAGATTGTATAATTGATATATGAATGTTATTTATAATAGTATATATAGATTGTATAATTGATATATGAATGTTATTTATAATAGTATATATAGATTGTATAATTGATATATGAATGTTATTTATAATAGTATATATAGATTGTATAATTGATATATGAATGTTATTTATAATAGTATATATAGATTGTATAATTGATATATGAATGTTATTTATAATAGTATATATAGATTGTATAATTGATATATGAATGTTATTTATAATAGTATATATAGATTGTATAATTGATATATGAATGTTATTTATAATAGTATATATAGATTGTATAATTGATATATGAATGTTATTTATAATAGTATATATAGATTGTATAATTGATATATGAATGTTATTTATAATAGTATATATTTCATATAATTAAACTGGAAGGTCTAGAATGCACAGATGCCATTGCACTGCTTGCATACCCACACATTCAAGATAAAACACAAAAACTGAGTGCATGTAGCCAACATGTGGAACTGAAAATTAATATTAAGAAAGCAGAAGTTATGACACTACATATATTAAAACCAACACCAATTAAAATAAGAAATGAAGAACTAGTGAAGATGGACACATTTACGTACTTTGGAAGAACAGTTGCACCAGAGGGTAGACAGGCAAAGAGATCAAAAGCAGAATGAATAAAGCCAGAATAGCCTATGAGATCTTCAAAGTCTTCACATCACAGTACAGCACAAATATTTTATTGGAACTAAGAGCATATAAGAGTTGCAAACTTTCTGAGAGTTGCAGAGTAGCAGAAAAAAAGAAAAATTTTCAACTTTCTTAACATGTCTAAGAAAGATTCTTATAACTTTCTGCGAACACGATCACCAGTCAAGAACTGCTTGCTTGGAACAATCGAGAGGACATGCATACCATAACAGGTTGATGTTGGAATTGGATTGACCATGTCTTATGAAGAGAACTGACACCATCGTCAGAACCACCATCCCATGGATGCCAGAGAGAAGACAAAAGAGAGGCCAAACTAAAACAACTTGACAAAGAACTGTAGTAGCTGCAATGGAAATTACAAATCAGAGCTGGGGCACCATACAAAGGATGGTTGCAGACATGGTAAAGTGAAGGGAATTTACTGTTGTCCTTGCCACTAGGCAAGATGGCTACTGACCACTTTGCCAGTCACTGACCACGGATCTAAGAATAACATAATTCAAATTCTAAAATTATAAAATGTCATGTTTTATGATTGAAGATTTAAATTATTTGCTTTCACTGCAATTATACACAAGTTTGTTCAATGTAATAGTTTGTTGAGTGGCTGAATGTGTTGCACATTAGCCCTTAACCCTTTCAAGGAATAATTCCTTAATACGTACTTATCTTCATTATTTATATTGAGATCTACAGCAGTTGCTAATACAATAGATCAAGTACTCAGGCAGATTAAGGTGACAAAGATATGCAGCAGGATATTAGGAGACGTTTTCTTGAGACTTCCAGCATGGGTGAGGTTTATGTAGATCTAATAACCGAGGACAACTTGATATTTACTGTTAGCACCTACAAGAACAGTGCTGATGAGTGCCAAGAATGCAGGTCTAATAGACCCGGACCTTGGTGTAGTGAGATAGCACAGTGTCTTCCCAGACTCTCTTTATCAGGCGGGCCATGACGATACTTGCCCTGCCAAGCCTACTGTCTATCTCCTTCTCGAGTATTGCTGATGGCAGAGCCCACATAAGTAAAACTGTTGACGACCTCCAGAGTGACGTCATCAATCTTTATGGAGGGCGTAGTGGTAATGCCCTGTACGCAAGCCCTTTTGTCTTTTCCAGACTTATGGTGAGACCAAACTTAACTGGTGTGCAGATAAACACTGTCTACATATGTATCATAAGCGTAGAATAGGAGCACGGAGAAGAAGATCCCAAAGAGGGTTGCCGTGAGCACACATCCCTGCTTCACTCCACTCTTGTTGGGAAAAGAGTTTGAAGATGGTCCGTTGTATAAAACTGAGCCCTTCATATCAGTGTGAAAAGAAATTATCATGCTATGGAGTATTGGGGGGCAGCTGATCTCCTCGAGGAGTTCAAATAGACACTTTCTACTAACCAAGTCGAAGGCCTTGGTGAGGTCTAGAAACATCATAAAGAGGGGCTGGTCTTGTTCTCTGCACTTCTCCTGGATTTGGTGAAGCGAGAAAATCATATCCGTTGTTGATCTACCTACTCTAAAGCCACACTGGAATTCTGGGTACATCCTGTCCGCGAGCAGTCTCAACCAGTTTAGTAGCATGCGGGCGTAAACTTTTTCTACAACGCTCAGGAGCAAGATCCCTCCATAATTATTGCAGTCCCCGCGATCATCTTTGTTTTTGTAAATAGTCACAATGATGGCATCATGCAAATTTTGGGGGACTGAGCCTTCCTCCCAGCAGAGGATAGAAGATCAAACATCGGCTGAGCTTGTACTGATTTCCCGCATTTGATGACTTTGAGTGGGATAGCATCTCCCTCTAGTGCTTTGCATTTGAGAGATAGTTGATAGCTTTATCAAGCTCATCCAGAGTAGGTGGTCTGTCAAGTTCCTCCATAATGGATAGGACCTGTAGCCTACACAAGGCCTCATGAGTGACCACCATTTCCCGAGAGTAGAGCTCAGGGTAGTACTCCATCCATCTGCTGGTCACAGTCCATGATTCTCACACCTGTCAGAGATTTCAGGGGGGGCAGCACCTCACGCATTAGGCCCAGTGCCATCTTTATGTCTCTTTACATGCCCTGGATATTTCCCGTCTCTGCATTTAACTGAATTTCTTCACACAGTTTCTACCAGTACTCATTCAAGTATTGTCTAGCGGTTCGTTGATTGGTGCCTTGGGCCATCCTGAGGGCAGCAAGCGTCCTCTTATTTGGGCTTTTTAAAAATAATTTCTGAAAGCTTTTTGCTTTCAGTGACTGATAGCTAGCTGCTTACACCAGCAAAGTACAGCTGGTTGAGGCCAAGATGCAGCAGTGCATGAGCTGACAGCAGTCTGTGACTCATAGCTGACGGCTTGTATCAGGGTCAGTGAACCATAGCAGACCTAGACACTATTCGGTCTCCATGTGGCAGCCCTGGAAACAGGCTTCACTAGTGCAGTTTGGCCAAGTGATAGGGGTCGCAGTGGGAAGGAAAGCCTGACACTAAAAAATCCAGCTGAAATCAGATGTGTCAGACCGAAAGGTACAGATATCACACCCTCACTGCAAACTATGACACAACATTTCAACGTTCTTTTTCAGAACGGACGATGAAGAACAGCCATAGCTGATCATGAACCAATTCTACCTCAAAGTGGTGACCCTGGAAACAGGCTACACACATGTAGTCTGGCTATGAGAATAGGAATTGCAGAGGAAAGGTAAACCGGGTACCAAAAAACCAAAAAGGCCAGATGAAACCAGATGTGTCAAGCTGAAAGGTGCAGATATCACAGTCTCGCTGTAAATTACAACACGATCTTACAACATTCTTGTCAGGATGAACATCGAAGATGAAGAAGTAGTAATGCATGCTCAGAACAAAATATTAGCATGTTATGAAGGATATATTATTTAAAAAATATATAAAAATTATAATGTAAAAGTAAAGTCAAAGTTATGTATTCCATTAACAGAGATTAAATCACAAAGAATAAAACTTAAAAAATATTTTAAAAATATAGATTTGAATTAATTCATATATGCAATGAAAAAATGCAATAAAAAAAGACCTAACAAGAATATAACAATGGTTCAAAATGAACACTGAATATATTTATAAAACTGGTTAAGAATGGCCACTTTTCCCAACAATATACTTGGTTAAATAAATTCAGCAGTTATAACCATATAGCTGTTAAATGATGAATTTAAGTGTGGTGAAGTTGGAACCAGCCAGCAGAAGTCTCAAGTAAATTTTTCACAAACATACCTTATACACAATAGGTATTGAGGTAATTAGAATAAAGTATTGTAAATATTAAATAATTGTAATATTTGATTATGCTTGAACCATTTGAAGCAGAAATGAATATGATTTAATGTTGGTGTAAAATAAACAATTAAGTTACACACACAGAGATTAACAGAAAACAATTGACATTAATGACATGAACACAATTTCTTGAAGTTAGTTGGGGCAATTTGAACACTTGGTGAAAGTCAAGGCCATAGAGAATTATAAAAGAAAATCTTTCTTGACAATATCACAAATGATATTCAATACTCAGTAAAAACTCTAAACCAGCTTCTTTTTGTTACTTTTTTTTGGCTAATTCTAGAACACAGTGACAACAGTGCCAGTAGACCCCCTTACAGCAAATCTGTGATAAATCCTGTCATCTTTCCTTGCTGTGTTGGTTTATGAACACATTCATTTACAGGAAGTTACTAGTCCACTGTTGAACCTTCCATATTGACTTTCATGAAGGCTTGAATCATCAAAAATTATTTAGAAAGTTAAAATCACATGGAATAGGTGGGGAAGTTGCCAAATGGATTGAAAATTGGTTAATGGAAAGAAGGCAGATGGTAGGCATAAATAAGAAGTACTCTGATTGGTGTGAAATAAAAAG
The DNA here is from genome assembly GCA_036924085.1 of Ariolimax columbianus. Classification (NCBI taxonomy): domain Eukaryota; kingdom Metazoa; phylum Mollusca; class Gastropoda; order Stylommatophora; family Arionidae; genus Ariolimax; species Ariolimax columbianus. The sequence goes on from JAVGWX010000006.1 coordinate 107,650,103, forward strand.
CAAAGTGCCACAGAGCCCTGTTTTGGGACCTTCTTCTTCTTCTTCATCATCGTACGCTGTTTACAGCGATATTTACGTTGCACTGTTTTATTTTGTTAAGCCTGTGGCTCAGTGCATCCGATTTCAACAGGCGTTTCTGTAGGGTTGCCCTCCTTAGCCTTTGGCTGTCCCCAGCCTAACTGCAAGGCAGCAGTTGTTTTGGGACCAATTTTTGTTCTTGTTATAAATAAGCGATTTGGACATTGATATTGGATCCATGATTGCAAAATTCGCTGATGACACAAAACTATGCAGTAGAGTCTCATCTACAACAGAAGTGGATATTTGAAGTCAGAATTCGATAAAATTTGAGAATGGTCTGTCAGCTGGCAAATGAAGTTTAATGCAGATAAATGTAAAGTCATCCACACGGGTAGATCTAATATGGAACATAATTACAGAATAGACGAAAACAATATTAGAAAGATAGAAAAGGAAAGGGACATAGGGGTCTTAATAGATCATACAGGTAAGATGAGTGAGCAAGTTCAGGTAGCAGTGAAAAAGGCAAATGCAATGTTAGGTATGATAAAAAGAAATATTAAATATAAGAGCAAGGAAGTGATAGTCAAACTATATAAAGCATTAGTTAGATCTAGATTTGAATACTGTGTACATGTGTGGAGTCCTTATTATAGAGGGGATATAAACATGCTGGAAAGAATACAAAAAAAGAGCAACAAAGCTGATGGTGGGATTCTGGAATTACAGTTATGAGGAAAGACTCAGAAAAACCGACCTACAGTGTCTAGAAGAGAGAAGAATTTGTGGTGACTTAATACAGGTTTATAAAATGATCAGAGGAATGGATAAATTAGACTATAACAATTTAAAAAAGAAATTACAGCCACCCATAAGAACAAGAGGGCATATCTACAAATTAACTAAAGAGAGGTCCAGATTAGATATTAGGAAATATTTTTTTAGTCAGAGAGTGGTGAATGCTTGGAATGCATTGCCCTGGGAGGTAGTGGAGGCAGGGACAGTTAATACATTTAAGAATAAATTGGATGCACATAGCTTTTAAAGCAAGGTAATGTTTATGAAACTGGTTGTATACAGACTCTGCAGAGTCTTCTAAACCAGTATAAAGACGTTAAGTTAAGTCAAGATTGGTTCTAGTCTTTGTTTCCTAGTATAAGACCATAGTATACCCACAGATGTGTAAACTATCAAACTAGCTTAACCTAAACTAAACATTTTTAAGAATCTACCGGAACTGTACATAAGGGACAGTTTACATTTGCAGTTGTCTGGACCAACATGGGAAATCAAAATAAACAAGTACAACCTATAAGCTAAAGCTATTTATGATAAATAAAAACCAGCTCAGGAAACTAAAAGATGTTCTAAAAAAGATCACAAGTATTACTATGACATAACTTATCAAAATTGTAATTCTACAAACAATTCTGCATTACATCTTATGAATACTAAATTAAATACAAAGCAAAGAAAGCCACAGCCCACAGGATCAACAATTTATGAAGCTATAACAATAAAAAATGTCATCATGAAAACAATAACATGGTTTGGTTGTAAAACAAATAAAAGTCTGAAATAAGCATGCATAAAAAAATGTAAACAATAAAAAAGAAGGCATCAAAATATAATATAAAAAAATACCAATGTGGTTATAGAATGGATTCCTTTTCCAGCATATCAAAGTTTATGACACAAGAATTAGAAATACAAAATATTAAACAAACTTCATGTAAGAGACACACATACAAGTAAGTCTAACTTACAAATAATTATTCAAGATGATTTTACAACAGCCTTCAAATAATACATTTAGTCAACAACAAGTTTAGTCAACAAAAAGTGGTCAACCAGAGGTGAAATCAACAAAAAGTTTAGTCAACAAAAGGTGGAGTTGACAAAAGATAGAGTTGACAAAAGGTGGTCAACAAAAAGTTAAGTCAACAAGAGGCAGACAACAATAAAATATTTGCACAGAATCATAAAATAAAGCTCTTCGAAAAAAAGGTTACATGAACTGCAATTCATGTTTTAAAAATGCACAAAAACTAAAGTATACATGTCGTTGCTGTTTTGGATGCAACAGCACCCGGTCTCCCGCCTTTTATGTGATGGTATCTGCACGTGTTTCTCAGTTGTTTCATTTATCTGGCTTTGGAGGAAGAAGCATTTTCCTAACATTGTTGAGCCCTAAAACACCCAAAGAGATGATGATCAATGGTTTTGTATGGCACTCAGGAGTGTGTTGTGTTTTTGTAGGATGTGTTGAGTTCCCAGTGGGAAAATCGTGTGCTTATCCTTGTCAGTTGATTGATACTGCCATTTGGATTGGGGCCTACCATGTCTGTACACCTCCCTCCCCGTGTTTTCCTTGGTCCATCTGTTCAGACAATTTTCATTATTTACTGTTCTTATGAGCTGTTTGTAGAGTTTTTGCTGTGTGTAGCCATTCTTGTCTTGATCCCTTCTTTCCTAGTCTCTCTGCCTTGCCATTGCCAGGTGTGTTTGAGTGTCCAGAGATCCATTGCACAACTATTTTGATGACATGGGAGGAGATTATGTGGTAAATGTCTAGACTATTTGGATAAGGTCAAGTCTGCAATATCCAGCATATTCTAATAATAGAGTCTGTAAAAATAACAATGTTTTAGGCTTTTGAGGGAAAGGCATAGAAAACTATCCTCAGATGGTACAAACCGACTTCAAGTGCAGTGATTTCAGTTTCATAGTTGGAGCAAACCTCCTTGCAAGCATCAGATAGCTCATCAGAGGATCTGTCTGGGTATTCTATACAAATACCATAACATACTTTGATTATGGCTTTAAATGCAGATCCATCAGTATATACATGTACCCATTCATCTCGATACACATCAATAGTTCTTTGATCTGTTGTCATGAGAGTACTTGGGTCTGAACATTTGGTTGTGTTATCTATTATTTTTGTCAGTATTTCTGGTGTTTTAAGGAATGCTTATGTCTTTCACTACTCTCTGCAGCTCTTGCCTTCTTTCTGGGAGGTGGTACCTGTCTTTGATTTAATTAATATGGTGGAGTACAGACTTTTGCTTAATTCAGCATTTTGACTGCCAGTTTTTTCCATAAGAAGTCTGTTATGATGGTCCCATTTCATTCAGCTACTTTGTTCACAAGCTTCCATAACATCTTTTTCCCTCTACATCTCTAGGGGTTCCACCTGTGTGTGGATTTTACAAGCTACCATTGGTGTTGATCTAATTGCTTCACTAACAAAGTATAGAGCACTACTTTGCACCCTGTCCAGAGATTCCAAGTTAGATTTTGAACAGGTTGTTAGGAGCACACTATTATATTCTATTGCTGTGCACACATAACCAAGGTACAAGCCTCTCAAAATATCTCTGTCTGACTCTCATGATGTCCCAGCAAGCTCCTGTAGACATCACTTGGCTTTATTCTTCACATTCTGGATGTGATGTTTGAGGCTGAGTTGCCAGTCAAACATGACTCCAACATATGTGGGATGTTCCTCTCTAATCAGTTGGTTCTTTTCTAATCTCAAAATTATATTTTGGTTATTATATATATTTGGCAATTTTGTGGCTTTTGGTAAAGATGGGGTACACTGTCCTTTCGCAGTTGATTATTAGTTTCAATGTTTGGCAATAGTTATGTAGTCTCAAGTATACAACAAAAATTTTGGTTTGTCTGAACCAAACATGTTTTGGGATATTTAAATCACGTTAAAAAAAAAAATAAGATTGAAAACATCAAAGAATCATGCCTTTGGTTTGATTTACAAAAATGAATTAATCCAAACAAAAATATGTATTAAATAAGAAACAATGAAATACAAAATCGAGATCAATTAAAATATCAAAGATAGTTAAACAAAGGTTATAATATGAATAAATAAAAAGAAATAATATTAAAAATATTAAAAACAGCATAGGGATAAATCAAGCTTTGTGCATATTTTCCCAAAAGTTGTTTTATTTTCACTTGAACAGTTCCGCTGATCTGAGAAGGTAAGAAACCAAACAATTTAGTTATCTCCGAACTTGCTGTTCTACATTCTACAGGCACTTATAGTTGTTTCACAGCTGCCAGATAGGTAGATCTTGATGGGTCTGGCATTGCAGGCTCATATCTTAAAGGCCCTTGTCTGGATGGGTTTGGCATTGCAGGCTCATGATGTCTTAAAGGTCTTTGTCTTAATGGGTCTGGCATTGCAGACTCATGTCTTATAGGCCATTGTCGCAATGGCACTGCAGACTCTTGTCTTGAGGATTCTTGTATTGTGGGCCCCTGTCTCGATGAGCTTAGTACTGTAGACCCTTGTCTTGATGAACCTGGCTTTACATATTCTTTAATACCTCTGAATTTGACTTCATTTAGCAGATCCAACAGGAATTTTTTATCTTTACCTTCCTGTGAAAAGTTAAAACAAAACAACAATTAAAAATTAATTGTAAAAAAGGATTAAACAAAAACAAGAAACAGACAAAGCATAATTATATATGAAATAAGTTACAATGTTGGTTTTGCAAACATTAGATGTATTTTCTGGTACCAATGATCACACATGTGGACTACACATGGATATTCAATACAAGTGCCCCTCTGACTTTATTTGGGCACAGACGAAAAGGTCTGCAGTAATGCTTTTGAGGAATTAATGCATAAATACACCTGATGACATGAGTAAAAACACATTTTCCCCCATCGTATTTTCACCTTCGCATTATCGCTTCCTACTAATATGAAGGGCGTCCAGAAAGTAATGCACCACATAATTTTTCTCAGCTAATAATGAAAATAGAAGGATGAAATTGATATGCATTGACATTCAAAAATGACAATGTGTGTCAAATGTGTGTACCAAATTGAACCGCAATCGGCCAAATAATATAACAGCACTAAATCATTGAAATGAAGCATGTTAGCAGCTTGCATTATTAACAGCGAATTGTGATAGAATTTCTTGTCGCAAAAAATGAAATGGTTGTGAACATTCACAAGCGTCTGTGTGATGTGTAAAGAAGTTTTGTAGTCAACAGAAGTACAGTTAGTCACTGGGTTCAGAGAATCAAAGAATCAGGTAGTGTAGATACGGAGCTGCTTGATCAGCCGCGCAGTGGACGTCCTGTCAGAGCCACCAACGCAGAAATGTTGAAATGCGCTTACTGATAGACGAATCACTACACAACAACTGGTCTTACAGCTGTTAATCAGCATTGGTAGTGCAAATGCAGTTATAAAAACTCTAAGATTTTCTAAAGTTAGCGCAAGATAGGTTCCTCGAAGTGTCACAAATGACTACCAATTGCAAAGGTAAATAATTTCATATGGATTGTTGGAGAGTTTCAATGCTGATAGAGAGAACTTTTTGGCTAATATTGTTACAGGTGACGAAACCTGGGCACATCATTTTGAACCTGAGACAAAAAGACAGTCCATGGAGTGGCATCACCAGCAATCATAACAAAGAAAAAAAATTAAAGACAACTCCTTCAGCTGGAAAGGTCATGATCACTGTCTTTTGGGACATTGAAGGTGTGATTCTTGTGGATGTGATGCCAAGAGGAGAGACAATCAATTCAAAAGCTTAGATGGAGACATTGAAAAAACTAAATCAACGTTTTCGCAGAGTTCGGCCGCACAAGAACCCAGCAGGCCTGCTTCTCCTTCATGACAATGCGTGCCCTCACATAAGTCTGGCAACATGAGAAGCAATCACCAAATTGGTTTGGACTGTACTACCCAATACACCCTATAGTCCTACTTTGGCACCATCTGATTTTCATCTATTTGGTCCACTCAAAGATGCACTCCATGGAACAAGGTTTGAAGATGACGAAGAAGTGATTCGTGCAGCCAAGAAATGGCTACATGATCAAGACAATATCTGGTACAGGCTAGGAATACATGTACTTGTTTCGCGCTGGCATAAAGCTGTACAAGTTGATGGGGATTATGTTGAATAATACAGATGTTTACATGACATATCCATGTATATTGTGCAGAAGTGTCATGCCTTTTTAATAAACAGCTCCTGAGAAAAATGATGTGGTGCATTACTTTCTAAATGTCCCTCGTTTATACTGTTATTATGAATACTTCACGTCATAGATAATTTAATTATGTGTCTTTAGGTCACAATTTAGGGGACGGCGTGGGCTAGTGGTTAAGTGACACGGCTCACAACCAAAGGTGCTGGGTTCGATCCCCATCACATCACCGGCCGTTACCTCGGGGAAGCAAACCCTTAGAAAATGCAGGAGGAAGCAGACCCTTACATAAAATGCATGCTGAAGTCGGATGCATTGGGCCAACAGGCGCAAAATAAAAACCACAGTTTTGCTTAATAGATAAATAAGGCGAATGGGAGAGAAGAGAAAGGAAAAAAAAAAAAAAAAAAAATCATAATTTTGAGCTCAAATTGTTTAATATTAATTTATTTTATTTTGTGAAAAAAAAACTATTTCACATTTGGATTTGTCCAACTTACTGTAAGGCACAAATGAAATAAAATTTGGCGGGACCGTATAAAGCTAATATATATTTAATGAACTAAATTTATTAAGTTATAAAATTCTTGAAACTACAGAAGAAAGTATCAGCTTCACAATTTAACAGTTGAAGAGATAAAACTGTCCTAACTACACGTATCTTAAATAAATACTTATTTATAAGTCTCACGTTTGAGATCACATGATCACAAGTAATTTACACTTAGTCTTAGTTTTTACACTAACTATATCTGCTCAGATCTTGAATCCTTACTCTACTGGTTGTATACAGACCCTGCAGCGTCTACTAAACCAGTATAACAATGTTAAATTAAGTTGAAGTTATTTAACATTATGTGAAATTTTGCACATCTCATTCTGTAGGGAATTTCCATGTGAATGCACTATTTTCTGCTAGCTGTGTTGTTCACTTATTGAGTTTGTGATGTCAGAATAGGCAATCCATTGTACCAAATCTCATAGGCTGGCAAATTGTGACTATAATGCTTTCTCAAGGACAAACTGAAGTAAAAGTGCACTCACGTTATGTTTCCTCATCGTGCATTCTGAGGTTAGTCCACTTTTGCTTTGAATGTCTCAATCATTGTTCTCGGCCGAGGATAACTTCTAAATCTTGTTCAAAGCCCATTAGTAAAGCTAGAGAACTAATAAAATTAGTTCATACATTCATATTTCTCAATTCTTAACTTAGATTCTCAGATTTAGACTTTATTCTTTTTAATATAGTTTTTAAGATTCACATTTAATAATTAAATAATTCTCCTTTCCATGCTTACTTATGTATGCAATGTTTATATTCACAATTTGTAATGGCTCTAATTGTTACACACTGATTTGAATAACTCTTATGTTATCACTTACCAATATCAATTGTGTTTTAAATTGCTCAACTCTTTTCCCACGGCTCAACGTGATAGTTCTCAAGTAGTACAGGGCCACACTGTATCATAAAAATGGTAAAATAATATAAATGTTATAAATAATGAAAGACTCATTGTTAACATTCAAGTGTACGGATGATCATCAAAATACAGTGCTGTTCACCTTTTTATATAACACTTCTTCAACAAGCTCAATGAAATATGCAAATATCAGCAAGAGTTCTCAAGAAAATGTTGCCTTTGATGGAAACCATTCCCATGAAAATAAGCAACAAACCCTTACCTTCTCCCTTTGATTCACAGGGTGGAGGGAAGAGAAATATACAAGTTTAGTTTAGTTTAGTCGAAGAATCAACGTCATTGCGCACGGTTTTACCAATAAGTGCTCTGTTCTTCTCTGCAGTTTTGGAGAATCTCAGCACAATGCACGAACTCTGTAGCACCGACGAGGATCCCATAATAGATTGGGTAGATTTTTAACATAATTTTGCATTTACGTGGATCCCAGAGATCCGGGAAAATACCATAAAGTCCACGTGAAAAAAACCATGTCTCCACTGTGATCACGCGACCTCCAGCCCCCAAGGCCGATGTCTTACCTGGAGGCCACATAGACAAGTACAATAATTATATTACTTACCTGCTTATCTTATTCTGATTGACAAATGTAAGTTCACAGCGAAGAACAAAATCTCTACCTGAATATCAGTCAAATCAAGATAATGATATCTGATTTGGTAAAATACTAGGCGAAAGTTACCATAGTAAAGGAATCCAGAACATCATAAATTTATAAGCAACAATGGAGAATGCCAAAAAAGATCTCATAAGAAGAACTACCATGGCAACTCAAAGGTTAAATCAAATTAGAAATTTATGCCAGACCATTAACAAACAAACAACAAATTTAAATCCTGAAGACATGCATCTTCCCTGTGACAATGTACCAATAAGAAACATTGACCATCACACAAACACTGAAGAAGAAAATTGATTTCATCAAGATAAAATTCTCAGAATACCATGTACAATACAAATAAATCCAACCATGTTTTTTTTTTTTTTTTGTTTGTTCGCTTTATTTATCAATTCCCTAAGGCTGTGCGTTGCACTGTGGTTTTTATTTTGCGCCTGTCGGCCCAGTGCATCCGACTTCAGCATGCATTTTATGTAAGGGTCTGCTTCCTTCTGCATTTTCTAAGGGTTTGCTTCCCCGGGGTAACGGCCGGTACTGTGATGGAGATCGAACTCAGCTCCTTCGGTTGTGAGCCGTGTCACTTAACCACTAGCCCACGCCGTCCTCAAAACAACCATGTTTGAAAGGAGTTGGATATATAAGAAAATTAGCTTGTAAAAATCATTACATCTAAGAAACTAAAATACCTTGAATGCATCAAATGCCGAAATGGTTAAGAGAAAATATTACTGAACTGCATGGTACCTGGAAAGCAAGGAAGTGGCAGACAAAAGAGAAAATGAACACAAGACATCAAAGATGTTCTGCAGATGACAGTCGTGGAGACGGGAGAACCAGCCAAAGATCGAGAGTCTTACAGTGGCTGGGATGAGAGCAATGTTCTGTAAAGAACATGCTACACAAAGAAATTCACAACTGCCAGGCTAAGACAAAAAGCTAAGACAAAAACTGGCAGTTGTTTAGACTTGCCACTAAGTTTAATAGTTTCTAACTAAGCATTTCAAGTATGAAACTTGACAATATTTTTGGGGGATTTTGTACTTGACAATATTTTGGGGGGATTTTGTATGTGACAATATTTTTGGGGGATTTTGTACTTGACAATATTTTTGGGGGATTTTGTACTTGACAATATTTTTGGGGGATTTTTGTACGTGACAATATTTTTGTTGAATTTTTTACGTGACAATATTTTTGGGGGATTTTGTACTTGACAATATTTTTGGGGGATTTTGTACGTGACAATATTTTTTGGGGATTTTTGTACGTGACAATATTTTTGTTGAATTTTGTACGTGACAATATTTTTGGGGGATTTTGTACGTGACAATATTTTTGGGGAATTTCTTACTTGACAATATTTTTGGGGGATTTTATGCTTGACATTATTTTTTGGATATTTTGTACTTGACAATATTTTTGGGGGATTTTGTACTTGACAATATATGGGGGGGGGGGGGGATTTTGTACTTGACAATATTTTGGGGGGATTTTGTAAAAAAAAAAGGGTAAGCACAATAACTACATAACATTTACTGAGAATATAACAATGCAATATCAACAAAACGTATGTTTGGGAAAACCAGAAACTCACAACCAAGGCCATAGTGTACAATGCATGTGTCGCCAGTATGCTCATTTACGGTAGCAAAACTTGAACAACCTAAGCCAAACAAGAGCATAGGCTTAATACGTAATATATATCTATTCTTGGAATTACAAGAATGGGCTGAGTGACAAATGCAGAGGTGCACTCTCACACTGGTCTCCCAAGCATGTTCACTCTCCTTAGACAGTGAAGACTAAGATGACTTGGTCATGTTCATTGCAAGGAGGATGGTCACATTCCCAAAGCTATTCTCGATGGACAGTTGACAGATGGCAGGAGAACAGTCAGCCGATCACAGTTAAGGTACGAAGATGTGTGTAAGCATGATGTGAAGGCCCTGGACATGAGTCTGACATCCTGGGATAACAAAGCTCCAGACCGATCCAAGCGGGCATATACCCTGAAGAGCCAACTCACGCTTGGTGAAAAGAAGCTATTGCAACACAGGGAAATGAAACAACAACACCACAATGAGAAAGAAAACTAAAAAGAATTTTCTCTACCACCCAAAGATCTTATCATCCTATAGTCAGTCATGACTGAAGAGCTACTAACTAACTGAGAATAACAAAATGAGATTCAAATATGTGCACCTGCCTGAAGATCGGTCTTTCAACTTTTATATTACACTTCATTTATATTTTAATTACAATAAAATACTAAAATAAAAATGATAAACACTGTAATATTCACTTAATAACAAAATGAAACAGTGAACACAAGAAGATGCGAATCGTAGCGCTTGTCTTTAATTGAAGTGCTGAATTAGATGTGCACAACTCCAAAACAGGAAGTTTAACTCCAGAGTATGGTGGTAATGCAAAAATGCTTGTAGGTGCAAAGTGTTGTAAGTCCAGGTATGATTACATGTATTATTCATTACATGTATTCTTACCAACATGTATTCTTCCCCACATATATTCTTCCCTACATGTATTTTTACCTACATGTATTCTTAACCATATGTATTCTTACCCACATGTAATCTTACCTATTTGTATTCTTACTGTAACAGATTTTAGCCATAGAGACATATTATAGGTAGGAGCTTAGACATGTTTTACAGTTTACAGTTGGAAATAGAAAGTGTGTAGACAACCATTTTTCTTTCTCTTTCTTGGGATTTAACTAAGGGGCCGAGTCAGTGCAGCTGAACTCAGTCCAGCTGGAATTTAAGTAACCAAATCGAAGAGCGTATGCTTTCTCTCAAAGTATGCAGGTAGGAGTTTAGGTAATCTGAAATAATTTATAGGAAATGCCACGCAGTTGAGGCACACATGGGCTGATAGCGGTGGTAGCCAGTTAGAACAGGTAGACTTGCCACCGACAGCTCACGTCTGGAAACTACGCGATCAGGATGGGAGATAATGACAAGCAGGTGGACAGAACCAGTGCCGTTTGAAAATCAAGCGATATAGGGATGCAGATCAAATATAAGTCCAGGGCGAATGCCTAACCGAGACTTAAGAGCTTTGGGTTGAGAGGGGCAGTTGGAGGAGACACACGGAGACAGGCCGTTGAAATTTGAACAGTTTTTGAGTTGAGATACACAGACAGAGAGACTAGAGTTGAGATACGCAGTTGAGAGCAGACGACAGAAGAGGCAGTTGAGGAAGACAAGCATCTGAGAGGAGAGACACTTCAGAACGAGATTGAGCTCGACAAAGAGATTTGAAAGACAGTGAGATTGAGACACAGAAGAGACTTGAGATTGGACACATAAAAAGGCAGTTGAGAGGAAACAAGCAGTGGAGTTTCGGAAACAGTTGAGTAATGGGCGATAACAGTATTGATAAGGTTATGTTTAGCTGTAGGAGTGTTGTAGCAAGCATGTGAGAGAATTTAATTTGATAGAAATATAATTGTGTCATGTCTGGTCAGGTCATGGTGAGGTCGTTGGGGCACACATGAAGATATCCTCACAAAGCCCCATGCCACCCTTCTCTGTCCGTGCCTGTGCCTCTTCTGGTCGGAGATTGGTCCATTCTTTTATGTTGTCCTCCAACCTCTTTTTGGGCCACCTCTCTTCGTCGTCTGACTTGCACCTTTCTGTGCAGGATTGTATTTGCAAGACCATTTGAATCGATATGTGACCGTACCAAGCGAGTTTCCTTCTTTTGACGGTTGCCAAGAGGTCTTCAAAAGGCCCTATTGCTGTTGTAATTCCGTCTCGTATTTCCTCATTTGTTAGTCGATCTTTGTACGTGACGTTTAAAAGTCTTCGGAAACATCTCATCTCCAAGGCCTGTATCCTTTGCTGAAGGTCAGCTGTAACTGTCCATGTCTCACAAGCATAGAGGAGTATTGACAGGACCAATGTACGCATTAATCTGATTTCATGCATAGTGCTAACCATTTATCTTGCCAGATTTTGTTAAACTGTGCAAGTACCGCCATTGTCTGTGCAATTCTGGCCAACACCTCACGTTTTGATCCTTCATCACTGACAATTGACTCAGATATTTAAAACGGTCAACCACTTCGAGTTCCTGGCTATTAACTTTTATCCTACTGTTGAAGCCCTCGGCGTTGTTGGTCATTAATTTTGTCTTTCCAGCGTTTATCTCCATACAATAGTCAAGAGTACCAACGTGACCTCCAAGTGCCTCACTCATAATTCCCTCAAGGAATATATTGAAAAGAGTTAAAGAGAATGTACAACCCTGTTTCACACAAATTGATGTGCGAAACCAGTCCCCTCGCCTCCCATTCACAAGAACTGCGCTGGACGCATTGTCATACGGGTGTTCAATGAGCTTTATAATATTTATGTTAATTTTATACATCCTCATGGTTGCCAATAGTGCTTTATGCCATATCCTACCAAATGCCTTCTTAAAATCAACAAATACATGATACAGTTTTTGCTGCTGTTCTAGATATTTCTCGCTTATCAGCCTTAAATTAAATATCTGTTCTGTAGCGCTTCTTCCCTGTCTGAACCCTGTTTACTTCTCAGCAATGATGTTATCTGCTTGGGGTTTCAATTGGTCGAGGATTAACCTAAGCATTAATTGTGTAGAAATAAAAAATGTAATTGTATTGTGTTTTTGTTCAAAGTGTTGCGTGGAGTTATTTATTTGTTTAGAGTGAGTGTAGAGTGTGTAGAATTGAAGCAGACCCCTTTACCGTCTGCTACAGAGCTCCAGCAAATCAATCAGCTCTGCCACATTACCTACATATATTCTTACCTTCATGTATTCTTACCTTCATGTATTCTTACCTACATGTATTCTTACCTACATGTAATCGTACCTACATGTATTCTTACCTACATGTATTCTTACCTACATGTATTTTTCACCAAACGAATTCTTACCTAGCAATCGTGTAACTAAGCATTTCAACACTGATTGACATACCAAAGGAAAAGACCATAACAATTTTGCTGCTAAAGAATTATTTTGATTAGAGATTTCACATTGATATTTGGATAGCTTAGGTCACTGTTTTCTTTTCTGCTGTTTCAGTTTGTCTAGGCATGTCATAAGAGGCAAATAAGGAGTATTGGGCATAGGGCTGGCCACCCAATCCTGTTGGAACTTGAAACCATAAAAATGTCCATAGATATGGGCAGATCAATGTTTGACAACTTGACATGTACTTGTGGAAGACCTATGCTCCCCATCGAGCTGAAACGGTTGTGATTGATTGCTTAATGGAAGATAGTATTAACTAAAAAAGATATGGAAAACAACATACGAGGAAGTTTTGGGTAAAATGTACAAAGAAACGTTCACAAACATTATAGTGAGACGATCAATAACAAAATTTACTATTCAACAGAAAACAGAGCCACCAATGCTAAACCGCACAAAGACTATACAGATGTAAATAAAAATGTCATAAAGTGCAATAAAAGCTATATGGATAGTCTAGCTACAGAAGTTGCAGCTAAGGAAAACTTGAAAGGTCTGTACAACACTACCAGAAAACTGCCAGGAAAACACCAACAACAAAGTAGACCAATACATAAACAAATTGGTAAGAAGGATAACACATCTTGAAGAACAGAAGAAAAGATGAGCAGAATACTTTGAAGAGGTCCTAAATTATACCACCAACCAGTCAACTCACCTGACATTTTACCTGTTAAAGGAGACCTCACAATTTACCCTAATAAGCCAAGCAGAGATCAAGGAAGCAATTAGCCTTCAAAAGAATGGTAAAGATGCGATACCAGCTGAAGCTATTCAAGTAGACGTTGAAGTATCCACCAATATGCCTTCCAGTTTTATTTGAAAAACAGAAAGTATGCCAAAAAGTAGACAGAAGGTTATGTGGTTAAGGTACCAAAGAAAGTGATCTATAAGAATGTTAACATTCCAGATGAATAATGCTGTTGTCAATATCTGGTAAAGTGTTAAACAGCTATACTTGAAAGAGTAAAAGAGGTGCAGATCAGACAGCCACATAATTGTAGAGCAGACATTAGATTGGAATTCAAGTCTGTACATCAATTTTGTTGCCTATGAAAAAGCCTTTGACAGCTTGGGTAGGAAGGATTCACTCTGGAAACTAGTAAGGCACTACAAGATTCTGCAAAACCTCACCAGCTTAACAAAACAGGCATATGAAAACATGTAGTGTTAAGTTTTGCAAGAGGAACAACTTAGAGTTATTTGACATTAAATCTGGGGTTTGTATGGAGCATTTTCTTCTGTTTCTGCTAGAAGTTGATTGAATTATGAAAGAAACTACAGCCAACGAGAGAAATGGAATCCAGTGGATCTGATTTAAACAGCTAGAAGACCTGGACTTTGCAAATGACATAGCCCTATCTCTCACTGCCAACTTGAAATACAGCAAAAGACAAAACACTAGAAAGAATTTTCCAGCCAGTAGGTTCAAAGACCCATACAGAAAAGACACAAATTAAATGTGGTCAACAACACAGATTCTATCAAACTGAGAGGAATACCATTAGATGAAGTAGAGGCCAGATACATGACCAAATGGGAAACTGAACATACCGGCTACACAAAAAATGATGCCTATTACCAGTTGAACAGAAGAGAGCAGCTCGTTGTCTTCAGACTTCGCACTGGCGACAATAGACTGAGGTACTACCTATTCAACAAATTGAAGATAGGTGGTACCGACGAATGCCCGTGTGGTACCGGGAAAATGACCGCTGAGCATCTGCTGCAGAACTGCCCGACATACGAGGGTCAGAGAGAGCAGATGTGGCCATCACCAGTGGAACCACAAGACAAGCTCTATGGATGACTCAGGATGACCGCCGCTTTTTTCGAAAAAATAATGGTTACTGTCTGACTGCGTACGATGAAGAAGATGAAGTAGAGAACTTAACATGACATCATAAACAAGACTGGTAATGCAGATAAGGATGCAAAAACCAGAATACAAAAGGCAAGAGTTGGCTTTGTCATGTTAAAAACTATATAGAGATCTAAAATGATCAGAATGCAAACTAAGCTAAGGATCTTCAACTCCAATGTAAAGTCAGCTCTTTTATTTGAAGTGGAAATATGGAAGATGACCAAACTCAATATTAAGTGATTACAGGGATTTATAAATAAATCTCGGAGTAAATTCTGAGCCTGCGGTGGTTCGACAAAGTTATAGAAAAAAACTTATGGGACACAAAGACAGGTGAAACAGAAAATCTTGAGAAGCACGTAATGATGGATAGAACACCTAACTGCAATAGACTCAAGCCAGTATCACCAGGCAACCTCTGCCATGGAAACTGTAGGGAAAAATTGGCAAGAAAGGCCAAAGAACATGTGGAGAAGAAGCTTAGTTGCAGATGCAAGAAAAAAAAAGGAAGAAGCTGGAAATAACTGAAGAAACTAGCACAGCACATGTCTGATTGGAGAGAGTCGGTTGGTGGCCAATACAGTCTAAGGTGATTAGAGTGAAGAGAGAGGGTTCACTGATGACTTATGTACCTCAAGGTGATAAGATGAAGAGAGAAGGTTTGTTGGTGGTCTATGTACCTCAACGTGATAAGGGTGAAGAGAGAGGGTTCACTGATTATAATAATAGTTGCCCATCACAAACAAAGATGATGACAACATTGTAGTCATATATGACCGCAGCAATAATAATTCTCTGCTTGGTGATGCGAGTACTGTGTGTGATGGCAATGCACCAGGCTTAGTGGTTCACAGCAAACAGCTCCCAGGAGGTGACATTAATGAGGAAACTGTTCAGAGATATTTTCATAGGAGAGTGTTAAACTGACGACCAAAGCTTAAACAATATCTTTCCAATAACAGCGAAAGTAAATTCTTACCATCTAACTTTCCTATGACTCTATTCTCGGACAATGAAAATCTATGCTGGCTTTGTTAAAAGAAAAATGCTCATTGTACCTAACCTCTGACTGACCTCTCTGATATGAAATGTTTTTCTCCCCTGTCCAGCTAAAATTAGCTTCCCTATTTCTAAGTTATCGTTAGTTTTCTGTGGCCAAGTAGGTGTGAGGACCATCTTGTCAAGCTACCTGTAGAAACTCAGCCCCTGGGACTACTACCACAAAATCCCACAACCTGACAGTCACATATGTGAAACTGTTCCAAGAGTCTTTGTATTTCCTCTGTCCCCCTCAGATGAGCATTTGCCTGTCCTGTGCTCACTGTACAACAGCTGCTGAGAGAGGCATTTATCAGGCATGTGAACAACATGATTAGGGTGTTGTAACAGATCGTAGCTGTGTTTTGATTAGTGATAGGATTTTAGGCATGTTTTATTAAAGTTAGAAAGGGTGGGAGCATTGTTAGTCAGTAGCCATTCAGTTGTTTCTTATAGAATTAAAACTAACAAAGCTAGCCAGTACAGATGTACTAAAATCTGGACATCTGAATGCTTGGAATACATTGTGTTGATTTCCAAGCCACGTAGATGTTAAAAACTACGTAACCTTGCATAACGCCTAGACGCCCGATATAGCATGATCGATAGAGACGAATGCTATTAACTGGTTTTTATGAAATCTTGATGAGAAAACTTAGGATCGAGATCTGGAAAAAGTGGCGGATATAGCTAGCTAGGGGAACCTGAATAGTTTAGAGTTTGCAGAGCGAAGAGCGGAGGAACACGTTATCAGTTTCTACAGCAAAGAGGGGAGAGACAAGTCAAGTACTTTTTGGGGTGTGAGATAGCGGAGGAACAAGTCATCAGTCAGCAGCGAGCGGAGAACAAGTCAACATCAGTCGGCAGCAGGCAACGAAAATAGGACCGTCTTGATAATGGTGAAGAGGAAAGAAGAAAGCAGATAGATTTTTGGAGCCCAGAGAGAGAGAGAGAGAGAGAGAGGTTTTGACAGACAATCTTTCACCATGTGAGTCCAGATGTTCAGCAGCGTATCAGAGAGAGGTAAATAGTAATGAAATTGATGTTTCGCAATAGCAAGTGGTAGAACCAGATATAGTAGTGCGTCACGAGGAACATGCATGAGTCATCTTAGATACTATTTATTTTCATTGCTGACGAAAATCCAGATTCTAATTAGAGAGATATTTGACTAGCACAGCAATCCAGTGCTTCAATGATCACTACAAATCACCATCAACGAGGAGAATAGGACCACGGACAAAATCACCTGTGTTGTAGAACAGACACGAATCTTCTATCCTGTGACAATCCACATAACGGTTCGTCTATTAAATTACAGTTCGTTTATCAAGTTACAGTTTGACTATCAAGTAGTCTAACGGTCCGTTTATGAAGTTACAGTTCGACTATCAAGTAACTGTTTGTTTATCAAGTTACAGTTAGTTAATCAGGTTACATTTACACTATACAGCAGTCTAATGGTTCGTCTATCAAGTTACAGTTTGACTATCAAGTAACTGTTGTTTATCAAGTGACTGTTCATCTATCAAGCTGTAGTTCGTAATCAAGTTTATTTTTAGTTCATATTTCTTATAGCCAGACAGGTTTTGTTTAGAGTGGAGATTGGAAAGTCAGTTGTGAACGTGTAGAAATACAGTTTCATTGTTGTGTTTTAATTTCAATTAGTTTTATAGTTTATTTGTTGGAAATGAGATGTAGTTGGTGCAGACCCCTTGCTACATCTGCTATGATAGTTCAGCCAATTGGAGCTGCTACAGTGTTACGGGTGAAGAGAAATTGTTCATTCATAGCGTATGCACCCTGAGGTGATATTGGCGAGGAAGAAGTTAATAATTAAATTTTAATCTTTCTTGCTTTTCTGTCAACATTTAAATACAAGATGATGCAATATTTACATTACCATAATAATACCAAGAAACCCCAAGCAAATCCAGGGGAGTTAATAAAGCTCACGATCTGTCCAAAAACAACATAATTATTCTCCCAGGTGGATACGAGATCAGTGATTACTTCATATGATGTTGTGTAGTTCTGGTAGGGCCCACAGACTTTACTGGGCTGAACCCTGAAGACAAGACAAACACAGCTTTTATATTTGAACAACAAAGCGACAGTAAAAAACAACTCAGTACATGGTCTTAACAATTCTGTCACAAAAAAACATAGAATAATATTCTAAAGACTATTACAAAAAATGAATCCAGCCACGTATATAATGATTGGGTACTAGTATTTCCCTGCTGAGTTTGTTAAAATCACGATGAATAACAGTCTATTAATGTTTCAGAAATAAAAAAAATAACAAAAAAACTTCAAGAATGCAGATACAGAATTTGCTCTATATTCTTCAAGAATTAAGTATGTATACTTATAAATCTTCCATGATAATGTAATGACAGTACTTGTATTATATTCTACTAATATTCTTGAAATGAATCCTTGCCAATGTTCTTCAAAGATATAAACACGGAATATATTATTCTATGATCTTCAAATATTCTAGTCAATGATATTTAAGAATGCCCAGTTATCACACTGACAAGCATGTGTTCTTCAAAGAACCAAAAGTAATGCATTAATTTTATTTTTACCAATCTACAGCAAAATTTGAGTGTTAATAAACAGTAAATAATATAATTCAATTGATTTAACAAATAATTCTAGCAAAACAGTCAGTAGAACACTGAAGGGCAAGTTACTTACTTGATAATGCTGCAGAACACTGCAACACAAGATAAAATAAAGAAGACGAAGATATAGCCCACAAAATGTGTATGTGTTCTGGATGCCCGCCAAAGTTTCAATGAAGGCCGACAGTTCTGAACGACACTATACTGTGAGTAGATAGAAAACATGTAAATATAGCTAGTAAAAAGCAAATATCAGTTAATATAAATCAAACACATAGTTTTGTATGTGAATCCCAATATGTTGTTGTCAAATAAAAATCTCCATACATTTATCTTTGAGAAACCAAACAATTAATAATTTCACCAATAACCAACATTATCTTTATCACAGAACCCCTTGGGAAACAGAGGCATAGGAAGGCCATAGAAAGCTTGGAGAAGAGACCACGAGGCAGATACAAGAAAGAGACAGAGAAGCTGGAAAGGATTGGAGAAAATAGCACAGGACAAGTCTGCTTGGAGAGGTTTAGCTGATGGTCTCTGCAGCTCAAAGCTGATAAGGGCGAAGAGAGAGGATTGGTTGCCAAGCAGATGAGTGTAGGGGCAGCAGTCATTGATCTCACTAACCATCTATCCCTGCCATGTGAAACCCTCCAGTTCTTCCCCCATATCTTACCCTCTGTCCAATTTTCCAGCAACTTGTCCTCACTGTTTCAGTGTGCTCCAGTCTTTCTTCTTCATCAGCTATCCTACTGCCCTTCCTATGCGGCGTCTCAGAGAGGAGGGATGTGTAGATTTCCTTTTATGGCCAGGTGGGAGGCTTGTGCTGTCGTTATGTGGAACTTCCTGAGTGTGTTGATCCACCTAGGTCGAAGACGGCCTCTTGCACGTGGACTGGAAACTTGCATATGATATGGTCTTGCTGCAAGCTGGTCATAATGCAGTCTGACTAAATGACCAAACCCTTTGATATTGTCAATGTAGGCACTAACTGGGTTTGTCCCCACTATCTGCTGAGGATCTGGTCACGGATAGACTTTCCAGCTGCACTTTTCACACAGCGCATCTCACAGCTCTGGATATTACTCAAGTATTTCTAGCAAGGACTTTTGGTAACACAATGTAGGAATGAACAGTGCACTGATCAGGATAAAGAAGAACTCTAGAGTGTTTAAAAATCAGCTCAATTAGTCAATTGGAAAAATTATTGCAAAAGAGTTGACATACTTTTTTTTAAACAGAACAAGTCACAGTAAGCTAGCTATTTATCATTGAAACATTTATTATTTTACAAAAATTATGAAAAACATATAATCTATAAAGTTATTTACTGTTACACAGCAAAATACGGCTACCTTAGCAACAATATAAAACAGTGTTGGTGACTTGTGTTCTTGAATATGATTTTGACATGGTAACTGGTATTAATACTTTATATTTGTCATTATTAAACAAATGTTTTCTGTACACCCCCTAAACTCATCACATGTGCTACTAGTAGTTTTACTTCATATTAACAAAAAACTGTCACCGAAATAAACATCTGACATCTTATTCAGAGCATCATATAGCTAGCTTTCCAATAACCTTATTTGCATTTATGAATGCTCGCAAGAACATAATATGCATTTATGAATGTTCTGAAGAACATTATATGCATTTATGAATGCTTTTAAGAACTCTATATGCATTTGTGTACTTCAATCCCCTCTCCTTAGTTCTTCCTCTTCTATCCTGGCGTATAAAGGTCTTCTTCTTTTTGTTTTCTTGTGGCTAATAGTTTCTACAAGACAACAATTGGAAATATTAGAATGGCATTCATGACCCTATGGAGATCCAAAGAAACCAAGATTCACACCAAAGTTAGAATATTGAATGCCATCATTAAGTCAGTGCTGTTGTATGGAGCCGAAACATGTAGAACGACTAAAGTGATCAAAGACTCCAGTTCTTCTTTAGCAGATACTTATGAAGGATAATATGTATAAAGTGGCAGAACATGGTGAGGAAGAAGACAACAACAACCACCAGAACAACAAATTAAGAGAAAGAAAATGGGGCTGGATAGGACATATGCTGAGGAAGATGCCGCCCAATGTAGCTAGGCAAGCTCTTACATGGAAACCTCAAGAGAATGAGAAGTAGAACTAAAAGTAGATGAAGAGAATGTGATAGGAAACTAAATGGTTACAACTGGACAGAGGTATAAAAAGTAGTCTAAGACTTCATAGATGGCAAGATGTGGTCAATGGCCTATGTGCCAAGAAGAGTGATGGGTTTTGATTGATTGAATAGGTTCTACAGCATGGGGTAGCTGACCCCTAATCTAACTCTCCTTAGTCACATTATGTGACATACATGGCAGGTTGCAGTGCTACTATTCTGTGCTCCCCTTTCAGACCGAAGTAAAACAAAGTGACCTTCATTTGCTATGTAGTGTTAACTATCAAATGACATGCTTACCCTTTTGACGTAAAAAGTGACAATAAGCTTTAAAATGACTATCACAGGAAGAAGTGGAGAATAAAAAACGCCTAGCCTGCAGAATAAAAATACACAAGCATACATAAATAAAATACAGCATAGTAATCATGCAGCGAGCTCATCAAATTTACAAATTTATAAGTTCTAACAGAATTTGAGTGAATATGTCAAGTTAAATTAGGGATTAGATTCTTAGTTGACTTGTACTTCTACAGGGAAAGATGTCCTTGTGCAGATCCCAGCTCTGGTATGAGCTGGATATAGCCAGGAGGAGGATTTCCTGCTTAGTGAGCTAGGCTCAAGCAGCTCTGCTGCGTTGGAACAAGTGCCTAGGAGAGTGGTTAACCTATGTGTCCATCTTAATAGACTCAAACACTAGAGCAAAGTAGACCTGCAGCCTGTTAGGTGCTGTCTATGCTGCTCTATACAAACCACCTAACCATGGTCGGTGTTATGCCATGTCAAACCGTTAGTCGCATATTGCGAAATGCTATCTGTGGGGCAGTGGTGCTATTCTTGTCCTTGTCACACACAAAGACCCCGGCAAACCACTTGGGTCTAGAGGGATTAGATAAAATATGAAAATAGCTAAAAATAAAAATGATCGACATCAATATGCATGGCACAAAAATTATGTGACTAAAAATACATGTACAATGTTAGATCGCTGAGATTCTGTAATATTACTATGATAAAAGGTCCACATACATTCAAATTTATTCTTCTGATTACCAGATTACAAATTACAGATTCATTTTAAAATGTAAAAAATTTATTTATATACATTTATTAATGCATTTTTCAGAAAATTGAATTACTTTTTTGTTAGACTTCAATGTATTCTTTAAATAGGCTTCAAATTTATTTGTCACAACTGAAGTATAAGAGATATCTATATTCCAGAATTAACCTTACAGATTACAAAAATTTCCTGTATCCACATAATTTTTCAGCACGTGCCTCAACGTGGTTGTTGATTTTGAGAACCTCTAATTTTAAAAATGTTTTCGTGTGTGTGTGTGTCTAGAGACATATACTAATAAAGAACGTATTGGTTTTATTGTGTGTATGTTAGTTTCTGAGATACAAGAAGATGAAGGTGATAGTGGTGAAAAATGGCCCAAACATATAGACTCACCCGGTAACGGTGTCCCTTGGTTAAAAAATTAAACTAATTTGCCAATACTAATACTACTTTTGATGTTAACCGTAATGGCTATGTAGGTCACTTCGACTATAAACATAATTATTGTATCTACATAAACAAACTAAACAGATCTACCTCAGAAAAATCAGTTGCAGAAACTTAAATAAGAAGACGGCATGGGCTAGTGGTTAAGTGACATGGCTCACAACCAGAAGGTGTTGTGTTCGTTCCCCATCACAGTACCGGTCGTTGCCCCGGGGAAGCTAACCCTTAGAAAATACAGGAGGAAGCAGACCCTTACATAACATGCATGCCAAAGTCGGATGCACTGGGCTAAAAGGCGCAACATAAAATGACATTAACCCGGTAGTTTACATACAATAAAGCGATGACCCTAGAGCTAGCGTGCGCAACACTAGTGGAATGGAGTCAAATTGTCGTAATCTCACGCCATAGGAACGGAAAAGGTTAATTCTGGAATATAGAGATCTCTTATACTTCAGTTGTGACAAATAAATTTGAAGCCTTTTTAAAGCATACATTGAAGTTTAACAAAAGAGTAATTCAATTTTCTGAAAAATGCATTAATAAATGTATATAAATATATTTTTTACATTTTAAAATTAATTTATTTTAATAAAAAGAAAATATAATGTAAAAGCAAAATGTAGACTGAAAACCTACGATGGTTAAGCTGGGATATTTTTATTAATATTACCTTACGATAAATATAGCAACAATAAAGATGAATGAAGGTAAAACATTTAATAAATCGGGAGATCTCATGAAGGAAAAACAATGGGCTGGTTCAGCTTCAAACTGCAACAGATGCAAAACCTCAACGCTAAGGCTCCCATCTTCAACAGTGTGGTTATTCCAGGCATGGTATATGGCTGCGAGGTGTGGTATCTACGGAAAGCTGATGCAGATAGACTATGTGTTGCCCAACAAGCAATGGTGCGAAGAACATTGAAGATTTCCATTCGAGACCAAATTCGCAACGCAGAGATCAAATATCAAACTTCCTTATATGACATCATAGATGTCACGTTGTTACAAAAATACAGATGGGCCGGCCATGCAGCATTTAAACTCTAAGTGTTAGTAAGATTTAAAGGGAAAGGTCCAATTAATTTACACTTAATTTTCCAGCTTTGTTAAATTTTGTTACAGTGAATAAAATAATTTTAGCACGTCAAGTAGTCAATGTAAAAGTTAAATTAATAAAATAGTTTTATTGATTTATTTTGGTCGTCTATAAAGTTACTTGATTACTTGATTTGCATGACATTTACTTATTTTTTATAAATCAATTGATAAAATAAAGAGGAGGAAGGCGTACAGTAGTGGCATTTAAGCAATTTGTGAAGTTGCATTCAGCATTCAGGAAGATCTGGATATTGTAAAGGAACATGAAGAGGCTAAACAATTTTAAAAAATTACATGACATCATATGTAAACAGTAATTCGAGTTAAATACACCATTATTTATACAAACAGATGCCTTGGAAAGTGTTAGATCAAACCAAGATTTCAAACATTAACAGAAGAAAAGACACTAAAAGTTAAATGTTATATTAAGTCAGGCACGTGTTAAAGAGGAAGGACTGTCCCAGCACCAAAGCTCTTTTCTAAAACTAACTTATAACCAACTTATAAGTTGTTTCTCAGTTGCCAATGATTGTTCAAGTCAAATGGAAATCATATTCCTATTTAATTTAAGTTTCCTGTATATGTTGCTCAGGATGGTCACTTCACTGCCACTTTCAGTTCACTAAAAATCAAATTGATTATTTACAACAGGCAAACATAACATGTTTATTTAGAGTACACATAATATGTTACCCTAGAAAACTAAGTGATGAGTCCAACAACATAGACTCAAGAGAATAGAGAAATTAACACAAAAAAGGCAACATACAAATCTGCTAACATAGTTATCATCAAAATATGATGCAACTCACCAACATAGACTCTGAGTGTAGATAAGCTCAAGTGTGTGTCTTGCTATAGCAAACTCTGCTCTTTCTATTGATTTCCATTTCAATGAGCAAAGTCTGGACAAGCAAAAGAAAGGCACAAATAATTGAAAATATTTTTACACAATAAATATACATGACCCTAATAGAGAAGAAATGCACATATATGTTATGAAAATAATGCAGCTCAAATCATTTGAGTGGGACCAAAGATGCAGTACATGGGCCGAAGATGAATCACAATGAATTAGCTGATAGCAGCCAGCCAGTGACTCATAGCTAGCTGCCTGCTTCTAGATTAGCAAACTACAGCTGACCAAGATCCTATTTCACCTCTAAGTGGTGGCCCTGGAAACAGGCTGCAGTTTTGTAGTCTGGCTAAGAGAATATGGATTGTTGTGAGAAGGAAAATCCGTTAGAGACAAAAAAGCCAGCTGAAATCGAATGTGTTAGGCCAAAAGGGGCAAACATCGCAGCCTCGAAGTAAACTATGACACAACATCCTTTTTAGGATGAATGCCAAAGAAGATGAAGAAATCTTAAAAATAAATCAAGCTCCAACAAAGATATACTAATGGGATAGGTGAAGAGACATTATAAACACAATCTTTCACTAGATTTATAAGGCAAATACAAGAAAAGAGATAATAGGACAACAGAATTCACAAGCCATAAAAGATACTGTCATTACTCTATCATACTTTAAATGCACAGTTAACCAGCCTGCAATCATATGTGCGATAGAAAACCCAAATTATTTTAGAAAGTACTCAAAAGGGACAATAATGAATGGAATTAAGTATAGTAGCTGCCAATATTGCTGTGTCTTATCCACTTGTGCCGTTGTGGGGAGCTCTAGTTTACTGTCCAGGACCAGACCAGTTGCTGAAGTAGTTCATCTAATTCTCGATCTGCCACAGTTGCAAAAACCCAATCGTCGTGCATTATAGGCACACAGGGGTAGTTGGTCATGTTGCATTAGATGACAGAACTACTTGACTCACTCATCAATATATTTAGTGCAGGGTCTTCATTGCACCTCGTCATTGAACATTCTGTCTCTCCTAGTTACGTTGATGGTTTTCCTGAGGCATCTCATCTCACATGTCACGATCTTTCTCTCTAGAGATTTAGTTAAAGTCCATATCTGACATTGGTAACAGAGCGTTGGCAGAAATATACTGTTGTTGTAGCTGCCAGCAACATACCCTATTTCAGTGGTTACGATCCGGGTTCAAGATACTGCGCAGTGCATGAGCTGCAGAGGTCAGCGACATAAATCTGACCCCTAGCGTCAGGGCCAGAAAACCAGAGCTGTCTCAAGACCCTTCTATACCTCCACATGGTGATCCTAGATTACAGGCTGCAACAAAGCAGGCTGGCTAAGAAAAAGCTATCAAAGATAGAAGGCTTGCCTAGTACCCAAAAATGCCTGTGTCAGACAGAAAGGTGCAGATATTGTCAAGCTGCAAACTACGACACAATGCATTCTGTTCTAAAGACAATATCCTGCTACTAGCAAAACCCTTTTTTGGGTAGCGAGTGCTTGAGAACGAATGACAAAGAAGAAGTGGTTACCCTACTATTGTGGTTTAGTTAGGAATGAAAAGGCAGACAGACTTGCAAAGAGGAGAATACGAGTCATTGAAATCACATATTTTGAGAAAAAAAGAGCTATCCAGGATGTTAGAAGAGATCAGAACCCGATGATGACTTCCACATTCTTGATCGACAGAAACAGATCACCATTCTTCGCTTCTGTGTCCTGGCATATGTCATGGGCATCTCAATCTGTACAGACGATGCGCGTGGCGCCCTGTAAGTTTTGTCCAGCTAGGTCTCCTGTATTTCAACACTGTCTGCTATGGCTGTAAAAGCCGATCTGCAAGTGACAGTCCCTGCCACAGATTGTACAACCATACTGAGGAGGCTGGCTTGCCTGGCTGACTCTTGATCTCTTGACAACTTCCAGAGTGATGTCATCAATCTTTATGGAGGGCGTAGTGGTAATGCCCTGTGCCCAAACTTGTCTTTTCCAGACTTATGGTGAGCCCAAATTGCTTGCACCCCTTGGCGTATCTGTCTTCTAGTCTCTGCCTCATCACTATTGGTCGCTAGAACTGCATCATCCGCAAATAGCATCTCCCTAATGAGCACCCTCCTCACTTTGGTCCTCGCACGCAGTCGAGATAGGTTAAACAGCCATCAATCTGACCTGGTGTGCAGATAAACACCGCCCACAGATGTGTCATAAGCGTAGGATAGGAGCATGGAGAAGATCCCAAAGAGGGTCGGCAGGAGCACACATCCCTGCTTCACTCCACTCTTGATGGGAAAAGAGTTTGAAGTTGATCCGCTGTATAGAACTGAGTCCTTCATATAAGTGTGAAAAGAAATTCTCATGCTGCGCAGTTTTGGGGGGCAGCTGATCATCTCGAGGAGTTAAAATAGACACTTCCTACTAACCAAGTCAAAGGCCTTGGTTAGATCTAGAAACATCATAAAGGGCGGCTGGTCTTGTTCTCTGCACTTCTCCTGGATTTGGCGAAGAGAGAAAAACATATCCATTGTTGATCTACCTAGTCTAAAGCCACCAATAACAGCCTATTTAGTAGAATGCGGGCGCAAACGTTGCCTACAATGCTCAAGAACGAGATCCCTCTATAGTTATTGCAGTCCCCACGGTCACCTTTGTTTTTGTAAATAGTCACAACGATGACATCACGCATATCTTCGGCGGGGGACTGCACCTTCCTCCCAACAGAGGCATAGAAGATTGAACATCAGCTGGGATAGTACCGATTTCCCGTATTTGATGGCTTCGGGTGGAATACCATCTCCTCCTGATGCTTTGCCATTTGATAGGTAGTTGATAGCTTTATCAAGCTCATCCAGAGTAGGTGGTCTGTCAAGTTCCTCCATAATGGGCAGGACCTGTAGCCTGCACAAGGCCTCATCAGTGACCACCGTTTCCCGATCGCAGAGTTCAGAGTAGTGCTAACCCATCTGCTAGTCACGGTCCATGATTCTCACACCTGTCAGAGATTTCAGGACGAGCAGCACCTCTCGCAGTAGGGCCCAGTTCCATCTTTATGCCTCTATACATGCCCTGGATATTTCCCTGGCCTAACAGACTAAATAAACATATGTACAGGCTTTGGCTGTCTGCTTCAAAACTGTGCATGTATGGACTGAGGAATAAACTACAGAGCATGTTGTTCAGCCAGCTGAGGAAGACTCACTGGCCAAATGACTCAATTCTAAACTGAAAACTGTACAAAGCTCCAGATGACAGTTGAGATTATTATGGGAACTCGCCTGAAGGTGTGAAAAACAATCACTAAACATAATAAGAAGAATACCAGGACTCATGAACGGTAACCAACGTGAGTTATTCCATACTGCTTGGAGCTAATTTTTTAAATGCAGGAAAAGTTTGGAGATGACAAATTGGTGTGGTGAACATTACATGTTTAAGAGACACACGCATGTTATCAGGACTCAAAAGGAGAGCAAAGACTAGTAACACTGTAACCTGACAGGCATGCCATAATAGGTGAGAAATGAGGGTTTGACATGGGACTTGCTACTACATCCTGTAGAGCATATAAGCCACAAGATACAAATTAAAAGGAGACTTTTATACTCTGTGGTAGAAGAGCAGATACTAAGTCAATTGAAGCAACATATTTAAGAGGTATCAGCCACTGTGAGTCAGTGACACAGGCAAAGAATGAACAATGGATACGCCCAAGAGGGTCAACATGTCAATGTATGGTTGGCAAAAATGATAAGGTCAAAGCACCAATACTAGGGAGTGCATTTTGGTGGTAGTAGTATTAGTCAACCTGTACTTATACATAGGCAGATGTCCCTGTGCAGGCCCCAGCTCTGGCGTATGCTGGATGTAGCTGGGAGGAGGATTTCCTGCTTAGTGGGCTAGGTTCGAGCAGCTTATTACTCGGCTGCGTTAGGTCAAGTGTCACGGAGGGTGGTTAACCGATGTGAGTCTATCGTAATAGACTCAAACACTAGAGTAAACCTGCAGCCTGATAGACGCCATCTATGCTGTTCTTAACAAACTGCCTAACCGTGGCTGGTGGTATGTCATGCCACACAGTTAGTCGACTCTTACGACATGCTCTCTGTGGAGCAGTGATGCTATTCTTGTTCTTGTCATACACAAAGACCCCGACAAACCATCCCGAACAGTGACAGTAGTAAATGCTTTATTATTGAAAGGTTGAGGCATACTGTTGACAGTCAGTAAGGACAGTGCGATTTGTTTGAACAACAGACAACAAATATCTCTATTGTATGCAGGTGGTGCTGACCATCCCTCAATCAATCTATATCAAAGACCTAGTGGTTTATGAGAAGGATTACTGAATCACTTTCTAGAAGGTTGTGATTGGGGCCCAGAAGGTTGTGCTGTGCTCAAAAGGTTGTGATTGGGCCCAGGTGGTTGTGAAAGGGCCCAAAAAGTTGTGATGGGCCCATACGGTTGTGACGGAGCCCAGAAGGTTGTGATGGGGGCCAAGAAGGTTGTGATGGGGCCAAGAAGGTTGTGATGGGGCTCATAAGGTTGTGATGGAGCCCAGAAGGTTGTGATGGGGCCAAGAAGATTGTGATGGGGCCCAGAAGGTTGTGATGGGGCCTAGAAGGATGTGATGGGGCCAAGAAGGTTGTGATGGGGCCAAGAAGGATGCGATGGGGCCCAGAAGGTTGTGATGGGGCCTTGAAGGTTGTGATGGGGCCTTGAAGGTTGTGATGGGGCCTTGAAGGTTGTGATGGGGCCTTGAAGGTTGTAATGGGGCCCAGAAGGTTGAGATGGGGCCAAGAAGGTTGTGGTGGGGCCAAGAAGTTTGTGATGGGGCCCTGAAGATTGTAATGGAGCCCAAAAGGTTGTGATGGGGCCCAGAAGGTTGTGATGAGGCCAAGAAGATTGTGATGGGGCCAAGAAGGTTGTTATGGGGCCTAGAAGGATGTGATGGGGCCAAGAAGGTTGTGATGGGGCCAAGAAGGATGTGATGGGGCCCAGAAGGTCGAGATGGGGCCTTGAAGGTTGTGATGGGGCCTTGAAGGTTGTGATGGGGCCTTGAAGGTTGTAATGGGGCCCAGAAGGTCGAGATGGGGCCAAGAAGGTTGTGATGGGGCCTTGAAGGTTGTGATGGGGCCTTGAAGGTTGTAATGGGGCCCAGAAGGTTGAGATGGGGCCAAGAAGGTTGTGACGGGACCAAGAAGGTTGTGATAGGGCCAAGAAGGTTGTGATGGGTGCCCAGAAGGTTGTGATCGGGCCCAGAAGATTGTAATGGAGCCCGAAAGGTTGTGATGGGGCCCAGAAGGTTGTGATGGGGCTAAGAAGGTTGTGATGGGGCCAAGAAGGTTGTGATGGGGCCCTGAAGATTGTAATGGAGCCCAAAAGGTTGTGATGGGGCCCAGAAGGTTGTGATGGGGCCAAGAAGATTGTGATGGGGCCAAGAAGGTTGTGATGGGGCCTAGAAGGATGTGATGGGGCCAAGAAGGTTGTGATGGGGGCCAAGAAGGATGTGATGAGGCCCAGAAGGTCGAGATGGGGCCTTGAAGGTTGTGATGGGGCCTTAAAGGTTGTGATGGGGCCTTAAAGGTTGTGATGGGGCCTTGAAGGTTGTAATGGGGCCCAGAAGGTTGAGATTTGGCCAAGAATGTTGTGATGGGGCCAAGAAGGTTGTGATGGGGCCAAGAAGGTTGTGATGGGGCCAAGAAGGTTGTGATGGGACCAAGAAGGTTGTGATGGGGCCCAGAAGATTGTAATGGGGCCAAGAAGGTTGTGATGGGGCCAAGAAGGTTGTGATGGGGCCAAGAAGGTTGTGATGGGGCCAAGAAGGTTGTGATGGGGCCTTGACGGTTGTAATGGGGCCCAAAAGGTTGTGATGGGGCCCAAAAGGTTGTGATGGGGCCCAGAAGGTTGAGATGGGGCTCACAACTTCATTTGCATAAAAACCATTGCCAGTAAAATCCTACTGCAAACAAATGGATCCAGGATTTCTCATAAGCTTTTTCAAATATATTGTTATACCTACACTCTGTCAAATGGAGTGATGGGGCTTCATTACAAAAAAAGCCCTATTCCTTAACTAGGATAGTGACTTTCTAGGTAAGTATTAGGACAGTCTTATACTCTTTCTAGGCAAGTATGACATTCAGATGCCAAATCCTGACATTATCATAACACATGCATATATGACATTGTTTTTAGCTAAAGGACAGGAACTAAAGCACAGCTAGGATCAAGCAGCAACATAAATGATAAGGTTACTTGACGTGAAACAAATGAAAGGAATTTTAATGACCATTAAAACAAATTACTTGCGAATGAACTCCATGAAGAATGAATACAGAAGACCAAAAATCATGTCCATGATCGTCAAGCGATAGATTTCTTGACCAACAAACGTCTCCCAGCACTAGAAAATATTAGCACAGAAAAAAACACAGATAAAACATGCAAAACTGTTGCATCTATTTATTCATGATTTTATGTGAAACAATTACATCTATTAATTAAATTTGTGCAAAACAATTACTAAAACAATGGATACTTTATTTCAGTAACATAGGGCAACTCCAAGCTACTCAGCGAGCGACGGAGCGTAGAACACTGTCACTTTGAGACCACATCCGCAATACCGCCATCAGAAGTCGAACCTGCTCCAATGGTGTCGTAGATAAGAAAGTACAGGTTAGCAGGCCACGTGGTACGCATGCCTGACAATAGATTGACATGTATAGTGATGTCATGGTGGTGTAACAGTTCCAGCTGGAGCATGGGTGTTTAGGGCAGGGGTGATTGGGTTGGTGACTCTGGGAACAAAGGTTGCCTGGATACGTGCCAAGGTCACTCACTGTCTCGACACTAAGTCAACAAAGGAAACGAGGGGTTAGGTGGAAGAATTTGTCTGGTATAGGTGGGGGTTTGGAGCTGACCAGTCTGACGTTCCGAATCAGCGTAGTGGGAGTTGGTGACAGTCAAATGCTGCCACGTCCGGCTACGAGACATTGAGAGTGACAGTCATTCGGGGTTGGGGTTAATCCTCCAATAACAATTAGTTGGAGGTATTTCCAGATTACAGTAACGGCTAAGTCAGACAACCAACAGGAGACCATTGGACAGCCATGATGTTGCTTGAGACTATAAAATACTCAGCAAAGATGAACTCAAGCAGACTGGCCAGGAGAGAGAGACTGAAAGTGGCTAGGAGAAAGTCTGAAAGACTGGCTAGCAGAGAGAGACTGAAAGACTGGCTAGGAGAGACATTGATAGGATGTTAGTAGTCTAGCAGACTGAGAGATAGAGTGAGTTTGCAGGGTGACTGAACCAGCATACACCTTCAAGTTTTGACCTATAACTGTGTGTGTTCGACACCCTATGAACAGTAAGAGATCTGAATGTTTGTCATACGTGCAGGACACCGTGTGAACGATGCATGATCTAGTTACATATGAATGTAAGAATACGGGGAGAGATCGAAGTAATTGTGAATGTACAGATCGCCTAAGTAAGAGATCTGAATGTCTGTGGTATTGTGCAGAACACTTTGGGAACGATGTGTGTTCTGAGGTACGTGTTTGCACAGATCGACTGAGTGTGTGACCACAAGTGAGTACATGATTCTGACTATAAGTGGCGTGATCTAATTTTATATGAATGCACAGATCGCCTGAGCATATGTGAACAGATATTGTTTGAGGATGTACAGATAACCTGACTGAAGGTGATCTGATTGTGTGTGAATGCACAGAACTAAGGACGAGTTTGTGAATGTCTGTGGTATTGTGCAGATATGTGGAGTGTAGCGGCGAGAATCTGGGTTATTAGTTGGAGGAAAAATTCAAAAGTTAGTGCTTAAACCTCAAATGTAAATGTAACATAAGTATATATAATATATGATCATTTAGTTCAGATGTATTTTGTTCTTTTTGCTAATATTGTTTTGTGGAGATTGTTATTAAATATGTTACATTTTGTTAGAGAGTGTTTACTGTGTGAAGTCGTGTTGTGGTGTGTATACATGTTGTAACACTTTAGATAAGTAACTACTCAGCAAAACCTAGACTCTGCCACAGTGGCCCAACACCTATAATTGTTGCCCCGGATGTCCACCAATGAGATGGAGAGATGGTCTTTGACAGGACCTTGGTCCAGCATAGTACTTAATGGCATAGGACAGAGATGAGTTTAGATGAGATTTGGCTACCTGGCATAAGGCACAAAATGTGCCTGAGTTAACACCAGGATTACAGTATTGCAGTTTTATTGTCAATTATTATTCACTTTAATTGGAAAAAAAATAGAATTCTTATTTGTATTTAATTATTTAATCTGCAGATACGCCAAATGTATAAATGAAAGCCAAAATTAAACAGAAGACTAGGATGTAAAAGAAAAATTTAAAAAAAAACAAACTTATTTGTATTCAACTAATTATCATTATATTTATTTTTATCATTTTCTTCCGGTCACTTTATAACTCTTTTTTTAATAAAAAAATTACATCCCATGGATCCTAATTTTTGTAAATTACTAAATTAATTGTGATTATAACTGACAATTAGTAAAAAGTACTTTGTTAAAATATTTGTATATTTAACTAAAACATTCATTTCTGTAACAATAAGAAAAACATATTTTCAAATGATTAGTGAAACTATTTTTGTCTATCAACAAAATATTAGCCTACCAGTAACAAAAAATGTAGAGATACTAACTATAAAACTTGTATCAACAACAGACTTATCCTCAGTTAAATACCGGCTGTTATGTAAACATAATTTTATGCCATGAACAAACTGACATTATAAATCTCAGTTCAGTTCAAGTGTCATGTCTGCATCAAAGGTCAGCTACAATGGATCTCCAGTGTACTCTATCTCTTGCTGTAATAGTGAAATCTGACAGGCTTTTTCCAGTCTATCTCCTGATGTTATCCACCCTCTTACAATTTTGTCTGGCTCTTAAATGACACTGTCTCTCACCCTACCCTCTAGTATGGTCTTCAACAAGAATGTATGTCTTGTTATAGGACCAAAATAGCGTTACTGTCTAACTCTGATTTCAGTCACTAATTCTCTTTTTCACTCATATAAATCTACATTCTATTTAAGTCTGTATTAAAAAAATATAGATGTGATCGGCACTCCCTCTACATGGCTCACTATGACTTTTTGTCCTTTCCAAGACTCAAGGTTCCACTCAAAGTGATGAGATTTCATGACATTTAAGAAATCTAGACATATACGATGAAACGCCTGATGGAGATCCCCCAAAATAAGTTCCAGCAGTTGGAGCACCACTAGGAGAGGTGTGCTAATTCATAATTTTTCTCATGTATCTAATTGTTATGTTGTGGTTAATGTGAAGATGTGTGACTTTTCTTTACTTCAATTTAAAACTAAACCTGTATTTTATTGCCTTGGTATTATTTCCACACTGTTGTTACCATACTACGGACATCTTACCAACACTTTAGAAGATGCTAGCTCCAACCAAAAGTATACCAGGACTCCAAGCATAGTAGCCCGCAAAACTTGCTCTCTGCATTATTGAGCAAACAAAATTATTATTATTACAACTGATACGGCAAAACTAAAAACTTAGCAAGATCAATTCAGTCTTAAGCACAGCTCAACAAGACAAAATGAATGATCTCATCAACTATCAGTTTACAAAACTCTGCACTCGGTCAACTTTTAAATATACTAAATAGTTCATCTCACCTACTTCCATAATGCAAAGCTTAACCTTTAAATATACCAAATCATTTATATAATCAACAACAAGTCCAAAAAACACTTTGGTTGGTGAACCTTTAAATTAAAAAATCAAAACAAAGGATGACCTATTGGAGATGTGGTGGTAGGTTTATATTTTCTTGACCAAAGGCACACTAGGGGTCATGTGGTCAGTATCTCGCCAGTTGACTTTATTTTCCAGACTTGTACTGGCACCCAATCTTTGAGACTAATACAATAAATAATTTATCTCATTATCTTTAACTTGGAACAGCTTAGGATGGATTGAGCAATAATCAAACTAATACAGAACCTATATGAAAATCAAATGGTGAATATAGTAGTCAGGGAGGAAATGACATGTGTTGGCACAATCAACAAATGAGTATGACAAGGATATTTATTACCACTAAGCCTATTTAATGCTTATTTTGAGATGATGATGGAAGAAGCTACCTGAACATACAACCTGGGTGTTTAAGATCAAAGTAGAAAGAACTTGTGCCTCAAACGTTGCGGATTACCAAGTCAAAATTGGAAGAACATAGAATTCATAGCAAAAGCTATTCACCAAGATCAATGATACAGCCAAGGAATTTGGTGTGGAGAATAATACCAGCAAAACAAACATTATGGCAATTGCCAAACAGGCCCAAATAATAAATATTAGCATAGAGGGACAAACCATAGGAGAAGTGCAGCAGTTTTCATATCTGGGACAAATAATTACAGGTCATGCTCACTGTGAAATAAAAATATGAACTTGGATTGCAGAAGCAAAAAAGACATTCCGGGAGAAACAAAAACTTCTAACATCAAGATTGATCTGCTTAAAAGAATAATCAGCACACAATATAGTGCTGTATGGCCCTGAAACATGGAATGCAAAAAAAAGTATGAAAAGACCTTAGAAGCTTTTGAGATGTGGTGGTATTGCAGGATGCAAAGAGTTAGCTGGACAGAAATAAAGGTGAAACAAGCAAGTACTTAATGATATAGGTAATTATTGAAAAATATACAAAAGGGTAGATTGTCTTATACATGCATGCAAGAACCTCGAATGTAGACTTGGGCTGAACTGAATAGATCTGCTGGGAACAGTGGCATGAAATGATCAGACCACTTCAACACCAGTATAGTGGACTGACTAACCTGATGATGATCTTTCAGTTCATAAAACTTTAACACTAAATATTTTTAGCAACATCCAGAAAATGTTGTCATGGTCAAAACTGAAGATAGAATACTTGAGCATTCCACAAAACATGACAAATGTTTAATCACCAAAGGTTATGATCTATAACTTAGTTCTTAGTCGACCTGTACTTCTACAGGGGCAGATGCCCCTGTGCAGGTCCCAGCTCTGGTATGAGCTGAATGTAGCTGGGAGAAGGATTTCCTGCGTAGCGGTCTAGGCATGAGCAGCTTACTACTCCACTGGGTTGGGACAATTGCTTATGGATCTATAGCTATGAGGTACAATAATTGTTTCTGAGATTATTTTATTCTAAAGATATTTAGTTATTTCATTTGATCACATTAGCATGCATATAGTACGATCTCGCACACATTATGACCTTTTGTATGTGTCCTACATAACAAATAAATGGTACAGAATCTTTTAATATAAAAGTTAATGTAAATTACCCTAATTATTATTTATCTAATACTCCCAGTCATCATCTTCATTTTCTTCTTTCTCTCCCAGATAATCGTCAGTTGTAGTACTTTTCTCAACATTTATCGCTTCAGAAACACCAAACTTGTTAGCAACCTGCATGTTAATGTCTGTTGTGGCTTGTGCAATATTCTTAATTGAAAGTTTATTTAGCAGTTTTTTTCTGATTCCTTGTTAATTTGAGACACACAGGCAGTCTTCTTTTCAACAAGATCACTCAATTGCGAGTTGCCATGGGTAATTATTTTATACCAGCAACACAGCACAGACTCTGCTTCCAACTAACACTGACCTACTAAATTACCAGTTCTGTGACAATGAAGTGTGCAAATTCTCATTCGTTAAGATACCTTGACTTTATTATTAAACATGTCAGCCAGCAAAGAACCAAGGTTCTGCATTATTTTTAAAGATAAAAATGTTAGGATCTGCATATACCAGTGGAGTTTACAGGACATTTTTAGGTCAAAAACATCACAATATATTTGGGTCCAAATGGTACTTTAATCACTTATTCTTGTTTATATTTATTTCAGATTTTTAACTGAATATTGGATTAATAATTTAGTTTAGTTAATGATTTTCTTATTGTACGCTCAGTCCTTTGCGTAGAAATGTAAATTTCATCTGTTTCTGTTTCTATATAACAATACTTTA
This sequence comes from Ariolimax columbianus, assembly GCA_036924085.1. NCBI lineage: Eukaryota > Metazoa > Mollusca > Gastropoda > Stylommatophora > Arionidae > Ariolimax > Ariolimax columbianus. The sequence continues at coordinate 107,686,493 of JAVGWX010000006.1, forward strand.
AACAATATTTAAAGCATTAAAAATGAAAAATAGAGTTAGTGCAACATTACCTGAACATGTGGACATAGAGTTCATATTTGGGCAATGAAAAATCCTCATAAACTTCCAAGAATGAAAATACCATGGGAACAAACATTTGAATGGCAGAAATAACAGCTGGCATTGCTAGAGAACTTTCAATGTTTGTCTGAAATGACAATAAGTGGGCAAAGTACAAAATCAGAGGTAAAGGTAGTCACGGATCAAGTGTTTGAGACTTCATTGTATGAGATAACAGCTTGTTTGTGAGGTGAGATGGCCAGTTTCCTTGGTCACTGTACTTTCTTCTCCTGCAGTATGCCAAGTGCCCATTTACAGCTGGGTTAATAGGAGTGTAATGGTAATGGGAGTTGAATCCTGTACATTTGCCATCATAAACGAGTGCTCTACCAATATGCTAATTAAACAGAGGATAAAAATAAAATCTGAGACGAGACAGAGATAAGAAATATGGTGAAGGAGTTCAATCAGACTATAGAGAAGTCATCTGTGCATGAGGACTGGCTTCATAGCTATCTGTGCCCACTGCCTAAACCTGGTAAGAACTCTACTCTTCTCAGCAGATATAGAATAATCACCATACAGAATGTATATGGCAAATTGCTCGAGAAGATAGTGGCCAGGAAAATAATGGCCTACCTAGAACAGGAGCACATCCTACCCAATACACTGGGCAGCTACAGAACAGTGAAGGAGACCTGGGGTAATGCTGGAACTTTCACGTATGATATGTATGTTTAAGTCAAAGCAAGAAACAGTATCCGTGGCACTCGACCTGGAAGATGCATACAACCGTGTCGATTTTGGGACTTTATTTACATGTCTAAAGCAATGTGGTTTAAACCCGTGGCTGGTTAGTTGGATATCAGCTGCCCTGATGGAAAGAACAGTTGCACTATGTATGGGATCGTGGACATCAGAACCGAAGCGAATATGTTCAGGACTGCCTCAAGGGTCTCCACTTTCACCGGTACTGTTCAACATCCACACAGTAAAAGTGGCCAGTATTCAACCCACAGGGACAGTGCGAACGTTGACATATGCTGATGACATCCTAACGTACATGACTGGCTCAGACAGGCAAGAGTTGGTCAAGGACTTCCAGGAAACATTGCAAGTAATCTCACAGTGGTGTGACGACTCAAGCTCCAAGATCAATCCGAACAAGGCCTGCATGATGTGGGGCTCTTTGAATAATTCCATTGTAAAGGCTGAGCTCCCGGGCATCATATTTGATGGGTGCAACATCGACAGGTGTGACAGGTTGAAATACCTCAGAGTGACATTTTATCGCAGTCTCTCCTATAATTGCCATGTTGACCATAACGTACAAAAATGTAAGCGAGGGTTAGGAGCACTCAAGACCATGGCTGCTGCTAACTTGGAACAATGCCTCCTGTTCATCCTATTTAGTCAGGTTGTGTTGTCTGTTATCGATTATGGACTGGGCATCCTCACACTATCAAGAATACAGTGTGAAAGGTTGGAACGAATCCAGAATGAAGGTATGCGACTGGTTCTGGGCTGCACTAGAGTTACCCCGTTTATGATGATGCGGTACATGTTGGGATTGTTATCGGTGACATCCAGAAATAAACTGGAATAAGTCAAAGCATATATGCATGTCACCACAGACACGCAGCACCCTCTGTACAGTAGTATCTCAGACATCAAGAATCAAGAGAGGGGCATGATGGATGGCACAGGCAGAGACAACAGTCGGACATGTAACCCCATCTGAGACGATGGCGAAGGGGGAAGACTAGGGCCACATTGGTGATAGAATAAAAGAGTACCAGAGAGTCTTTATAACCTTCGGCAAGGAATGCAGAGAATGGAGCAACGGGAGAGCAGAGCACCAGGTGAATCAGCTGATAACTGAGAACACGCAGAAGAGTGATGCCGTCATATACACTGAGGGATAAGTGCTGCACAGTGGGACATCAGAATGGGGTTTCTCGGCCAGAGTGAGAGGACAGGTCGTTGTTGAGCGCAGTAGGGCATACATGTCAACAGCCTCCAGTTTGGGAATGGAGATGAAAGCAGTGACCTCAGCACTGAAATGGATATCTGAGACTTCTATAACAAGGGCAATCATCGTAACAGACGCGCTAGCCGTACTTCAAAAGTACAGAAGGGATGGCTTAGGTACGAGTGGATAGCAGCTGTTTACGCCTCAAACCTCCAGAGGTTGACATAGATCTACTGTCCTGCTCATGCTGGGGTTCAAGACAATGAAAGAGCTGACATCATGACTTCACACGCTCCCATCATGGGCACATTAGTGATGGATAGAAGTGACATTTTGAAATCTTCTTCTTCTTCATACGCTGTCAGATGTCAACTTGAATTTGTTCAAAAAAGCAGCTGTCATCCTGAGGCTGTCACTGCTGCACATACACCACCTTAAGTACAGTGAGTCTCTGTAATGCTCACTGCTGCCCATACAACCACCTTAAGTACAGTGAGTCTTTGTATTGATCACTGCTGCACATACACCCCCTAAAGTACTGTAAATCTCTGTAATTCTAACTGCTGCACATACACCACCTTTAGTACTGTAAGTCTCTGTAATTCTCACTGCTGCTATGGGTACTATCCAGTTGACCTAGCTGTAAATTGGTACCTCTCTTATGACTAGGGAAGGAAATAGCAGCAAAGAAGGGAACTGACAACCACACATCATAAATATGATGTGACTTAGTACAAAGATATCTCTAATGTTTGTCCACCAGTCGATAAAAACACATATAGGTAATGGCTCAGTGACCACACCAGGATAAAACAAAAATAAAACTAAACCCAAATTATTTATATACGTTATTATTGATTTTTTTCCCCTACAGTACCACTGTGGCTTTGATTGACTTATTTCCCACTGTTGTAGGACTACCTTTACTTTACCTTAGTTCATCATCATGTAGCATGTCCATTGCAGAACATCGCTCCCATCACAGCACGTCTGAAAAAAACAACAACTCAATCTCTTGCCAAATCTCCAGCCTGCTCCATAGTCATGCCCAAGCAATCCTTGACATCTTGGTCTGTCTCTCATGCCCGGCACTATACCTTCCATATCTGTTCTCTCAAAACTGTCTTTTGATGTGACCAAAGTATTTCAATTTCTGTTCATGGTGGAATTTATGAACCAGTTCTCCTCTATATCCAATTCTTTTCGAATGTCTCCATTCTTCCTTTTTTTGGTCCATGATATATTCTGAGGACCTTTCCATAACATCGACTCAATTCTCTTTCTTGAGGCTTGGGTAACTGTCCGTGTTTGCGATGCTTTTGACAATGACACGTAAATTATATGTGTATTTGAGCTCTAGGATCGTGTACCCGCCGATTGTAAAGATAGCGTAACTTGATATTCTCATCCTCTCTAACGTTCCTCATGATGCACTCTGCATAAATGTTAAAAAGGTATAGGCAGAGGATATACACTTGCTGAACTCCCATTTTTACTTCGAACCAATCTGATGTTTCACCAGATACTCTGACAGCAGGTTGTTGTTTCTGATATAATGATTCGATCAGATGGATTAGTTTTCAAATGCCAACAAATTCGTATTGCTTAGATAAATTTAACAAAATTGGTATTGTTTAGTTAAATTGTTAACAAATTCATACTGTTTAGTTCAGTTGTTAACACATTGATATAGCTTAATTTTTTCTTTAAACAGAAATATATCCATGTTGTTTAACTGCACTTAACAGTCAGGTTTTAACTGTGTTTAACTCAGCTCCTGCTAGATTATTTGTTTGCCATGAACATTTTAGACATAGTTGATAAATGACAGGCAAAAAACGTGCTCAGATTATACCAAAATATTTTCATCTTAATGGCCATTAAACAAAGATGTTCAGTTACTTACTGTACTGTTGTTCAGGTTGGGTTTGATTGACAACTCTGTGGACACTATGTAAGTGGCATATCCAGAACCACCGAGCAATATCAAGACCACAGTCCAAGCTAGAAGTCGGATGCACCATTTTTTAAATATCTTCCTTCTTTCTGGTGGTACCCTGGTAGTATTCATACCAGCCAGGTATTCCTGAAAACATTTAGTGGAAGGAACATGAGATCAAAGTCCAACATTCAAACAAACAAAAGAATGGGAGAATATAATGACACCTTCAAGCAAATGAATGCAACCTTTGCCATGAAAAAAAGAGAAAACAGAATTGAGAACAAGATACAAATACACTAGTTAAAGAACATGTCAAAGATTAGGTATGGATCAAACAAAGACAATATTAGAACGCACCTATATCAGTGTGACAAAGTGAAGATCATATATTTAAAAAAAATATGAATTGATATAAATCTCATAAAAGTGCATGTCCAGTGTCTGAGGTATGTCTGTCGTGTGTGCTAGGTTTACCTATTTTAAATATAACATAAAATAAGGATATCCTATTGTAAGAATATATATTCGCATAGACATTGGGACCTGCAGCGACGAGCGACTACCACCACTTTCACTGTGAGTTCGTTGAACGAAGTCACTACCAGCTGCTGACTGGAGGTCAGATACTCTGTGACCTGGGACAGAGCACATAGGTTGGTTAACCAATGTGCGAGTCCACTGTTAGTCTGTAGGAATATTTCATAGCCACACTAACATTGACACTGTCAGCAAACAGCCATTCTCATCAAGTTCAGCCATGTGCACTGGACTGTGAAAATTGAAACAAAGAGTAACCAAAGACCCCTTGCCAGGATAATCAAAAAGAAAAACACAACAAATTAAGCAAACTAATTCATCCAAATGAAAAACTCCATTACATTTCCACAGACACAGGTGAAAGTCATCAATTAGTGTCAATTTAAGTTAATTCCACGGCCTGGCGACATCCATGATAGACTCAAATAGAAGAGCAATGAAGACCTGCATCCAGTTAAGTACCATCTTTGCTGCTCAGCATTGTAAGAATGCCAGGATAATCAAAAAGAAAAACACAACAAATTAAGCAAACTAATTCATCCAAATGAAAAACTCCATTACATTTCCACAGACACAGGTGAAAGTCATCAATTAGTGTCAATTTAAGTTAATTCCACGGCCTGGCGACATCCATGATAGACTCAAATAGAAGAGCAATGAAGACCTGCATCCAGTTAAGTACGATCTTTGCTGCTCAGCATTGTAAGAATGCCAGGATAATCAAAAAGAAAAACACAACAAATTAAGCAAACTAATTCATCCAAATGAAAAACCCCATTACATTTCCATAGACACAGGTGAAAGTCATCAATTAGTGTGAATTTAAGTTAATTCCACGGCCTAGCGACATCCATGATAGACTCAAATAGAAGAGCAATGAAGACCTGCAGCCAGTTAAGTACCATCTTTGCTGCTCAGCATTGTAAGAATGTTATTAATGAATTAAAAATGTTTTAAAAACTTGTTACTACAAGAACATGTGATACATGCAGCATTAAAAGAAAATCTGAAATAATTTCACCTTAAATTCATTGTAAACACTTCGATGTTTGAGCTGGCTCGTCTCTTGTGATGTGATTCCATAGTCCCAGCCACAGAATACCAGGCTGAAGTAATACTGACGGAGAGACCCACTGACTTCAATGTAGTACTTGCGGTATGATCTGAGATAGCTGTACAACATGTGACAGGAATGAGATCACAGACAAGTGATATAACAATATAAATAGATAAAATAAAGCTGAGCGAGTTTATAAGAAGTGCCCCAAAAAAGTTATAGAATAAATAAGTGAAAGGTAGTCTCAAAGCAGAAGCTGTGGTTGCAGGAAAGAAGTATTAGAGACTTCATTGAATGAGGTCTGATCTTCCTGCTTTGTCCTTAATGTCTCCAGCAAAGTCATATTTGCTGTGAGGGGCTAGTGTTCAGAGTGAAATAAAAAAAAAGTCAACATAAGAGAGTGATTTAATAAAAGTCAATATTTTGTATAAGAGAGTGATTTAATAAAAGTCAATGTTTTGGATAGAAGAGTGATTTAATAAACAAATGTTTTGTTTAAGAGAGTGATTTAATAAAAGTCAATGTTTTGTATAAGAGAGTGATTTAATAAAAGTCAATGTTTTGGATAGAAGAGTGATTTAATAAACGAATGTTTTGTATAAGAGAGTGATTTAATAAAAGTCAATGTTTTGGATAGAAGAGTGATTTAATAAACGAATGTTTTGTATAAGAGAGTGATTTAATAAACGAATGTTTTGTATAAGAGAGTGATTTAATAAAAGTCAATGTTTTGTATAAGAGAGTGATTTAATAAAAGTCAATGTTTTATATAAAAGAGTGATTTAATAAACGAATGTTTTGTATAAGAGAGTGATTTAATAAAATTCAATGTTTTGTATAAAACAGTGGTTTTAATGAATACAATATGTTTTTACTATGGAATCATTAAAAGAACTTAATCAGAATGGTCTCAATGGCCTGAAAAATTGAAAAGGTTACAAAACCGACACTTAGGTCTGAATGTTTCTGTTCTTTGCACAAAAAACTAGAGTTGGTAGAATTTATGGCTAAATCTAAGATAGGACTCTGAGGCTGTCAGATATAAGAAAGGAGGGACAGACCATCAAGGAAGTCCGTGGCGTCTATGTCTTGTTGTGAAATGGTGTTGAGACAAAGGAGAGAGTCAAACACGATGTAGGTTTTCTTGTTCATTCAGATAAGACAAAAGTCATTGACAAATCAGAATACACAACACACTAGCACACTTCTACAAGGGTCTCAGGATATCCATACTGAGCCCAATAAACACCATACACTAGAACACTTCTACAAGGATCTCAGGATATCCATACTGAGCCCAATAAACATCATACACTAGAACACTTCTACAAGGGTCTCAGGATATCCATACTGAGCCCAATAAACATCATACACTAGAACACTTCTACAAGGGTCTCAGGATATCCATACTGAGCCCAATAAACATCATACACTTGAACACTTCTACAAGGGTCTCAGGATATCCATACTCTGCCCAATAAACATCATACACTAGAACACTTCTACAAGGGTCTCAGGATATCCATACTCTGCCCAATAAACATCATACACTAGAACACTTCTACAAGGGTCTCAGGATATCCATACTCTGCCCAATAAACATCATACACTAGAACACTTCTACAAGGGTCTCAGGATATCCATACTCTGCCCAATAAACATCATACACTAGAACACTTCTACAAGGGTCTCAGGATATCCATACTCTGCCCAATAAACATCATACACTAGAACACTTCTACAAGGGTCTCAGGATATCCATACTCTGCCCAATAAACATCATACACTAGAACACTTCTACAAGGGTCTCAGGATATCCATACTCTGCCCAATAAACATCATACACTAGAACACTTCTACAAGGGTCTCAGGATATCCATACTCTGCCCAATAAACATCATACACTAGAACACTTCTACAAGGGTCTCAGGATATCCATACTCTGCCCAATAAACATCATACACTAGAACACTACTTCGGGCCCTTCCACTCTATTATATGACATGTATAAAAACCAATACATCAGAAAACAAATGAAATTTATTCCCATCTGGTCAAACTATAGGCTCTCCTACTACACCTCAGAACTAAAAGAGGGTATAAATATTCCAAAAGAAACTACACTGACACATTCACAAACCTACACAATGCAAACATTATCCCCAGCAGAAAAGAAATAAACATGCAGATTCATATACAACAAAAGGTCAAGATGCAGCAGTGAATAAGCTGACAGCCGGCAGTGAACCATCAAAGTCTGTGAACCATATCTGACCAAGACCATATTCCGTCTCCGTGTGGTGTACCTGGAAACAGGCTGCACTTGTCACTAGTTAGTCTGGCCAAGGCATAGGTGTCGCAGTGGGAAGGCAAATACATTACTAAACAAATTCTGCTGAAATTATATGTGTCAGGCCAAATGGCGCAGATATATTGCCTTGCTGTACACTTTGACACAATGTCCTTTTCAGGATGATCGCTGAAGAAGAATATACAACTTGACTCTCTTAACCACACGATCATCCCAAAAATTCAAATGACATCAAACTATCCATGCCCAAATGTTAGTTATATTATCAGAGTACAGAAACATCTTATGGACATGCAGAAACGCAGTCTTTTATCAACTCAAAACATACACCCTAGACACACATATTCCCCAGGAAGTAAGTCGATGTCCAGTGTCGATTAACAATTAAATGTAAATATACATGTTTGCATATTTTTCATGTATGTATTGTATGAATGTGGTTAGTGTTGAATGCACTTAGCAGGTTATGGATACACGTCACTTCGATGTTTGTGTTGTTTTAAAAGTTCTCCAACCATTTGAACAGAACTTACACCAGCGATATCCTACACTTAGGGCCTTATTCTCTACAAGAAATTGTGCATTTGGAAATTTAATTCAAAAATTGTGAGGTATTTTTTGTGAGCCATTGCAAATACTGTAATAGCTATATCGAAAATGGACGATGAATATTGTCCACAGCTTACCAAGGTTGCAATGAGACAGCACATGCAGGCAATAAAATGAGAGTAAACGGATTAAAATTTGTACCAATGATGATCTCCAATCAAGGCCATATTCACTGGAAGAGACTGTAAATTTGGACACACTAATTCAACAGTTGTGAAATGTTTTGGTGGTCAATGTGAAGACTGGGACAGGTGTTAAAAAAAACGACTGTGAATAATGGTCCCAACATAATCAAGACAGCGCACATAGGTGACAAAACAAAGTCAAAACTGACATCCAACACCCTGCTCAATGATCATGTTAAACACAACACAGGTCATCCTAACACAACTAAATATATAAGGGACACCCTCACAGCACTCGGGACAACTACAAATATCTGCCAAACTCTCGAGCCTCGGAATCTTCTGTAAAACCAGCACTTTGCATAGCCGAAGAAAACAACACAGAAAGCGAAAACAGAAAAGACTTAGCACAAACACAGAATTAGTGACAGGAGAGGGTCGGGCCACGCCCATTTATATTTGACCATTATTCGGCAAAAGGAATAGATACAAGATAGCGGCAGTTAGTGGGCACATCTGAAAGGTACACTCATCTCCTAACACTGCAATTTGGGTGATACAGTTTTAAGGATGAGAATAACATCAGCTAAAATTCTCCATAAATTCTTTCTTTAAAATTGTTATTATCCTTTACCACACACACCCCCATCGCTTTGCAACGACGGATGTCATGAAAATTGCATTGCTTAGGTCGCCACAATGCGAAGTACAATGTTACTGCATCGCAATGGCTATTCTAATCATATATAACCAAACCAGCTATGTAGAAATAGTCTAAACATACTGCTCATTTTATTGTAGAGAGTTCGACTTCCATTTCGTCAGGTTTAAAAACAATGGTGATTTCGACATTTGTTTTAGACTTTTGGAAATGATTTTTTTATGTTTTTCACTTGGATTTGAAAATTCATCCATTATTGAGAATGGGGAAGTTTAGTTTATGCAACAAATTTTTCTGAGGTAGATCTGATTATGCAGATACAATAATTACGTTTATAGTGGAAACGTTTTTGGCTGAATTTGTTATTCTTGTTTTATCAAGCAAGGGACGCCAAAAGCCTGCAAGTCTATATGTTTATACTACTTTTCATTGCTGTCACCTTCATCTTCTTGTATCCTAGAAGCTAACCTACACACACAAAAAAAACAATAACACTAACAAGCTCTTTATTCATTTATGTCTCTACACATAAACAAATAATATCTATGGACATCAAATAAAAAAAGATACAGGCTCTTAAAACCAGCAGCCTAGAAAAATGTGAAGCGGTGAACAATGGTGAATGTGGCAGGGGACATTTTTTTAATTGAGTGATGTAAAGATTAACCTTTAGCACACCCTTGTAACACCCTAGCGGACCAACTCGGCCTACAAAAACAGTGTGTGGAAAAAACAATTTTTTTGGGAGCGGCGCCACTCCCGACAGCCATTTTTAAAATGCTGATTACGTCACCATATATACATGACATTTTGCCGGTTAAAGTATCGTATGTTAGATTACAAATGGCTTTTGAACAGTTTTAATTTTGTATACGCCGTTTGGAGCAAGCCGACTTTTTGCGAAAGGTGAAGTAGGTTGTTGGGAAAGATCTTTATCAAGTAGATCTGTTTATTTTGTTTGTTTAGATGAAAGAACTACGTTTGAATTGGAAACTAACAGTTGTGTAGATATTGTAAACACAGTATCGATACGTTGTTGTGGTTTTCATGGTTTTCTATTGGAGCGACTAGGCCTAGTGGTCGAGTCCAAATTTGTTCCGAGATTTTCATAAATTTTCAACTTCATCTTTTTGTATCTCAGAAACTAACAAACACAAAACAAAAACAATAATACCCACATGTTCGTTATTCAATTGTGTCTCTACACACAAGAAATTCATATTTATTGACAAACAAACATAAAAGTTACAAATTTTGAAAGTCGACTACCATAGCGAGAAATTAAGTTAATTAATTTGGTCAAATTTTCGCAATTAAAAAAAGGTGGTGTGCTGAAGGTTAAATATATCACTAATCACCACACCCCAAAACTGTAATGCTCATCATTGGGATCAAGATGCTGAGCAGCGCATAACCTGCAACGGTCAACGACCCAGAGTTGCCAAGAGCCTTCTACACCTCCATGCGGTGATCCTGGATAACAGGCTGCAACAGAGCAGACTGGATAAGGAGAAGAGATCGAAGACGGAAGGCTAACCCGGTACTCAAAAACGCTTGATGAAGTCGGATATGTTAGACCAAAAGGTGCAAATATCACAGTAAAGCTGTTAACTATGACCCAACATTCCATTCTCTAGACAACATCCTGCTACTTGTATAGCCCTTTGCAGGGCTTAGTAGCGGTTGATTGAGAACGAAAGAAGAAGAATGCCTATCATCTTCACATTTCAGTTCGTGGGTATTTTTCATCCCACTTCCCATGTTATATTCCCATAAATTTTACTGTAATTTTAGAAATGTGCAACAACAATATTTTAAAAAAAACCAAAATAACAAAAAAACAACATTGCAGGGTGAGATAATGCTAACAACATTTCAAGAGTGAGATGGTAGAAGTAATTAAATCACATTCCTTAGGTATTTGCAAATTGCAACAATACAACTGTTAACAAACATACATTCATTATTAGAGATGGCACTAACCTATATCCAAGAATAATGAGACAAAACAGGTAGTAGCCACCACAAGTTAGCAGGTAAGCATATTTCATTTCATATTTGCTTCCACTTTTGACAACCACTACTTCGCTGGTGTAATACCCATAGTACATCTCTGAGTTTTCAAAGAAGCCCTGTCAATACAAATATTAGTGAAAATGTTACTGATTTTCTATGGTAACTTTTTTGCATCATCATATTAAATGTAATTGTCACACTGTGAAAACAAATTAATAAGTAATGACAACATACTTTATATTAGCTGTCTCAGAATCAAACCATGAGAGTCACCTCATATGCAGACAATTTGGATGGCTCAAGGGTCCCACCTCAATCAAACCTGCATATACAAGGTGTGTTCAAAAAGTATGTGACCTTTGGGCAAGAAAAGTATAATTGCTCACCTGAAGGTTTGAAATCCTAATACCCTTCAAAGTACTATCCTTGGGACTCAACACACTTCTCCCAGCAGTCCTGCCATTGATGGAAGGATTTCAGGAAGCCTCTTTGGGAATGGAGTACAACTGGGCCATCCCATTCCACATAATGTCTTCTCGTGACTCAAATCTGGTCCGTTTCAGCTGAATTTTCAGCTTGGGGGACAGCCAAAAACCACAAGGAGCCATGTCTGGAACCTCTACACCTCACGGTAGAAGAGGAGCGACTAAGTAAGTAAGTAAGCCATGTCTGGAGAATAGTGAGTCTGGTAAACCAGAGGAAGGTTGTGTTTGGCCAAGAAAGTCTGAATCAGATGCGAAGAATGAGTGGGTGCGTTGTCATGATGGAACTGCCAAGTTCCCATTGTCCACAGGTCTGGTCCTTTGCATCAGACAGCATCATAAAGGCAACGGATGACCTCCAAGTAGTACTCTTTGGTAATGTTTTGACCTTGTGGTGCATATTTGTGGTGCACAATCCCACGGGAGTTAAAGAAAACGGTCAACATGACTTTAACATTACTTCATTTTGTGGTGAATGAAAATTCGATAGGTGCTCACTACACTCAACACTAAAAGGCTGACTGCGGTCATTTTCCCTGTACCACAGGTGCATTCGTCAGTGTCACTTATCTTCAGTTTATTGAATAGATGGTACCAGAGTCTCTTGTGGCCTATGCGGAGTCTGAAGACCATGACCTGCTCTCTTCTGTTCAACTGGTAATAGGCATCATTTTTTGTGTAGCCAGTATGCTCTGTTTCCCATTTGGCCATGTATCTGGCCCTAATAAACCTTCTGGACTCTTTGTAGGTCACACTAGAATCTGGTTGTGGTAATCTTGCACCTTCTTTTGCCAGTCTGTTTGCCTCCTCGTTGCTTTGAATGTTACAGTGGGATGGAACCCACTGTACCACTACCCTTTTTGGTGCGGACTGCTGGCATAGTTGACAGAGTACTGCTCTTAAATCATTAAGTTCTGTATTTGTCTGGCTTTTTAGTGCTGTAACCACAGACAGGGCATCTGTAAACAGGACAATCTGGCTCTCATTGCTTTCGCCTGTCAGCATTGCTTCTACTGCAGCCTTCAGTACCTCTGCCTCCGCTCTGAAATTGCTTGAGAATTTTCCAGTTGCCACCGACAGTGTTATTTTTCTACCATTAGTTAGGTTCAGGAATACACCCCCCCCCCTCCCCCCCCCCTCCTGTGTTGTGTTTGTTACAGAACCGTTGGTGTATGCATGGGTCCAGTCCATGCTTGGGTAGTTTTCCGCTATGTACTTCAGGGTTATGTCTGGAAGATCAGTCTGATGCCACTTGTTCTAGTTCCTGCATGTTGTTGAGACCCATCGTAATGGTCTCTCGAGTAATTGTGCTGCAAAAGAGTCTCTCTCAGCCTGCAGCTCTTTCTGGTGCCACTTAGTCTCCACATAATTGCTTGGACCTGAAGTCTGTCACTGTTCATTCTAAGGATATGCCCAATGTATGTCCAAAGATCTTTCCTTATGATAGTAGAAACATACTGCTCATATTATTACATATTTTTCAAAGACATTTATTTTAAAGTGCATTTAGCCTATTTTCAAGAGTTTGGGTCATTTTCCAGCTTTTGCATCGGTACGTTAATACTGATATTATGGTACGAGTGGGGCTAAAATTAAACCGGGACCTTTTGTTCTAGTTCTACCTGATTGGGTTATAGCGTGCTGCAACTACTATCATTAGGGGCACTTGTGTCCTATTACTGCTAGGTGGTCCACTTACCACAATATGGTGATGAGACATTCAGCTGCAGTAAGACATTTGTTCATGTGAATATCCAGATTGTGGAACTCATTATCCCGAAAAATAGATGCATAACCTGTCGCAAAATTGCACAAGAGACAAGTCTTTTTCTGGGTATGATGAGCACTATTATTCATGAACACTTGCATTTTCTGAAGATTAGTGCATGCTGGGTGCCAAGACAGCTTTCTGCTTTTGACCGGCAAAGAAGAGTTCAAGACTACACTGAATGGAAGGAACGTTTTGACATAGAAGGGCATGACTTTTTGAATCACTTTATTACATGTGACGAAACTTTGGCGCATCATTATACTTCTGAATCGAAACTAGCATCCACACAGTGGAAGCATACGGAATCACCACCATCCAAACAATTTTGGACAATTGCGTCTGCAGGTAAAGTGAATGTGACTCATAAAACCAATTCGAGCAGAGAAGCATATTTCATAGTGTGTGCAAGGAAAGTTAGGACCGTTTGCGGCATCGCATGGTATGTCTTCTCAAACGCTGAGTCCTTAGCCTAGCTACAATGAGTATCTCCTTTGTCTGTATTCCATGCCTAATCCTGTCCTTCCATGTAACAAGATCCATGGTGTCCTGTTCCCATGATTCCAAATCGATGCCCATATCATTCATATCTCGCTTGCATACATCCTTGTACCGAAGTAGTGGCAGGCCCCGAGACTTTTTCCCCAACTGTTACTCCCCATAGAGAAGATCTTTTGGTATTCTGCCATCATCAATCCTCTGAGTGTGTCCCAGCCACCGAAGCCTTCAAAGACTAAGCATGGAAAAGATGGTGACAGTGCATGTTCTCTCCAAAACCTCTGCGCTGGTGATCTTGTCTTGCCACCCAACCCCCATGATTCTGTGCAGGGCCCTCATATGATAGCTGTTTAGCCACATCTCCTGGTGCATGTAGGTAGACCATGTTTCACTGTCATAAAGAAGAGTGCTGAGGACACAGGACTGGTAAACAAGTGTTTTTGTTTTAACAGTGAGCTTCTTGTTCTCGCAGACCTTTTTTGTTAATCCATTGTTGTTGCTGGATCGTCTATCCTTATATTGATCTCTCTGTGCAGCAATACTCTATTATTGACTGAGGATATCAGGTATGTAAAATGATCTACTTCCTCGAGATCCTCAACATCAATGGCGATTTCTGGTACCTTGTTAGCACCCTGGTCCATAACTTGTGTTTTCTTTTTGCTGATTGTTAGTCTAAACTCACAGCAGGGATCAGAAAATGCAGACAGTAAGCTTTGCAGTTCCTCCTCTGAATGAGTCATAATTGTGGCATCAGCAACAAAGAGCAGTTCTCTGATCAGCACCCTGTTTATTTTGGTCTTGGTTTTCAGTCTTAGGGCATTGAATAGGTCACCATCTGTGCGAGAAGAATGAATTTACCACCACCGAGGTCACTGAAGACGTGCTACAAGAGGAGTGAGAAATATATTCCAAAGAGCGTTGAAGCAGGTATACAGCCTTGTTTTACTCCACACTTGATTGCAAACTCCTCTGAGGATGCACTGTCAAAGTTGATGATGCCTTTCATGTCAGTGTAGGATGACTCGATAATGCTCAGAAGAATCGGTGGGCAACCAATCCCACTGAGCACTTGGAGACCCAGAAGTAATTTATGTGAAAGAGATCCAAGGGTAACATAACAGATAGACAATGGCATGGCATACATGAGTCAATCTGTGTGACAATGCAACAGGCAGACCAGGAGGTAACATAATTAATGACACATAAGTGATTAAGACCAGGAGTATACACGTCAGACAGACATTAATGCAATATAAAAGAGGATGACCTAGAGAAAACATATGCCAGGCAGACATTAATACAATATATGTCGTTCAGACAGACATTAATGTAACATAAGTGAGGAAGACTAGGAATAAAGAAGGTAAGGATTGCCACTGTATTTCCCATAATAGTGATCCCACTGTAAAGTCTATCACTGCACTAAAGCCAGGCAGACTCAGGTCACCATCAACAGTGCACTACCATATATAGCAACAACCACTACAACCTACTACCAGATACAATTCCTCAAGAATGTAGAACTTATTACGAGTAGCTCTGGACAGCAACAGACTATGGGGTATATTGTGAGATAGTCTGTGCTATAATACGTGTCTGACAGATAATCAGACAGCATAAATGAGACAGACTATGAGGTATCATATGAGACAGTTTGGGATCAAGACGCTGAGCAGCGCATGAGCTGCAGTGGTCAGCGACCCATAGCTAACTGCTAGCATCAGGATCAGCGAGCCAGAGCTGCCAAGACCCTTCTACACCTCCACGCAGAGATCCTGGATAACAGGCTGCAGCAGAGCAGACTGGCTAAGGAAAAGGGATCGAAGAGGGAATGCTAACCCGGTACTCAAAAAATGCTTGCTGAAGTCGGATGTGTTGGACCGAAAGGTGCAAATATCGCAGTCAAGCTGTAAACTACGCCACAACGCATTCCGCTCTCTGGACTACATTCTGCTACTTATGCCCTTTCAGGGTTTGGTAGCGGGAGATTGAGAACGAACAAAGAAGAAGAAGATATGAGACAGTTTGTGGTGTATTATGTTAACAAATGGTGAGGTAGCATAAATGAGACAGACTATGAGGTATCATGTGACAGTTTGTGGTGTATTATGTTAATAGATGGTGAGGTAGCATAAATGAGACAGACTATGAGATATCATGCGAGACAGTCTGAAGTGTAATATGTGTCAGACAGATGGTGAGACAACAGAACTTAAACAGACTATGCGACAGCAATAAAAAGACAAGCCATGAGGCCACACGGTGAAGACAAGACATGAGACCACACAGTGAAGACAAGACATGAGAGCACACAGTGAAGACAAGACATGAGAGCACACAGTGAAGACAAGACATGAGAGCACACAGTGAAGACAAGACATGAGACCACACAGTGAAGACAAGACATGAGGCCACACAGTGAAGACAAGACATGAGACCACACAGTGAAGACAAGACATGAGGCCACACAGTGAAGACAAGACATGAGGCAACACAGTAAAGACAAGACAACTAACACCACACAGTGAAGACAAGACATGAGACCACACAGTGAAGACAAGACATGAGACCACACAGTGAAGACAAGACATGAGGCCACACAGTGAAGACAAGACATGAGGCAACACAGTAAAGACAAGACAACTAACACCACACAGTGAAGACAAGACATGAGACCACACAGTGAAGACAAGACATGAGACCACACAGTGAAGACAAGACATGAGGCCACACAGTGAAGACAAGACATGAGGCAACACAGTAAAGACAAGACAACTAACACCACCCAGTGAAGACAAGACATGAGACCACACAGTGAAGACAAAACACGAGGCCACACTGTGAAAACAAGACATGAGACCACACAGTAAAGACAATACCTGAGCAACACAGTAAAGACAAGACATGAGGCTGCACAGTGAAGACAAGCCATGAGACCACACAGCGAGGACAAGACATGAGGCCACCCAAATAAAGGTATAAAATGTACTCACAGTTCCAGTCAGTATCTCAATTCCATTGAATTCATTTTCATATCCTGCCGACTTGTTCTGGTAGTGCCGGAACAGAATTTGTGGGATGACCAGGAATGAAAAGGTTAACAGAAAGATGGGAATGTTTATAAGCAGCACCCATTTGAGGAAGATAAAATAGGAGACAACACTGGTCCCAAAACATCCTTCTATTGTCTTGAGATGTGATGTCCATAAATCAAGTATCCTAGTTTCATTTATCACCTTGTGCTTTGTCTTCTGCCATTGCTGAAAAGAATTTGGTTCAGACATAAAACTTAAAATATACTACTAAAAATAATTCAAGGGTCACTTTCCAAATCTCACTATATTAAAAATTAAACCGCAAATATTTTCAACAAAATTATTTTTTTTCTCCCCAGCTAAACTGAAAAATGAAACATGGCCGTTGTATTATAGTTAGTAGATTTGCGGCAATATTTTCCCCCCAACTTTCACAGAAAGGTGCAAGGTGGATGGCAAGAGGTCATCCCAAAAAGACGTGGGAGGACAACATAAAAGAATGGACCAATCTTTGACCAGAGGAGGCACAGGCAGCTGACAGAGAGGGGTGGCGTGAGGTTGTCTTCATGTGTGCCCTTATGACATCACCGGTTACGAATTACGAGATGACCTGACCTGAACTCAACTGAAACATGAACTGGCTTTTGTATTATTTTCAATTGTATAGTTGAAAATCCCGATTCATGAAACATGAACTGGCTCTTGTATTATTTTCAGCTGTATAGTTGAAAATCCCGATTCATGAAACATGAACTGGCTCTTGTATTATTTTCAATTGTATAGTTGAAAATCCCGATTCATGAAACATGAACTGGCTCTTGTATTATTTTCAGTTGTATAGTTGAAAATCTCGATTCATGAAACATGAACTGGCTCTTGTATTATTTTCAGCTGTATAGTTGAAAATCCCGATTCATGAAACATGAACTGGCTCTTGTATTATTTTCAGCTGTATAGTTGAAAATCCCGATTCATGAAACATGAACTGGCTCTTGTATTATTTTCAATTGTATAGTTGAAAATCCCGATTCATGAAACATGAACTGGCTCTTGTATTATTTTCAGCTGTATAGTTGAAAATCCCGATTCATGAAACATGAACTGGCTCTTGTATTATTTTCAGCTGTATAGTTGAAAATCCCGATTCATGAAACATGAACTGGCTCTTGTATTATTTTCAATTGTATAGTTGAAAATCCCGATTCATGAAACATGAACTGGCTCTTGTATTATTTTCAGCTGTATAGTTGAAAATCCCGATTCATGAAACATGAACTGGCTCTTGTATTATTTTCAATTGTATAGTTGAAAATCCCGATTCATGAAACATGAACTGGCTCTTGTATTATTTTCAGTTGTATAGTTGAAAATCCCGATTCATGAAACATGAACTGGCTCTTGTATTATTTTCAGTTGTATAGTTGAAAATCCCGATTCATGAAACATGAACTGGCTCTTGTATTATTTTCAATTGTATAGTTGAAAATCCCGATTCATGAAGCATCTTAGGCTGCTGTTCTGAATGTTGTGAAACTAAAAAAGGAATACTGCTTATTTTTTAACAATATAGTAATACAGTCTTTAAAAAATAGCATTAAAGAGCGGCCAAGAAGATATGCACACCTTCATAATCTGTGGAAATGGATCAGCCATTTCCGAAGAAAAGAAATTGATGTTGTCAACAGAACTGCAATGTTATGGTGGCTCCAGAGGAAAGGAAAAAGAAATAATAACTATAAAACAGAAAATACTTGTAGCTGTTTGTCAGTTTTGCAAAAATCAAATGGTGAGGTCATAGAAACATTAAACTTGCACAGCTCATTGTTAATGTCAATTAGCTCTTGAAGGCAACTACGCAGAGAGCTGATAATGTGAGAGAATATCCTGACAGAATGAGCTATGCAAGTTTCATAGATATTAGAAGACATGTTGCATCTTAAGCTGAGAGACAAAAGTAGTCCTGTGACCAGAGACATCCTCTTTTTGAACATGCAGCAAAAAGAATACGACTGAAATCAAGGACAAGTTTTCTGCGGAATGTACAGCCCTCAGAACAGAGCCCCGAGAGAAAAGTGGCGTCAAAAGAATGGTGAAGGTTGGATGGAGATCAAAGAAGAACCTGTACCAAGACATAATTTGCCATATACTGCGTGGAGATCTCTGAAAAGGTTAAGACTAGGTGTGTCTAGATGTGGGTCTAAAGTGGTGATTTGCAGACAATGAAAATTGCAAATGTTGGGCCAACCAGAACCTGGAACACCTGATTATATATTCCAGAATGTAGGAATCCAGTGCAGTGAGAACCTGATAGTGGCAAATGAAAGAGCACTGACAGTGGCTGGTTTTTGGGCAAAGACTATGTGAGGCAGCTGGACACGGAAAGTAACTGTTAAATGAATTCATGACACTTAAAAGTATGAAAAACTTAAATTTTGGTTTAAAACAAAACTGAATATGAAAATGTGCAGGACAGTAAAAATTATCTTGATTATTTTGCAGTTTTCCTGCTTCTGAAAGTGCAACTTTAATTAAATTAATGAACATTCTATATATATATATATATATATATATATATATTCATTTTATTAATT
The DNA here is from genome assembly GCA_036924085.1 of Ariolimax columbianus. Lineage (NCBI taxonomy): Eukaryota > Metazoa > Mollusca > Gastropoda > Stylommatophora > Arionidae > Ariolimax > Ariolimax columbianus. The sequence goes on from JAVGWX010000006.1 coordinate 107,706,139, forward strand.
ATTTATTTCAATGTTAAAAGAAAGAAAAACTGAATGACTGCAATTATTTGTTACCATAAAAAATAATGTAATTGATGTCTGTGCAATAAATAAACAAATTCTAACCGTAGAAAACCAGTATTTGATTAGTTTCCATCTTGATAGACGTCTTCCCTTCTTTACTGACAGTTTATGCCTGAAAAAAATAAAGCACAAGAACAAATTGCTAGCATTTAACAAGAGACAAATCAGTGCAATAAAAAAATAAATTATATGACACATACAGCTCAACCCCATTGTAAAGCAATCCATTACACTTCTGATCCATTTATTACAAGATGCAAGAATGGCTCCTGACTTTCATAAGCTGAGATGTGTTTTTAGTAAAAAATAGACATTTTAAAATGAGGATTTCTTCTGAACACGTGTTGGTATTTTCAACTCATTACGAATTCATGATACCCACTCTCGTCTTACTTGTGTGCTCGTGACATGGCAGACAGTTTTGTCCTTGGTCTGAGCAGCACACACTTTTAATTTGTTAAGCTATCCATGATGATGAGGCTCAAATAATAAATGAACTCTCATTTATCTTCATTGTTTTTATCCCTTATTAGATGAATGTATAGAGCAGCTGTTGGCCAAGCGGTTTGAATGTCAGTCTTCTGACTACAAGGACATGCATTCAAAACCTCTGAAAGGCATAGGTTTTGTTTTCTTTCAAAGGTACAGTGCATGGTGACTGCAGGGACTTGCAGCCTTTATTCATTAGCCCTATAAAATCCTCCTGGTGGACCCCAGTAACGTAAATAAACACCAAAGTGATAGGTTTCTTTAATATATGGAGAATGAATGTGCATTATGCTTACCAATTTATTATAATTTTAGGCACATAGTTAATTGTTAATCATGAATGGCAGTATATCATGTATAAAACATGTTGAAAATCCAATTCTAGGTATCTACATGTACTTGTTTCTGTGTGTGAATGAAACTTGTGTTTATCATATTTATAAACACTTTACGTCACAATTGAGGAGGGCTAACGTTTAGTCAGGCAAAACATACTGATCGGACATGTTAGTCAGGGTCAGGCAAAATATGCTGGCCAAGATCCTCACCTTGACTTCCCCACAGTTCTTCCTGGAAACGGGCTGTTGTTATGGCAGCCTGGCTAACAAGGTGAGGTATTGACATGATCCCTGTAGTAGTGAGCGACATGTAAATGAAGCCAAGCATAGCCCCCCTTCATCAACACACTCAGGATGTGAGGAAATCTACATCGGACCACTACTAAACTTCCTTTTTAGGGCGCACAAAAGGGTAAATCTACCAATTGCAGGCATTACTTCAACAACAATAACGACACGATTAATGGCATCTTAAATACTTATTATACAATGCAAAAAAAAAAGAAAGATTGAAACACGACAAATATTACTATTCTATAGTACCGTAATTATCATAGAAAGAAACACAAACTCATATAGATACTAAAAGATGTACACATTTATCTTGTAATCTCTGTCATGGTTAACAAAATACTTTTATAAATTAGAAATGTACTTTGAAAATGGAGAAGTTTCTCAAATAAACTAAGCTACTAAATGGATTCTTGTTTACTCTTTACTTATCTGTGCCTTCCACTGTGAAAGAATGCTTCAATGTATCAATATGCCCCTAAACAATCTTCAAACACTATAGGCATCAAGATCCATATCCAGAGGTGTATACATATCCTTACTTAATAGTTCTCTTTCTTGATAAAGTGGTTGGAATTGTCCGCACTGCCTCATCAAGGTCACTGTATAGCTGGTCAACATCATTCAGGTCATGCTTCAGAGTTTCAATAATGTGGTTTTCTAGGTCATCATTCTTGTGGATTCTCAATGTCCCATGACGAGAGCATGAGCCCAAACGTTTTTTCCACAAAGCACGTGCTGCTGTCTCTGCCACATCCTCTGATAAAAAATTGGGAATAAATAAGTTAAACTATAAAAAAATATCATGAAAAGATTAATGTTTCATTTTGAGAGAGAGAGAGAGAGCGAGAGAGATGGGGACTAAATAATACAATGAGTTAGCATGATAATAACACATAAATTATCTTCATGTTTCACAAGTCATTCCTCTGGTAAGTAGATCAATAACGACAAATCTACAATTCTAATGTTACAGGGACATTTCGATATCGTTAGAAACATCTTTTCATGCATACTTTGAGCATCTTATTTGAGTCATTATCAAGACTCAAATATTTGTTCTCAACTTCACTGCTATTTCCAGGTCAGGAGATGAAAGAAAGTGGTTTCTAGTGTAGTTTCTTTTAACTATTTGGGAAGTAACACTGACAATGATGGAAGAACAACCTGCATACCAATGTTAACGTAGCCCATTTGCGTTCAACATCACCTTCTTAATTTCTTCTGCTTCTTATTCTACTGCGTTCAGAAAGATGTTTTGTTACATTGTGTCACAGTTTACATACAGCAAGCCTGTGATTGTTTCTTTTGACCTGACACAGCCAGTTTTAGCAAAGCATTTTTGGGACTAACCTTGTCTTTCTTTATTTTAATTTAAACTTTTCTGGGTCCCAAAAAATAAGAATAGGTTGTTGAATACAAATGTCAAAGCTGTCCTACTCTTTGATTTTGAAATCACACTCAAACTGCAGGTCAAACTGCACAGCAACACGATTACATTGAAATTCCTTTTCATTCAGTTTGTCTTCCCATTTTGCTACTGAATTTGTGAGATAACAATGTGAAAGTCAGCCATTGTTGGAAATTGTTTTGAATCGGCAACTCCCTCTGGGCACTATAATTGATTAACTATTTATTTCAAAGTTATATGTAAGGAAAACAACCAGTTACTTGGAAATAGCACATATTCAGCAGTAAACAGAAGTTAACATTATCTCTTTGCATGCGGTAAATACATTTATTTTGATATTTGTGTACTTTGATTCGGTGGAACCACATTTTGTCTGGCATTCACTTATGGAACAAGGTGTCGGTACTGGTCACATAAGAATTCTTGCCAACAATTATACAAACTGCATTACCACATTTCGTCTCTTCCTTTGGCATCCATATCAATGGCAGACATCTCAATCACCTGATGAGTTTATTGCTGTAACCAGTTGCACATAATCATGAAGATTAGGTTACATGACTTGCAGGTGAACCCCTCTTCTATCTCAAAACTGACTGCAGGAAGGACACAGAATGGGATAACATAAGGACAAAGTACTCAACTGTGCTTATTTTTGCAAGGCAAGATGCCTCAGTGGTCTATTAGACGAGTTATGAGTCTGCTTCTAACCAACAAGTCACGCAGGTTTCTATCACGTCTGTGTGCTATCAGAGGAGGCTCAGAAAATACCATTCGATACAGGATGTTTAGCTCAGTTGGAAGGCTGAAGAGATTCAAACTTTTGCTGACATGCATGGTGTGAGGAATTTTTACAGTGCTTTTCAGACTGTTTGCATATAGATCAGATCTGGCACCACTCTTAAGTGAAGATGGCAGGTCTGTGATCACTAAGAAAGATAAGCTATTGGAAGACAGACAGAACATCTTGCAATGGTCCTTTATAGATCCTCTAATATTGATAAGGAGGCAATTGATAATTTACTACAACTAGAAATGAATGAGAGCGTGAATGAGCCTCCAACCAGGCAAGAAGCTAGGGCAGCGATTGATCTCCTCTCAAATGATAAAACTCCGGAAACTGACACCATCTCAACAGAAATCTACAAAGCTGGCGAAATGTGGTGTGGAACAAAAAAAGCATTCCATAGGAATTCAAAGACACGTTCATTGTTCATATGCATAAGCGTAAAGGTAGTCTACAATGTGATAACCATAGAGGGATATCTCTGCTCTGTTTGGGAGGAAAAGTGCTTGCAAAAATACTTCTCCGCAGACTAAATCTTCCCCTGGGGCAGGAGTTGCTGTCTGAGACTCAACATGGCTTTAGAAAGAACCATGGGACTATTCATATGATCTTTGCTGCAAGGTAGATCCTAGAGAAATGCTAAGAACCGAATGTCTCTCTTTATATGACCTTTGTGGACCTCATCAAGACCTTTGATACAGTCAATCGCAATGGTCTGTGTAGAGTTTTGGCCAAGTTTGTATGCCCAACAACATTTGTTGCAATGGTGTGACAATTTCATGATGGCATGCATGCCAGAGTTATTGATCAGGAAAACTACTTTGCTCCCTTTGTTATTTCTAACAGTGTGATACAGAGAAGTGTACTGGTCACAATTCTATTCAGTATGATGTTTTCTGTCATGCTGGGGATGTCTACAGCAATTGCAACGTTGGGCTTCACTACCCTACTGATGGAAAGCTATTCAATCTGAATAACTTTTAGGCCAAAAGCACAATTTTTGCTGTGGGTGATTTACTTTATGTGGATGACTGTGCCTTAAATTCAAATATTGAGGGTAACATGCAAGAATGCATGGATCAGATCGCCACAACTTGCAAAAACTTTGGCCTCACCATTTCTATCACAAAAACAGATTCTACATCAACCGGCTCAAAATTTGACATGCTCACAACCTTCAATCACAGATACTGTTTAAAAAAATGTTAACAGATTTATGTTCCTTGGCAGCAGTCCATCTCAGGTTATTCACATAGATGATGAGGTGCTTCTTTATAGCTCTTTAGATGGCGAGGCAGCATGCTGCCACTTCTGGCTTTTGCAAGCTCATTTGTCTTCTCGTTTCTAAGGATCCCCCAGTGAATCTGAAATCCACAGTAGGATTAAATCTGTGTTTTGGGATAGCAACAAGATGTTATATATTTTTATTTGGGGATGGCATGGGCTATTGGTTAAGTGACATGGCTCACAATCTAAAGGAGATGGGTTCAATCCTCATCACAGCACCGGCCATTACTCCGGGAAAGCAAACTCTTAGAAAATGCAGGTGAAACAGACTCTCACATAAAATGCATGCCAAAGTTGGATGCACTGGGCTGACAGGTGCAAAATAAAAGCTGCAGTGCAACGCACATTTCCTTGGGAAATAGAGAAAACATTTTTTATTTTGTGTGGGCTTGAGATGGCTTGGAGTATGCGCTTGAAGTATGTTAGAATTACCATTTATCTTGTAGTAATGTTTTGGCTGATTTTGATTTCAGAAAAAGACTCACATGCTTAGTCTAAAGTACATTATTCATCTCATACAGTAGTTACGACTCTGTTCTACATACCCAACTGTCGACTTGGCAATTGCTGAAGAAGTTCCTCCATAGCATAATCATACTCCATTTGTGTATTCTTGTCGCTGCCTCCATGATCAAACACTGATGTGTTATCATAATCTACTTCTATATCAATAGGTTGTCCTTGTCTTGGAGGACTTCCATTGTCGAAACCAATGTACATTGGGTTTTCTAAGATGATAAAATGCCAAAACAATTACAACACTTTATTAAATAAATCATATCTGTCAACTCTAACATATGTTAATTGACTCATTTATCTTGAAATACTTAGTATTAAAACAGGCATATTAATGTCTGCTGCTAGGTAGCCGGAAACTTTAGAATTATTTAGTAGGTATTTTAAAACTTCCTGCAGCTTACTAGGCCTGAGAGAAGGAACAAATAATTTGGGTAGATTTATCGCTTCACATTACTAACAAGTAGTGACTACTACACTACTATCAGCTCCAACCTGTGAGCATTCCCATCAAGATTACAAACCTTCAAGCAGGTCTAATCATAAAAATAACTGTACAACATAATTATACAATTAATTTATTGCAGGAGAGAAAAAAGATATAAATAGTTCAAATACTATATTCCGAAATGGTTATGTCATTTCTATTAATTACATCTGAACAGTTTCACATAAATTAATAACTGTTTTTTTTAAACTGTCAAAAAGTTAAGGCAAAATCAAGTCTAGAAAATTAGTTAATATGTGTATGTTCACTCATATTATAACAAAGATAAAAAAAAGCACTCAATAATGCAAAACAAATATTTCACAAGCACATGGATGGACAAAAGTATAGTCACTAAAATATAAATCTGTTACAAGTAAGTCATTCTAAAAAATAGTCAATTCTTTCATGTTTCAACTGCAGTGCTGAATTAAAGTATGCATAGATATTTAGTATACCATGTAAACTTCACAAAGAAATCACAACCTGAACAGCATGATAGAGCAAGGTTGCCTGACATTTTAAAAACAAGTAACAACAAACAAATTTTTTTTTAAATTAAAGAAAATTTAAATTAGCTCATTTTGTGTGTGAGCAAATTACTTTATATATATATACATATATATGAGGCATATTCAAATGAAACCGGACCGAACTGCACCAAGTGAACATATGTACGATGCACATGATGACGTCACTTCTGATTTAAACAAAACATACCAGCCGCCAAGTTTGCAAAATTTCATTATCCTCCGACTCATAGTTTCCTCAGCACACTGTTGAATACATGGCGGGTGTGATATGGAATAAGTCTAGAGTTGATCAGCAAGCAGTGATTCAGTTTCTAACAGCTGAAGGATGTCGACATGTTGACATTCATTGTAGAATGCGTCACCTTGATGTCTTAAGTACATCATCTTCTCGATCAACCCCTACCTCGCTTTCCAGTGACCATGCCCTCCATAACTACTCTCTCCAGTCCATTGAGTCATTTGATGTGTCCAAAAAAAAACCTCAGTTTTTGGCCATTACATCATTTATGAGCCAATTTTCCTCTATTTTCAGGTCTTGCTGGATGGATTTGTTTCTTTCTTTCTTTGTCCACAGGATTTTCAGAACTCTTCTGTAGCACTGTGTCTCAAAAGCACTGGTCTTTGCTCTTAGTGCTTTTGTAATCATCCATGCTTTGCATCCATAGGTTGCCACAGGAAGAATGCATGTTCTTGGGATTTTTAGTGGGGGTCTCTGTGGCGAAGTGGTCAAGCCGTTTGCCTCATGTTCAGACAGTCGGGGTTCGATTTCGAGCTGCGACGGTCGGTTCATGATGTCAATTTTTTTCCGGAGATCCCTGGGTTCATCAGTGGAGCTACGGAGTTCGTGCTTTGGGGTACCCATCTGCCGAGAGAGACTGAGCTAAAATGGAGAAAAAAGCCCGAGGCAATGAAGTCAAACCCCCGCTTAAAAGTTTAAAAAAAAAAAAAGGATTTTTAGTTCTTTGTATTAGGCCATAGGTTCAGCATACTCCTTATCGTTTGCATTGCCATAGTCTGTTGTCTTCTAACCTCCTTTGTGCAGTCTCTATTGTTGTTTAGTATTGATCCCAGATATTCAAAATGTGCAACATTTTCGATCTCTTTGCCAGCGATCTCGATTTTAGGTTGGGGTTTTGTCTTTCATTATCTTAGTTTTATCTGTATTCAGGTAGAAATTATTGGCTTTGCTGTGCTTCTGGATTGATGTAATTATTAGTTCTAGGCAAAACTGTGTCGCCGACATATTGTATTTCTGGTATCTCCTTTTCTCCTATTGTAAAGGGACCAGTCTGTAAAAATTGGATCTGCCTTTACATTCCTGATGATGTTTTTCCCATATATGTTGAACAGGTATGGTGAAAGAATGCAATCCTGTCTGACCCCCTTGTGTATATATTAAATATAATACAAATAAAGACATTTGGAGTGTAAAGTACATCATTCTGGGATGACAAATAAAGAGTATAATATATTCTGTCAGCTCTACAAGAGGAGCAAAGTCACAATATGACTCTCCACAATCCAGATGGTGTACCAACTGTATGGCAATTAGAGAGTCTTAGAAAGACCACCAAGATAATGAAACATTAACATTCATACAGAAAACAGCAGGAGAATATGAATAATAATTACACCAAGACCAAATAAAAATCAAGTAGATTTCTTCCACCTGAGATACAGAGGTCAACAGGAAATTAAAAATCATATGGCAAGGATACGAGCTGGAACATTGCATGGGCCCCAAAAAGTTTGGTGTTAAACTAGATTGTACACTATCCTTCAATGCACATTGTCAAGACACCAAATGGAAAATATGTGCACGAAATAACATCATTCCCAACAATGGAAGCCCAGCCATCTATTCTCTGGACATCTGCACTTGCCCTGTGCTTTTCCACAGTGAAATATGCGGCACCAGTATGGGAAAGATCCCGACATGTCAAGTATGTCGATATTGTCATCAATGAGACAACCCAGATCGTGACTGGGTGCCTAAAGGCAACACCTATTGAAAAATTATTCCGCATACTTGGTATAGCACCTCCCCTGCAGCACAAGTTGAAAGATACAAACAAACCAATTATCCAAGACGCCTAATGTACGAACACCAATTGCAGATAACAAGACATAAGTCTAGACAGAGTTTCCTACAAACAACACCAGTCTGGAAAGTGTCGCATGGCGTGACAAACAGACCCCATAGATACAGCACACATATAATATCCAATATGGCGAACCTTGAATAGACTTCGGTCTTAGGTCACCAAATGCAGAAAGAATCTGATAAGATGGGGATACCACGATGACGATATCTGTGCAAGCAAAGCTGTACAGGACCAATAACACCTCATGACATGCCCAAATCTACTAACGTGTATGATGGATTACCTGCTATACTGAAACAACAAGGTGGCCAGTGTGGCTGAACACTGGACCTCTGCCGTATGGCACGGTGCTATGGACACGGAAAATAAGTATTAGCTCCTGTGATGAAATAACATTCACCATGGGGTCCCCAAGATTATTTTAATTTAAAATTTGCTATTTAATCAACTCTCATTTTTAATTAACTAGTTGAAAAAAGTAAGTTCATGTTACAATAAATAAGTACATATCTCAACAAATATTTACTCTTCTTTTTTTGTTGTGCTGTCTTTGCCATATGGCGTCGCAGACAGGCAGGATGAGTAGGTTTCTTGTTATCACCAAGTGGGAGGCTTGTGCTGTAGTTAGGTCTAACTTGCTGAGAGTGTCAGAGACGCCCTCGATCCACCGACGTCAAGGCCTGCCTCTTGCTCATTTACTGGAAACCTGCATATGATATGCTCTTGATGCAGGCTGGTCATAACGCATTCTTACAAAATGAACAAACTACTTGATTTGTTAGGAGCTAATGTAGGTATTAACTGGTTTTGTCCCCACTGTCTGCCTCAGCATGGTGTTGCGGATTCGGTCATGTATTGTCTTTTTGGATGTACTTCTCACAGCTCTGTATCTTATATGTTTCTAGTAAGGACCAAGGTTGACATTGGTAACACAATGTAGGAATAAATAGTGTATTTATCAGCCTCCTATTAGTTGAAAGAACCACTTTAGAGTGTTTAAAAATCAATGCAATTTGACAGTGGACACTGATCACCTTCTGAATTCTATGTGCAATCTCTCTGTCCACTCTTCCATCCTCAGTGAACATACTACCTAGGTATTTGAATTCCCATGCAGGCTTGATACCAACATCACTGATGTGGAAACTTCTCTGCACTTGTTCCCGTGTTATTAACATAGTCCCTGTCTTGTCTGTGTTGATATTCAGTTCTTATTTGTTGCAACCGAAACAGAGATAGTTCAGTAAGTGTTGTAGGTCTTCTCCATTTTGGTAAAAGCTGACCTGATCATCAGCTAACAACAGCACAATTAGGGACTCTTATGAGGGTTAGCCAACTGTGTAATTTTATCCATGTAAATTATAAACAAAAGTTAGAGAAAAAACACACTATTGTTGTACACCACTCAGCATTGGAAACCAACATTGTTAAATTGGATTTTGCTTACCTTCTCTAATAATTTTTGTTTGCCTAGATTCTTCATTGTTTCGCCTTTCACTTTTTCTCATCTTGATGAGAACTTGAAGATTGTTGCTGAAGCAGATTTATATAGTTTATAGAGTGCAAAATCTGCTAACAAAATCCAGGAATCCTCAGCTAATCAACACTGTAGTGTAGACTAATTGTAATATAATAGTTTTAAGTTTGTGTTTACAGCAGCAGAGTAAATGTAACAACATAGTAACACTATTATACTAAGTTACAAACTAACCAGTAGAACTAAAGTAGAATATCTGAGATAATTATTATTTGCTAATGAAATGTTAATGACTACCCAACTACTGCTCTGATAACAACAGCTGAGTAACCGAGTAATGAGTCAGTAGAGTAGTGTGATAATTATATATGATAATATTAATACTTATAAAAATATATTATTATATGTCTAGTTAGTGATATCAAAGTTCGCAGAACAAGGAAGAAGAATAATTGATCATATCAAGGATATCCTGTTACTGTTACACATGACAGATTGATAGGGTCTACTCAACTGAGATAAGGTCTAACATAAAATTACTCCACCTCTAGTAGAAGGCTAAGAAGGGCCAGATCGAACGTCAAGTGAAGTGTCACCTTTTGAATTTTCTTCCAAACTTTAGGTCTAAATAATTTCTAGCTCCATAGAATATAGTTATCAATATATTATTATAAACGACTCAAATATATATTATATAACTTAACAATTAATTAATTTCTGAATTAAACATAAATAATAATTAAATAACAATACTTTAATTAACTTTAAATTACTTTTTAAAGTTTTTACCGTTACTATTAGTATTACTATAATTACTGGCGTTACACTCGTTACAGTTTACAGATCTAACAACAATTTCAATTAAAGACTGGTTTTCGACTGGCAATCCTTTTTTTTACACGGCGCTTGAGAAAAGTCAACATTACTACTAGCCAACAAGGAAGTTGTAAAACACCAAACACCAGCCAGTATCAGCAGGCAGGCCATAACTAATCCATGTCGCCAAATGGATGTTTGTTTTGTTTGTGTTTGGTGCTACTTTTGTTTTTGGTCACAGTTGATCGTTAAAGTGACCTCCCTTGACTGCAGCTGCTGCTGATCTTTCCATAGGGACCTGTCTGAAGGCGCTACAAACACATCGTTCAATGTTGATTGGATTTGGGTATTCATCGCGTTTTATACTGTTACTAACAGATGTCACACACAAAGAGAAGAAATTATATATTTATACCAAATGATTTGGCAAATATAGAAATAGTAAGTAAGCTAGTAACAACTTGGAATCTTCACTCAACTTCAAGACGTTGTCGTTGTTATTGTTACACAACTTGTTGTTTGTTGGTTTTTTTAAAAACATCGATAAAGAAAACCATGTCTAAACTATTACTATGCGGCGCCCATTAGTAATTAGTAATTACTAATAGTGAAATATAAAAATTTGACACTCGTCCATTGTCGTCAATGTGATTGTGAAAGTCCTTCAATAAAAATGAATGTTGCAACCTTTTTGTTAGTAGAAAATTAATTTAACTGAATAAGAATCATCATGGCAATTAGTAAATACTACCTCGATGTTCACTGTGGTTTCTTACTGAGGCCTACATGATAAGATTGTTAGGTTGCCAAACAGAACAATCTCAGTTCCTAACACCGCAACATTAAATCTTTTACATTTGATCTATACTCATTACTCTGCATTGGCAACCTAATTAAAAGTGTAAAAGACAATGTATTTACTCTTTATTCCATGTTTCATGCTTGGTCATGTGGTAATTTTTTTTTTGCAGGAGGAAATGGATACAAAGAAAAACATTCACCATCGCTATCTTTGCGGGGGACTTTCTACATTGAAAGCTTCCTTGGAGCACACAGACACTGTTCTGGTAGTAGGTGATACTAGTTTTCCATGTCATCGTACGATCCTTGCAGCTATGTCAACATACTTTCGTGCAATGTTTAGCTCTGGAATGCGTGAGAGCCATGACAGGGTTGTGACTCTCAAAGGAATTTCATCAACTCATTTTGTACGAGTTCTTGATTTTCTCTACACAGGAGACATAGAGATAACATATGAATCAGTGATTGACATTTTACAAATTTCGTCAATGTATCAGATTCAAGCTTTGCAGCTTATATGTGAAAAGTACTTAGCAGGTGATCTCTGCTCTCAAAACTGTATTCTTAATTGGAAGCTGTCGCTAACATACAACTGCATGTTTCTGGAGGAGAGATCCTTCTGGAACATGACTGAAAACTTCCCAGAGCTAAAAGAATCAAGGGAGTTTCTAGAATTAAATAAAGATGAGCTCATAAAGTATATTGATGCTGAATGTTTAAATGTTGCCAAGGAGGAGCAAGTACTAGAGGCTGTTAAACTGTGGCTGGATCATGATGCAGAGAGAGGAGTAAAGAATGTCTCTGAGATCTTGAAATACTTTAGATTTCCTCTTATGGATTCCAGAGCTGTTAACAATATTATTCAACAGTGTTTTTGCATTCAGTCAAACATATCTAGTCAGGAGTTTATACAGAAAGCACTGAAGTCTAATCAAAATTCTTCACCTTCAGATATAGAATTAAGTCCACATGTATTTAAGCCTCGTAAAGAACATGCCCTGGTGATGGTAGATGGGCGTAGACAGGAAGTCTGTTGCTTTACTCTTCACTCCAGGAAACTGTACTCTCTTGCTAAATTTCCATATTTTTCTAATGCCAAAGCTGCCTGTGTTCATAGTGGAGATATATATGTGTCTGGAGGCTCAGATCAGCCAAATAGAATGGTTAGATTCATGACAGATCAAAATAGATGGGACAATTGCACTGATCTAATAGAGACTCGTTATTTTCATTCAATGGTCTCTGTGGATAATTATATCTACATCCTTGGTGGATTCAGCAAAAGTAAATCTTCAAATCCGTCCAGTGTTGAAAGATATGATCCATCTAAAGCTTTGATCTCAGTTATGGGAGAGATAGCTTTTGCTTCAGGGAAAATGTCTGCAACTGCTGCTGGAGATGTGATTTATATGTTTGGAGGAAGTGAGGACCGGTATGACTATCTTGATAATGATTTGCTTTACAAATCCACCACCTTTCATAGCTACAACACAAAGACGAATACAGCTTGCATTCTTGGTTATTCACCATCAATCACCATGGGTAGCCAGACCTTGACAGTTGATGACTCTGTGTACATCTTCAGTCCTAATGGGAACATTCTTATATTGTCAGATGAGAAAACACCTACCATTGTCCATGTCTTGAAATCATTTGACTATCGTCATTTCAGAGTTGTGCACCACCATGGGTATTTCTTTCTGCTACACCTGGCTGCACCAAAGTTCAATGACGAAGCTCTTGTGCTGTCATGGAACCCTCAGACCAAGGAGGAGTATGTATTGTTATGGGACAAGCTGCCAAGGACACTTCTGGACTCACACTGGATGAAAGTTACCATCAGCAAGCAGCACTTATGCTATGAGTGTACTAGTCGATAGATGTTGTGCTTGTTGCTTTATGATGTATATGTTGCTTATAAGTCTACACTCTATGTGTTTTCTTCTATTTTTTTGCTGACAGCCAAAAGGTGCCATAATTTGTTTGCAGTGTGTGATGAATAACTTTACTGCTTGAAATATTTAATGTATTCTTTATAATGAGTCATTAACTGTTACAGTTTTATGTGTCATTAATCTAAAAATATCATTTTGAATATCATCTTCCTGTCTCCTTTTTGCTCCACACGAAGAATGTGGTAACATCTGCAGCTGGCCTCCTTACAGAGAGCCTCACTAATGCACTTTTGTATGTTCTTGCAAGTGTGCTTTCTGTATCATTTTTGTTTTCTGTGATGAGGTTGCTAGTCCCATGTACAACCCTCATTGTCTGCCTTATATGACATGTTTGGAAGGTTACAGAATCCATATTCATTCCTGCCCTGGCACCACTCGGATGACTATGAACATATTATACAAATGTATGTTACTTTTATGTAGATACTTGAATATTTTACAACAAGCATTACATGTTTGTTAAATTTAAATGTTTGTTTATTATGTTTTAAAAATTGCATTTCTTCTTCTTGCCTGTTCACCATCAGATATCCACATTAGGGGCTCTAACAAATTCGTTTCTGTGTCTTGTCTTTATGTGGTGGGTTACGTTGCAATGTGTTTTTGCACCAAGGGCTCAGCGCATCCATCTTCAGCATGCATTTGTTTGGAGCTACTTCCCTAGCCTTTGGCTGTTTCCAGCCTACCGCAAGGCAGCAGTTGTTTGATGTCAGAGTTGTTTCTCCTAAGAATGTTGTCTTGCTGCACTACCAAGTCTTTCTAATGGAAAAATTTAGTTTGAATTATTTATTCAAACAATATATAGAATTTACAGTGTTACTAAATGTATTACTGCTAGTGATACACATAACTTTCAATGTAGCTCTTCATAATTTTGGAATAGTTGTTTTACCTCAATATACATTTTATCTAAACTTCCCTACAATTTTGAGATTCAAGCCTAGAATTTGTTTGTTACAATGTTACATGCTTTATGTTATTGAAAATGAGGATAACATAAATGTTATAAGGTTTGTATTTTTGTCTTTGTTTTACAGGTGGCTATTAGACAATATGAAATTTGATTGTGTCTTGTATCATAATGTATATCATGAAAATGTAAGTGCAGCATGCAGTTGTGCATGTACTTAAAACTTATTTGAACTTCACAGTTTTATACCTTTAACTAGGTGGTCAGATTTACAGGTTTCAGTGAATACATTGTTTGAATTAATCAACCAACAATTTATGAAAACAAGTAAACCAAGCATGCATAAACTGTCTGTGTTATTTCCTTTTGGTTCAAGGATGTTTAGTGTTGTAGTTTTGGTTTGAGAGTCGAACTTGGGGGCTGAAGATACAGCAGTGAATGAGCTGACAGCAGCCAATGACTCATCAGGGTCAGTGCCCTATAACTGACCAAGATCCAATTCCGCCTCCAAGTGGTGACCCTTGAAACAGACTGCAACCTGGCTAAGAGATTAGGGATCGAAGAAGGAATGCAAACCCAGTTCCAAAATTGTAGTTCTGAAATCGAATGTGTCAGGCACAGATATCTTAACCTAGCTTTAAATTACGGCACAGATAAAAGTTATAATGAGAGTAATCGGTCACTAGGCGAGAATGATTGGGACTCTTCGCTGTTCTGAGATGCCTTGAAAGTGTTTACTGTGCTCATTTACTGCCACCAATCGCCTAATGGTTATGTTCTGTTGCACTTAGAGGCATAGAAGCAAACTATGTTAGTGGCAAAAGGCCTCAAGATTTACAAGATCTGAAGAAGATGATATTTACATGCTATTCACAGCATAATCATTTTGATAAAGTTCACATCTTTACTGGATCTTGGGCAAAAGCTCTGTTGTAAAGTTACTTTTCTCTAGAGACATTCTCCAATTTTTAAATTAAAATTTAATGTTAATTCTTTACCGAACTATAAAATTAAGGCCATGTAGCACAGTGGTTAATGCACTAACTTCCCGGTTGAGCGATTGGAGTTTGGTCCACAGTTAATGCAGGATTTCGCTTGATCACAAAATGACTCAGGGTCGACTCAGCCTCAAAAAGTGGGTACCAGAACAATCTGGGAAATAAAGGCGGCCAGAGTGATGCTGACCCCATCATCCCTATTGTGCCATTAGTCAAGAAAAATAAGGGCCTAACTAACATCATATTCCCAATATGCCACATTGGCATGTAAATGGTATCTTTACGACATGATTCACTTTACTATAAAAAGACTTTTGGCAGTCAGTATTTTGATTTGAATAAAATGGAGAGAGAACAAAGATGAGTAACTTAAGACAAAGATGAGTAGCCAAAGGATGAAATCAGTAGACAGTACACCACATCCCAAATTTTCTTACATAGCACAAATTATTTCATCATTAGCCATTACAACTGTCAGTCTTATCAGTTTTCATGAAAAGTAAACACAAAATCAAATATGTCATAGGGAAACCTAGAACAGCAAGACCTTATTTGACCTTATGATCATAGATGTTGTTGCTAATGCCACTTATACTTGAGTTAGATGCTCTTGGTGACTTTCTTTGGTGGTGGGTTACAGTGGCTCTCCTCACCATCCGGGGTGTACTTAATAAGGTAGACTTGGGTCCACTTGGTAGTAGTGCAATGCGAGGCTCCTCGGAAAGCTCACCACTATGGTAATCACAGTGTTGATCCCCACCTCATTAGCCAGACTGCCATGAAACATAATGTTTCCAGGGAGAACTGCTTAGAACTGAGGTGAGGGTCTTGATCAGAATGTTTTACCTTACCCTGACTAACATTGTCTGATCAGCATGTTTTACCTGACCCTGACTAACATTGTCTGATCAGCATGTTTTGTTGAACTGGACGGTAGTCTTCTCTCCCCTATGCTCATAGATAAACAGTAACTGTTATTTATCAACCCATCTTTATATTGTCCTGAAAACTGCTTACACATCACTATCACTGCTCAGAACTATGCGTCTTATTGTTGCGTGGCACATCTCATGAGTTGAATTTTGCTCAAGTCATCAGCTGAGTTTTTCATTTACTAATAACTTTAGTCATATATTTTACAGTAATGTTAATGTAATTACTATGTCACTGTCAAATTATGTTTATATTTGATTTGAGTTTAACAGATTGTATCCAGTTTACATCCAAATCATAAGATTCTCTGTCAGCTGCAAAAGAAGGATTTGATTAATATTGCTGTAAGTTTCCCTTCTGCTTCACCTTTGTATATTTTTGTGCAATAACTTTTTCATGCTTTGAGACATTTATATACTTCTTCCAATTGTCTGTTGTGAATTTTTCTGTTGAGTAATTTATGACCTCCATGTGACGCTTACGAGTATTGTTGCTGTAACCATCTCCAATTTCTGTAATAAAATGTGAATACCTTGTGATGTCACAAACATATCATCATTAGCGTGTTTAAGTTTTTAAACAGTTCAAACATGGAATAATGCATTTGTTAACTGCAGCACGGGGCACACATAGCATTTCAGCTTCATAAAGTTATCAGCCGCAGTTATTTTTTGAAAAATGGCACCTAGAATATTAAATATGTGATCTGTTATTTTTAGCATAAACTATGATCATTTTTGTATATTTTTATTGTTTTATTATTGCACTGTGCTTAATTCATTCATTATTCAGTGCTCTGCTATCATTGCAGCTGGCCCCTTACAAGTAAGCCTGTTTCCAAACATTTACAATCATTTACTTTTTCTCTCCAATGTGAAACATAGGCATTATATGCTGCAAGCCTCTTTACAGGAAGCATGTGTGCAAGTTTTCTCAATGGCTGACTAAAATGGCAATGTTATTTTTGCTATACCCAAGCACAATGCTTTTAGTAATTTTTTTATGGCATGCTAGGAGACATGTTTAGAAATGTACAAAAAAAAACAAACAAAAGAAGCAAATTATGATTTACTCTATTGAAACCATTACCCACAAATTTTGTGTATTTTACAGAAGTGTAAAAATATATATAATTTTTTTGGTTAAATATATGCTTTCTTAAATGCACACTTTCAGATTTTCTTAAATGCTTGCTTTCAGATGAGACATGGTCATGGTCTGTGAAGGAATAATTATTTCTATAATTGCGATCAAGTATGTATTTAAACTCATCTCCACAGGCAGATGATGACAGAATCTGTTGATTAAATTCCCAACAAAACATAGACACTGTGCCACCAGACTGACCACTACGAGTCCTTACTTGATTTGTTGTTGTGGTGATTTTGCACACCATATAATCCTACTATTTTGTATTGTATGGAATGTGGACCTTCAACTGTTGCTTTGCTTGCTAGTGATTTATATTTTGGGGCAATCTTCTATTATGCCCATGAATCTTCAGTTGCGGTGGGTTCCTCTTCAAACTTTCTGCTCTAGGTTTTCATTGACTTTCCAACTCTTCAATTTCATGATGTTTTCAGGTGAAAGAAGTTTGCTAATATTTGTAGGTTGTTTCCAGTGATTATTTCCTATTATGTGCTATGTTTGATTGAAAAAGTTCCTATTTAATTCTGCTTGCGTAATTAAACATTATGAGTTATTTTCTTGCATTATTGTTTGTCTCTTTCTGCTGTGATAAATTGTAAATAAGATATTCCAGGCAATTTCAGGTCTGGATAAATTTTAGTTGACAAAGAATGAAGCACATTTGTGACTGAACACCTATTTTAAGATTTGAAGTTTTTCTTGTTAAAGGCAGCAATAACATTAAACATATTTGCTACAGCTCTTTCCATAAATGTTAGTTTTATCAAGTGTTGCGAGGAAATCAAAGACTTTGAGCCACAAATACAGCCAAAACTTTGTTGTCTTATGCTGTGTTGCTGTTTGGTCATTAGTCATTTCCAGGGCATGACAGATTTTAGGGTGGCTCATTAGTCAGTAACAAATTTCACCAGTCATCATGATCGGACTGCAGTCATGCAATTTGTAACAAATTTCACCAGTCAGTATGATCGGACTGCAGTCATGCAATTTATGTTAACAAATTTAAACTAAGCACTAATTCACCATTATTTCTAAATAACAATGCGTACCAAACCAACATACATTGTATTACTTACACAGTATTAGCCTATTTCTTCTGAAGAAAAAATGCACTGCTGTCAGAGACATGGCATTTGTGTCCTTGAACATGCTTGGTAGTTTTAGCACTGAAGTAGCATTTATTGATGGCTTTAGTAGGTTTAAATTATGACAATGCGGTCCATTTATATTCACCATCATAAGCTAGCTAATGTACAATCTATTCAACCGTAATATCATTAATAATCGTGTGAGAGTCGTTATATAGTAATGATTAAAAATGTAATTAACAATTAAAAATGGATATTATTTTACTTGTCACGCAAAAATTATTACTGGTTGCAGACGAACGCTTTTGTCAAGCCCTGGTCATTTTGCATATTGATAAACTATAACATGAATTAAAAATATGGGCATTACAAATGTGTGCTTGCCATCTAGTTTCATCATGTAGCATGTCCTTTGTAGAATGTCGCTCCTATCACATTCCGTCTGAAAGAAACTTGTTCCCAAGCGCAAATATCCAGCCGCCGCCAAAGTCATGCTCAGGCATTTATAGATGTCTTGGTGTCATCTTCTTCTTGGACTACCCCTGCCACATTTACCGGTACCATACATTCCAATCTCAAGACTGCTGGGTCTCTTGATGTAACCAAAGTATTTAAATTTTCTGACCATGGAGGAATTGATAAACCAGTTCTCTTCTATGTTCAACTCTTTCCAAATGTCTATATTTGTCCTTCTCTCAGTCCAGGGTATTCTGAGGATCTTTCTGTAACATTTTGACTTGGACTCTTTTTCTTTCTATATGTTCTGGTAACCGTCCATGCTTTGCAGCCATATGCTGCAACAGGAAAGACACAGGCTCTCAAGACTTTTAGTCATTTTGCTGGTGTTCTGCCACAATTTCTTCAGGCTGTTTAGCCTCTGCGATGCCATGGCTAGTCTTCTACTTATTTCTTTTGAGCAGTCACCATTTTTGTCAATTCTAGAGCCCAGATATTCAAAATCCATGACCTGGTCTATTTCCTCATCTAGTTTATTTGTATAAATTGTAAAGCATCTTTGTGTAAACTGCCAGAAAATATATATATATATATCTCTCTCTCTCTCTCTCTCTCTCTCTCTATGTAACAAGGGAGATAATTGAGTGAACAGGCCTATCTATTTTTGTATTGATGATATACCCTTGATAAAATGATGAATCAGTCTCAGTGATTGTCTCTTACATCTCTAGACTATGATCAGACAAGTTTACCTAGCTGTAGATGGGTGCCTCAAGTATAGTTGAGGAAGACAAAGCAGTGAGGGAGGAAACTGATCACACCACCTCACAGAAGTCGAAGACCTTGTCCAATGAATTCTGTAACTTTTGTTTTTCTCCCAATATTTGTGTTCACGGTACTCTTGGGCATACAGTGTTGCACACTTAGATGTACTTGATGGCACATTAGTGTGTTGTGCATGATGACACATTAGTGTGCTGTGACATGCTTAGTTGTGCATGGTGACACATTAGTGTGCTGTGACATGCTTAGATATGCATGATGACACATTAGTGTGCTGTGACACACTTAAGTGTGCAAGGTGACACATTAGTGTGCTGTGTCATGTAGATGTGTATGATGACACATTAGTGTGCTGTGACATGCTTGGATGTGTATGATGACATATTAGTGTGCTGGGACATGCTTAGATGTGTTTGAGAATTACTGCTCCAACAATTTGTCTTTGATGACTGTGACATCACCTTTTGATTACTTGAGACATAAAAACCTCTAATATATAATCACATCTCTGTTAACCCTTTACAGCTCAGATTGACCATTGCAATCAACTAGAGTAGTACCACTTAGTTCGATTTATCTGATGTCACATATCAGCCATATCTCGTTACTTAGCTAAATTAAACATATAAACAAAAGCTGTATCTTTAAATTTAAAAATCATAATTTTATTTTTAATTACATTTTTTGTCAACTATAAAATGCATACAATTATTGTTCCTATCGTGTAAATTAGTTTGGGCTGTAAAAGGTTAAGTTGTATTTAGTGTCTGTATTTAATGTGTCTGAACTGGAAGTACCACAATTGGACGTTACAATAAATCTGCAATCCATGGCCGACAGAAGAGACTGCAAAGCCCAGCAGCAAGCAGAGAAATTCAGAAGACTGACAGACCATCCAATGCATCAGACTAAATAGATTTAGAAATGGGAAACTAAAGCGGAGAAACTTTGCAGAAATAGCCAAAGTAAAGATGAGTGAAGACCCTATGAACACATTAACAACACCAAAGCCCATCCCTACTGTACGCAAACCTACCTGGAGGCAGCATATATTTCCGGAGGTGGTAGAAAATATACCAGGTATTGGAAACAAGAACATCCAGATTGAAAAAGAAAGAAGAGACATAACCCTGAGGTACATAACGAAAAACTACCCAAGCATGGACTGGACCCATGTATACACCGATGGTTCTGTAACAAACACAACACAGAATGGAGGGGCAGGGGTATTCCTGAGCCTACCAAATGGTAGAAAAATAACACTGTCAGTGGCAACTGGAAAATACTCAAGCAATTTCAGAGTGGAGGCAGAGGCACTGAGGGCTGCAGTAGAAGAAATGGTGACATGCAAAAGAAATGAAAGCCATATAGTCCTGTTTACAGATGCCCTGGCCGTAGTCACAGCACTAAAAAGCCAGAAAAATACTGAACTTAATGATTTAAGAGCAGTACTCTGTCAACTATGCCAGCAGTCAGCATCAAAAAGAGTAGTAGTACAGTGGGTTCCATCCCACTGTAACATCCAAGGCAACGAGGAGGCAGACAGACATGCAAAAGAAGGTACAAGACTACCACAACCAGATCCTAGTGTGACCTACGAAGAGTCCAAAAGGCTTATTAGAGCCAGATACATGACCAAATGGGAAACAGAACATACTGGCTACACAAAAAACTATGCCTATTACCAGTTGAACAGAAGAGAGCAGGTCGTGGTCTTCAGACTTCGCACAGGCCACAATAGACTGAGGTACCACCTATTCAACAAATTAAAGATAGGTGGCACCGACGAATGCCCGTGTGGTACCGGGAAAATGACCGCTGAACATTTGCTGCAAAACTGCCCGACATACGAGGACCAGAGAAAGCACATTTGGCCATCACCAGTGGCAACACTAGACAAGCTCTATGGCAGTGTCGACAGCCTCAGGATGACCGGTGCTTTTTTCGAAAAAATAAAGGTTGACGTCTGACAGCGTACGAAGAAGAAGAAGAAGGACGTTACAAGATGGTACACACCTTTCAGTTCAGACATGCTGGGTGTTTCACACTACATTATTCATAATAGATGGTGAGCAATGCATTGTGACCCTGTGTACATCCTTCATCATTTTGAGAATTACGTAATGTCTTTGTTGAAAACACTAGCTAGGGAGAACAATGACGTTACAATCCACAAATATGGCATCATGATTAGTTTCTTAGCTGACACAGAAATACACAAGTTGACCAGACAGGAATTGCAGATAAAAAGGGTAACTTTACAATTGCCAGGTATGACACTTTTAAAACAGAGTAATCTTTTACAATGTAAAAAGCAATTTGATAATGACAAAGTAATGGAAAGTCTTCAATCTCTGAATTACGACATCATTGGATCAGTGAAGCTTGTGCTCAGGTCAAATCACATATCTGTGACAGATTTAATCTGGGCAGACAAATCTTGTCTTCCCACAGACTTCCCACCGGGACCTGACCACTCAGTCGGCGATTACGCGACGGATGGCGGAAGATTAGCGACACCATCTTGCAAGTAGCCCCGATTGAGAAAATAGTCTCGAGTTATAAAAAGCCTGGCGGGCCAGGAGCAAGAGCTTTTCCTTACAATACGCGATTTGGGGAACACAGAGCGTGAGACTGCACATTTGAGAAGACTTGAAGACGAACGTTACCCCATTTGCATCAGATACGCTACGACATCTGCAGAAATACTACCTGATTTTTGAAGACTGAATCACTGAAGAGACAGTTGAGCGCCGCACATGAAGAGTTCACCAGCATAAGCTACTCAATTTTAACCAGGTCTGACGTATTTACACGAGGTTTACAAGCGGTCGACACCTTGAACGAGTTGACCAGTCTACACCTGTGAGTATCTTCTCACTTAGGCTGGGGTGTGACCAGTGCCAGCTACATGGACGATCCTCCTAGCAGTTGGCCATAATCGCCTGCTGTGTGAGTGAACGTTGTCCTCGGGAACGTGTGCTGACCCGCAACATGCTATCACGTGGTCAGTCGGCTCCTGTTCCACACAGGCCAATTCATACTTGCGGCTGCTGATTCGTTTTTTTTCCTGATATCGCATAATGCAATTCAAGCGAAAGGACGAAGGAACAAGACAAGGGCGATCCACCTGGGTTGAGGTCGCAACACGAGGTACAAACCGACGCTGTTCCGGCCATAACTCGAACTCGCGGTGCGTCACGGCAGGCCAAGCACGGGAAAGGTGACTATTGACAATAGTTCAGTTGTAGGAGTAGAGATTTGTTAGGTTAGGTAATCCCTGTATAGGAGTGAGTGAGTTGGGACCCCACTTTCTATTTCTCCCCATACACTTTCATGTTTGTTACCACAAAATAAATCATCTTTGATCGTTATATTAACTGAATTTGTACAGTATAATAAAACACCACCTCCCTTAGCCTTGTCTCCAACTACCCTATCTTTCCTTAAACATTGTATATCCCTCTATTTCAAATTAACTATCTGCAATGTCTTCATATGTCCATGATTCTGTTAATCCTATTATATCTGGTTTTTCTTCTTCTACATACAGTTCCAATTCTTCTCTTTTATTCACTATGCTTCTTACATTTTAGTTTGTCATTTTGTTGTTTTTCCAATTTTTGCTTTTATTTTTGTTTTTGCTTTTCTACTAATTATTTCACTGACTCTAACCCTCCCCTTTGACTGCATCATCTTTTTTATTAGCACTCTATTGTAGGCCTATCTTTAGTCTCAAACTTCAAAGGCCATAGTAGTTTAAATTTGTAAAATGATTGATAGGG
Source organism: Ariolimax columbianus (assembly GCA_036924085.1). Taxonomy (NCBI): domain Eukaryota; kingdom Metazoa; phylum Mollusca; class Gastropoda; order Stylommatophora; family Arionidae; genus Ariolimax; species Ariolimax columbianus. The sequence goes on from JAVGWX010000006.1 coordinate 107,729,597, forward strand.
CAGAAACAGCAATAATCTCAGACATATTGCACTGACATCTTTACATCAAAGGCAGTAGTTCAGATAAAACCACACAACATATACATGCCAGTACATAAGATCGAAACGGGTGAAATGTTGCATAAAATCAGATATACCTTCAATCTAGGAAAAGCCCCAGGGCTGAATGGAATAACTACTGAAGTGCACAGCAGGAGGAGAAGTACTAGCATTACAGTTGAGCCATTCAACAATTTCCTTAGCGTTGATTTAATTCCTTACCAATGGTAAAACATCAAAAATAACTTTTCACAGCAGCACTCGAGGAGATCCTTAAAAACCTAAACTGGAAAAATAAAGACAGATGGAGAAATGTTCACTTGTCAAAGGTTTGCTTCTGTCATAATCATCTTCAGTCACAGCATTAGAGAAGCTGAGCAATGCTTAAATAAGCCCAACGGAGCAAATGTGGCAGTTGGCCTTAAAATTAATAGCAAGAAAACCCAGTATATGCTGAACACATTTTACCCACATTAGGAACTGTAGATAGGGAGATATCTCAAAGAAAATCTTAATTCTGATGTTTACGTAGATCAGCATAATAAATTGTGAGTTTTTTCAAAGGATATCAGCAAGATGACTCATCTTGAATCATATCAAATTCATACTTCAGCAAATGAGAAATGACAGAATAAGAGTTGACACCCTCAACAGCATGGTTATTCCAGTTATAGTATATGGTTGCGAGGTATGTAACCTACAAAAGGCAGACACAGCAAGACTTTGAGTTACTCAGAGGGCAATGGAGCATAACAACACTGGCTAGTCTCTCCGTGGAACCAAATTCAGCACACCGAAAACAGTTGACAAACATCTTTCAACTGATATCATAGATACATCATTGTTAAGAAAATACAGTTTTATATGTATGCCTGCCTAACAACAGGGGGACACAACAAATTTACTTTCTGGTAATCCTACATTTGTACCAAATGCCCACGATTAACAGATTTATTGTAATGTGTGCATTTATTGTTTGAAACAAGTGTCATAGTTTTCATTTTGTTATAGCCATATTGTGTGTTTTGCTGTAACCTTTATGACATTTTGTCTAGACTTTCATTGTTCTTTCATGCACTTTCATGTTATGATAGGACGAACATTGATGGCTAACACTGATAAGATTGATTGTATTAAGGTAAGACGTATTGGACACCGAAGATATCTTTGATGGCCCGTTACTCAGCAGAGCTGAGCAGTGAACATCATCTCCAGCAGACCTTTCTTTGGCCAATGAAGTCCAGTGGGTGGTAAACATTCCTCCAGTGGCGTCACAGATGTTGTTACAGACGGCATGGGAGTCTGGACAACGCCTTGTAGCTCTTCTTTATGGTTCCTTTGTCTTGAGGTTTGCCAGATTGATGTTGCCGTGCTCCATCAACCATGTGGCCTGTCCATTTATGTTTTGCTATGTCTGTATAGATTACCGCATCATTCACCAAGGACAATCGTCATATGTCAGAATTGTGAAGATTTTCCATACGTTAGTTTTGCGGACAGTGATTCCGACCAAACGTCTCTAAAGTGGGGCCTGGGTCACTCTCAATTTCTTCTCCAGTAATTTTGTGAGTGTTCATGGTCTCTGCACCATAGCACACTGCAGGAAGCACAATGGAATTTAAGAGAGAGGTGCAAAAGCTCTGGTCTTGGCAACTGTCCAGGGCCATGTTAATGAAGAAGTCCTTGTTAGTTCAGGTTCCAGATTGTTCTGCATATTGTGGATGGGCACCCAAGATAGATGTACTTGTCAACATCCTCTCGTCTCACCCCACCAAAGAAGACTTGATCACAATTGGCAAAACAATTGCGCAACACTTTAGTCTTCATGACATCCATCTCCAGACCCGTTTTCCTAACCTCATCGAGTAGCTGTATAATTTGGTTGGCTTCTGTTGCTGACTCTATAATAAGTACTATGTTGTCAACAAATGAAAGATGATTGAGGCGTTTGCCATCAATTTAAGTGCCAAAAGTGTCCTAGTTGCATCGGATGATGACCGTGGAGCTATCTCCAAACATGTGGAGAGGAGGTTTGGTGAAATAAGATGACCCTGGCGGACCCCTTCTGAACAGGTACCACAATTGGACATTAGAAGTGTGGACGAAATGTGGTAGTGCAGTTCATATAGCTGTTGGCAAAAATATTGATGTGACCAGGATCGACACCTTATTCCAACAGTGAATGCCAGACAAAATGTGGTTCTACTAAAAAAGCTTTTTTGTAGTTGATTAAGGTAAATATCAAGGGTGTCCAGAACTCTCAGTTTGCCATGGACATATGATTACATGCATTATTTTCAAATACTGACAAAATGAAAAGAGGAGCACGTTGCCAAATTGTTTTGATGCCTGACTACTGATGGCAGTTAATCGAATATCCCTGTTGTACAACTGTTTTTTTTTATTCACACAATGAAATGGCACCATCAACTGACACCTTAATCAAATTTCCTTAAATTTATAAATTAAGACCATTTTGTTACTTCATTTATATCTACTACTGATTTGTGTGTATTAAACGAACAGGATGCATTCCCCAGACCAAGAGAATGGACAAGATAACCGGTTGAGGTATGTGTGGTAGAGATATGTGAATTAAAGGGGGAAGAAATAAGTGTAATTGAGGTCACAACCTTGAAAGGAGCACACAAAGGGGAGTACGTTTTCATTCCAAGAATTTAGCTAATTCCATGCACTCTGAAAATTATTTCCCATTTAAGCTTGGTACTATAGCTAGTATACACACACAAGCAGACACGGACAGAAGATCTGTCCATCAGTCCAACTGTACAATATGTCAGCAGCAACAGCAGATTAACATTTCCATCTCGCACCCATCCCCATTGCACTCTGTTCCAGCCCATTTCCACCCTCTTCTGTTCTCAGACCACACATCTCTTCTCCCACCAACCCGCCCCTCAACAACTGCCAGAAGAGTACATTGTTCGTTTTATTTATTTTCCATTTATTTTTTGTTGTTCAAAAGTGACATGATATTTAAATGGTATATATGATAAAAGTTTAAATTAGATTTTAAACTGAAAATGGGGAAGAAAAACAAATTTATATGGCTTTTCTAAGATATGAACCGTTGACCTCTTAACACCCAAGACGAAGATCATGCTCATTGACCACCACGCCAATGGAAAATAAAGTTTTGCACAGAAACTATCTAGTGTTGGTTTGTTTTGATTACACATGCAGACAAAAACACATTTTGTTTCATGCAAAAATAACCTTACTTTATTGTTTACAAAAAAAATGAGTTTGGTCTACGACAATGTAAATTTGGTGGCACTTACAGTCAAGAAAAAGCAAACCGCATCTGTTTCTCAAACTCAACTAATAATATATTGATGCCATAATAGAATATAATGTATTGATGAGATGAAACAAAATGAGAAGGAACAAATATCTGAACTAATCTGGGATTTGGAGCCTGGACTTCTCATGCAGTAAGTGAGATTCATACACCTACAATGTGATTCAATCAGCCAATCAAATAACTCTTGCAAACTGATCCTCTAATTACTGCATTTATTCCTGTTGCTAAGGTTCACCAGGAGGATAAATAAAGCTGAGGAATAAAGAGAGCTGGCCTTTGCATTTGGTGACTTGGGAATAAAGGGAGCTGGCCTTTGCATTTTGTAACTGTTGGGAATAAAGGGAGCTGGCTTTGCATTTGGTGACTTGGGAATAAAGGGAGCTGGTTTTGCATTTGGTGAATGTTGGGAATAAAGGGAGCTGGCCTTTGCATTTGGTGACTTGGGAATAAAGGGAGCTGGCCTTTGCATTTGGTGACTTGGGAATAAAGGGAGCTGGCCTTTGCATTTGGTAACTGCTGGGAATAAAGGGAGCTAGCCTTTGCATTTGGTGACTTGGGAATAAAGGGAGCTGGCCTTTGCATTTGGTGACTTGGGAATAAAGGGAGCTGGCATTTGCATTTGGTGACTGTTGGGAATAAAGGGAGCTGGTCTTTGCATTTGGTGGCTTGGGAATAAAGGGAGCTGGCCTTTGCATTTGGTGACTGTTGTAAAGACAAGGTTATTAGTTCTACCTTCGATGCTCCAGAACCAAGCAGCCCACATCATAACAGGGCCTGAAGTCCATCTAAATAACAGACCTGGAAGCTATGACTGGGTTACAGCCAAATGGAAGACCGCAGAGACTGCAGAATCCTACAGCAAGCTGGAAAATTCAAAAGAAGCATGGACCACTCGATGCACCACAGACTAAATGGGCTGGGACGCGGCAGGCTAAAAAGGAAAAGATTAAAAATAATGCTGCACTTTTAAACGAAAAAATAAAACCAATACCAGCATGCTCCATCCGCTGCCTATGGAAAGGAAGACCTTCCCTGCTCTTATATGTAATATCCCCAACATCAAAGACAAAAATTCATAAACAGAGGAATAGAAAAAAGTTACAAATGACATCAACCAAATATTCCACCAACAGCCTAGACACACGCCTATACGGATGGCTCAGCTAAAGATGCCATTGGAAACGGGGGAGGAAGCATCACTATAAAACTAAAAAGCAAAGAATTCTCAGCAGCATTTGCCACTGGCAGACGTTGCAGCAACTTCAGTGCCCTGAGACAAGCAGCTGAAACCCTTATAGACCATAAGGAGCAGGCAGAAAAGCAAGTGGTCATTTTCACAGACGCCCTCGCAGTTTTATTGGCGCCCAAGAACCAGCACAAAAATGAACTCGCTGCTCTGGCAGATTTTCTCGAACGCCTGTCGCAGTGCATCATAAAAAAGCATAGTCCAGTGGACACCAGCCTACTGCGACATTCCAGGCAACGAGGAGGCGGACAGACTCGACAGGGTGGAAGTAATTACATACGATGAGACTAAAGCATTCATCAAGGCAACGTACAATGCAAAATGGAAAAAAAACCACCTTGGTCACATAGAAAACATGACTACCATCAACTCTCCAGGCGAGACCAGGTGACAACAGACTTAGATGTCATCTGTACAACAAGTTTAAGATTGGCACTACAGACCTTTGGCACTACATTCCCCATGAAGGCAGAACATATTTTGCAGTCCTGTCCACTGTATACCGACAAAAGAAGTAGCATTTGGCAACAGCCTGTGTCCTTTCACGAGAAGCTGTACTGTAGTGTACCTAGCCTTTAGTCGACTGCAACCTTCGTTAGAGTAATTGAAGTTGAGTTCTGAAGACGAACGAGGAAGAAGAAGACCTTCGATGTAAAAAAAAAAAAAGTCTACGTCACAATGAGGTAAAGCAGGCTAGCTCCATTAGACTCAATACTTAACCACTGAATTACTTCCCTGCTGGTTTTTCTCCCAATTATCTGACAGTCTAAACATTCATAACGAACAATTTCCTATAAATCGAATAAAAGAAGAAATTATTTTATTATCAGAAACAGTCTTTATATTGCAAGCACGTAACCTTAACTTTGCTAATGCTGTCTTAATAATCTATTTTTATGCAATTGCATAGCTGGCAACTAAACCCCAGGTTGTATCTCAAGTCTTGTCTAATCTAACTCTCTTACTAACCACACAATATCTTTGTTAACTATGTTCTTTTTCTTCGGTCTCTGACAGCGTCTGACTTTTGGCAGTCTTGAAGTCTCATCTTTCTCCGTTTAGGTTGAACTGTAGAATTAAAGGCACCTTGAGTCTGCCTCGAGGTATCAAGAAACGATCCCTTGTGTTATGTCAACAGTTTGCTCTCACAGATCCTAGGGAATGATCCCTTGTGTTATGTCAACAGTTTGCTCTCACAGGTCCTAGGGAATGATCCCTTGTGTTATGTCAACAGTTTGCTCTCACAGGTCCTAGGGAATGATCCCTTGTGTTATGTCAACAGTTTGCTCTCACAGGTTCTAGGGAATGATCCCTTGTGTTATGTCAACAGTTTGCTCTCACAGGTCCTAGGGAATGATCCCTTGTGTTATGTCAACACTTTGCTCTCACAGGTCCTAGGGAATGATCCTTTGTGTTATGTCAACACTTTGCTCTCACAGGTCCTAGGGAATGATCCCTTGTGTTATGTCAACAGTTTGCTCTCACAGGTCCTAGGGAATGATCCCTTGTGTTATGTCAACACTTTGCTCTCACAGGTCCTAGGGAATGATCCCTTGTGTTATGTCAACACTTTGCTCTCACAGGTGCTAGGGAATGATCCCTTGTGTTATGTCAACAGTTTTCTCTCACAGGTCCTAGGGACTGATCCCTTGTGTTATGTCAACACTTTGCTCTCACAGGTGCTAGGGAATGATCCCTTGTGTTATGTCAACACTTTGCTCTCACAGGTCCTAGCGAATGATCTCTTGTGTTATGCCAACCCTTTCAGATCTGAGCCAACTCTAGACTATGGCAGATCTTCGAGAGACACTGACTCACGAACAGATACTAACTGGAGCCTGTCAATCGGTGTCAGTTGGCTGCAAGTCTCTGCTTCACCGATGTTCTGATTTCTCCTGTCAAGTTCCCCACCGTAAACTCAAGAGCTAAAACTGCCAACTGGGGACCTTACTGCTGGCCTGCTGTCAGGATCTGATCTGCTGTGGTATATCCCGAAAACACTGGAACGTCACTTTACGGGCTGTAAGTTCCTCATTATTTCCTTGTTTGCTGAGGAGAAATAATCACACGATCCTTCTTCGTTCGTTCTCAATCTCCCGCTACCAAACCTTGAAAGGGCTTAAGTAGCAGAATGTAGTCCAGAGAACGGAATGCGTTGTGTCATAGTTTACAGCTTGACTGCGATATTTGCACCTTTCGGCCCAACACACCCGACTTCAGTAAGCATTTTTTGAGTATCGGGTTAGCCTTCCCTCTTCGATCCCTTCTCCTTAGCCAGTCTGCCCTGCTGCAGCCTGTTATCCAGGATCACCGCGTGGAGGTGTAGAAGGGTCTTGGCAGCTATGGTTCGCTGGCCCTGAAGCTAGCAGTCAGCTATGGGCCGTTGACCACTGCAGCTCATGCGCTGCTCAGCATCTTAATCCCAATCACATGATCCAACTTGTTATACCTTGAACCAACCGTGTTCCTCTACCAATTAAAAAACAAACCACTACCACTTCTTTGGACATCTCCCCATTAAAAGTATTGGATGGTTTTAGAATAACTGACTATTGATGTATACTGGTGGACAAATTGCTATGATAAGCCTGATTTTTTCCCCCCATCCCCAACAATAATAAAATTCAGTCTTTCTGTGTCGTGAGACAGTCACATAAGAAGCCATTAGGTTTAGTTCTGCTAATAAACTCTCTCACTTTTGCGCCTGGACAAGAAAAAACACCTACCCACTAACAACCTTTGCATCCCCTATTGTATCTAAGGGTCGACTTTAAAAATAAACACTCTCCAGAATTGTTCATCTATCTTGCTACATGTGGCTGGTTTGTGTTTCTAATCTTTGTGAGACTTCTGCTTTATAGCGACTATTTTGTCTATTTCGCTAAACTTTTGGTGACCCTGACCAGTTGTCTAATAATTGTTCTTTGTATAAAACTTATATTCTCTTGAGTCTATGAGTCCTTGAGTCTATGTTGCAATTTGATTCGGAACACGATTTTGAAGTTATTTGTAAAAGAGGACGGTGTTAGAGAGATCCCCTTCTCATGAACCCTCTACTCGGGATCCCCTTCTTATGCTCCCTTGGCTCTGGATCTCTGACCTTGTCACAGGGGTTTTGAACGCACATTCTCCTGATCAGAATTTCAACATCCAAACCAATCGACCAACCGCCAATTGGAATTTAAAATACAGTAATGGAGAAGTAACAATAATATTTCAGGATCAGATTATCTTAGCTCTAGCTCACCGTAAACTGTCATTGAAAAGTATTTTGATGCAACATTTTTGTCTAATAAATTAACGTCCCAAGGGCAGATTATGTTCTAGACTCAAGCAGTGAGTATAGTCTGCATCATTACTTCCAGAAATTAATAACCCCAAATGCTTGCAGTCTCTTTGCTAGGAAGTTAATATTGGATGTTACATTTAACCCGCCAGCATTTTTATTCTGCATAAGCCAAAATGCAAACTAATTACTGATTAAATGTTGGAAATCATTTTCCGGGAACAAGTACGGTAATACATTACAACTTCGAAAAGGTTTTAATTTTATAAATAAATAAAGATAAGCCTAGTCTAAAATTAAACTTTATTAAGAAAAAGATAACAAAGTAATGGTAGTCCCAAAGCAGTAAGTGGCTGTTGGAAATGAAGTGTTCTTTCTATTCGAATCCGAGTTTTTATTCCTTCATTAGCTAGGCTGCTGTAACGCATTCGTTATCAAAGTGTATGGCATGTACGTTAGGTTTTGGTCAGTATGTATCACCGTTCTGGACCTTCATTTGCTGATAAATTTCTATAGGTTGTACCCCTTTGCTGCTCAAGAAAAAAAAAAGGATAACAGAACGTTACTCCTCCTTGGTGCATGTCAATAGTGGGGCGGCCATCTTTCAACTGTAATTATGACGCCATGTTGTTCGTTTGCACCGCGATGGCACGCGCAGGACACTCTTTACATCTTTAGCAACCATATTAACAAATTAAAATATAAAGACATGGTTTTAAAAGGTTTTCATTTGAAACCCCCTCGTATATTATTTTTCTTCAGCACAACAAATATATTGGAATCGAATCTTATGCCTAGGAATAATTTGTAAAGTGCTATTGAACATCAGCTTTCCCTAACAGATACTTAAAACATAATCCACACATGCGACCTTTTTATTTTTTAGTAAGAGAGTGATGAATGCTTGGAAATAGCGGAGGCAGGGTCGATTGAATGCACACAGTTTTTGGATCGTGAAGTAAAAGAAACTGGTTGTATATAGACTCTGCAGCGTCTTCTAATGGTGTAAGCGGTTTGTGCACAGTCCTTCTTAACTGCTGTTTTTATTAATAAAATTCACATTGGGATAATGATTTGGTGGTATTTTGAATGCTAGTTGTTTCTTTCATCATTTTCTGCAGTTGAAACTGTAATATGAACTCGATTCATTCTAGAATCAAATTTTCAGCAAATCATCTTCAGCAATTGCAATGGTAAGTATATTTTAAGCGCAAAGAAAACATGTGACATACTTTTAAAAAAAAGTATCTCTTTGCGATCACTGTCAGAACATTTTTTCAAAGAGTTGTTGGCCTTGTAATACTGTTCTTGTTTCCATTGAATCATGTTAATAAGGTTAGACTCAGACGGTACAGTTTTGACCACTAACACATCATAGTTATGATTTTAAACAATAAATACTACGAAAGAAATGTAATAAAGATAAAGAAATAACTACATATGTTGTCAAATATCTAATCTGAGCTATTAAATTACACTTATTTGATATAATCAGGTTGCATGAACTCTCGATAATTGTTGTTACTTCCCCAGAGACTGCTTGCACGTTCCTTGCCAACATTTGGCATCCCAGGTCCGCAAGTTGTCTGTTATCTGCATGACCTTGTGTAGTAATCTCTCATTTTACATTGCTACACGCTGCCTCATTATGCTGTCTCCTCACAAAAAGCAAACATGAATAAACACTGGTTGATTAGCATGAGCTTGTTTTATGGACACTTTCCTTTATTTCAGGAACATCGTCTGATAGACAGGAGAGCGACAGTTTGCAGTACGTACATTTAGTTTGCTGAATACCACTTTGTGGGATGGAAGAAAATAACAATAAAACGAAAACAGGATACAATTGTAAGAAATATATTAACGAAAAAGTAGGGCAAAAAAGAAAATACTGAAAACAAAACAAAAGCAGGCTGAAATAAATAAATAAATGCAACCTTTAAAAAAGAAATAAAGAAAGAAAGAAAGGCAAATAAAGTGTTAGACAGGTGGTACACCAACAGAAAAACAGTTCTAAATAACGCATCCAGTTGAGAAAAGAAACACAGACAAATATAAAGAAAGCCTGGCTTTGCGTCTTAATTCATCCCAAACAGAGTTCCCTGGGTTCCCATCGTACGTAACGGGACATTCCATTTCAGGTTAAGGGAAGACAGGTCGATATAATTTTATTTTAAATAAATAAAACAAAAGAATTATCTATTTTTAACACCAAATTGGAGGTAGTGACGTTACATAATAGTCTACCTTTTAACTTTTGGGGGTGTCAAACATTCTGCCAGAATAGACGAGAATTTCTGCATTCGCCTTTTCCTAATAAGGAGAGTAGCATCTAGTTTCTACAACAGTATGGCATTACCCACGCTGTCAGACGATGTAATAACAACAATGCTATATAACCCTAACCATGACACTAACCCTGAACCTAACCATCACTATAACACTAAACCTAACCATAACCCTAAACATAAACCTAATCATAACCGCAAACCTAACCATAACGCTAACCTTAACTCTAAATCTCACTATAACCCTAATAATAACCCTTAACATAAACCCAACCATAAACTTAACCATAAACCTAACCATAAACCTAACCATAACGCTAACCCTAACTATAAACCTAACTATAACCCAAAAATCATAAGCCTAAACATAACCATAAACCTAATCATATCCCTAACCCTAAACCTAACCTGAATCCTGAACCTAAATCTAGTCATAAACCTAACCATAACCCTAACCTATACATAAACCTAACCCTAAACCTTCACCTAAACATAAACATAACCCTAAACGTAACCTAACCATGAAGATAACCATAAACGTAAGCCTAATCATAACCCTAAACATAACCATAAACCTACACCTAACCATAACCTTAAACCTAACCATAGCTCTAAACCTAGCCCAACCATAACCCTTACCTAACCATAAACCTAACCACAACCCTAAACATAACCATAGCCCTAACCATAACCTTAAACCTAGTCATAACCCTAAACCTAACCAAACTATAAACCTAACCCTAACTATAACTTTAAAACTAAACCTAACCCCAATCATAGCCCTAAACCTAACACTAACCATAATTCTAAAACTAACCCTAATCCTAAACATAACCCTAAACCTTCACAAAACTGAAAATAACCATTCTATGTACCCTTCTATCTTTATCTAAGTCTTTACTTATTTATTTAAAATTAAATGAATAGACATGTCCTCCCCTTAACCCGAAATTGAATGTCCCGTTACGTACGATAGGAAACCAGGGTACTCTGGATGGGGTGGATGGGGGTGGGGGTGGGGGGGGTGGGGGTGGGGAAATTAAGACCCAATTACCAAAATACCTGTTTAAAATCAATCGGTACTAGAAGGAGTTTGATGTTAAGATGTGTCAATGATTGAGCACTCAATCAGTACTAGAAGGAGAGCTGATATGAACACTTGTCAATGATTGAGCACTCATTCGGTACTAGAAGCTGAGTTGATATGAACACATATCAATGATTGAGCACTCATTCGGTACTAGAAGCTGAGTTGATATGAACACTTGTCAATGATTGAGCACTCATTCGGTACTAGAAGCTGAGTTGATATGAACACTTGTCAATGATTGAGCACTCATTCGGTACTAGAAGCTGAGTTGATATGAACACTTGTCAATGATTGAGCACTCATTCGGTACTAGAAACTGAGTTGATATGAACACTTGTCAATGATTGAGCACTCATTCGGTACTAGAAGCTGAGTTGATATGAACACTTGTCAATGATTGAGCACTCAATCAGTACTAGAAGGAGAATTGATATGAACACTTTTCAATGATTGAGCACTCAATCAGTACTAGAAGGAGAATTGATATGAACACTTTTCAATGATTGAGCACTCAATCAGTACTAGAAGGAGAATTGAAATGAACACTTGTCAATGATTGAGCACTCATTTGGTACTAGAAGCTGAGTTGATATGAACACTTGTCAATGATTGAGCACTCAATCGGCACTAGATGGAGAATTGATATGAACACTTGTCAATGATTGAGCACTCAATCGACACTAGAAGCACGGTTGATCACTCAATCGGTACTATGAGAGTTGATTTTTGTTTGTCTAAAGGCATGCAGAATTAGTTCTTTAGCCTTTTGGGAAATGAAGTAAAACAAGAAAATTGTTGATGATATACAAAAAGTAAAGTATTTTGGAATTGCTTTTGATAATATTCCGAACTTGAAGCATATCGATCACACGAGTGAAGTGATTAGATACGTTCATATCGAAGGAGACAAGGTTGAAGTGGAGGAATCATTTCTTGGATTCTACTCGATATCCGGCAGGATCACTGCTGAGCTTAATGAAAATATCTTGAGGCAGTCTAATGAAGATCAGCTCGACATAAAATATGACCGTGTTCAAGGATATGATAACACTCCGACTATGGCCGGAATTCATGACGGATTTCATAAGAAGATTACAGAAATTGATCCAAAAGCTTTGTTTATGCCATGTTCCAACCATTCACTAAACATGTGCGAGATTCACTATTTCAGAATCGTTCCGTCAAGTACAAATGCTTTTGAAACCTCGGAGAGAATATATACATTGTTCTGGAGATCGAAACACCGATGACGTATGGAAAATATGGGGGGGCGGGTGTCCCATGTGAAGAGGCTTGTAGAGACACAGTGAAACGCTAACTCTGGCTCTGTAAAGCCAGTGAAGAAGCTGGTCTCTACGCTGGATCTCCTGTTCGATCACAGTAACGAAAATATAGATACAAGGGGAGCGGCATTAACACTCATACTTGCCTTGTGTGGTTTTACGTTTTTACGCCATCTTGCTTTTTGGTGTGAAATCTTAAATTAAGTGAACTTAATACTAAAGTATTTACAGACTTCTGTAATTGCGTTGAACAATTTCGAAATTGACGAAATTTCAAGCGCTCAAAACATTTCTTCAAGTCGAACAGGGAATATTAGTGTAGAGGGCGATTTGTTATGCATACAAAACGTGCAGAGACATGGAGATTTTGATTCAGAGACAAGAGAAAACAAAGATCAGGAAAACAATTCCTGACTAGATGGCCCAAGATGCCGGTCTGACATTGTCAGAAGAAATTCAGAGGTGTATGTTTGAATGGTTTTACCGATTCTTATCGGGAACTAGCATTTATCTTAGGCAATGAATAACATTGTTTCCATCTTCGCAGTAATTCAACAAAGACTTTCTAATATGCAACAAAAGAAGAACTATATTTTATTGTCCTAGACTTACATAAAGAAAATGAAAGCCATACAGTCCTGCTTACAGATGCTCTCGCCGTAGTCACAGCGCTAATAATCCAGAAAAACACTGAGCTTAATGACTTAAGAACAGCACTCTGTCAACTATGCCAGCAGTCCGCACCAAAAAGGGTAGTGGTACAGTGGGTCCCATCACACTGCAACATCCAAGGCAACGAGGAGGCAGACAGACGGGCAAAAGAAGGCGCAAGACTACCACAAACAGATACTAGTATGACGTACGAAGAGTCAAAACGGCTTATTAAAGCCAGATACATGACCAAATGGGAAACCGAACATACTGGTTACACCAAAAACGATGCATATTACCAGTTGAACAGAAGAGAGCAGGTCGTTGTCTTCAGACTTCGCACTGGCCACAATAGACTGAGGTACCACCTATTCAACAAATTGAAGATAGGTGGAATCGACGAATGCCCGTGTGGTACCGGGAAAATGACCGCTGAACATCTGCTGCAGAACTGTCCGACATACGAGGATCAGAGAGAGCAGATGTGGCCATCACCAGTGGAACCACAAGACAAGCTCTATGGCAGTGTCGACAGCCTCAGGATGACCGCCGCTTTTTTCGAAAAAATAATGGTTACTGTCTGACTGCGTACGATGAAGAAGAAGAAGAAGAAGAAGAAGAAGAAGAAGAAGAAGTCCCAGACTTGACGAAAACATGCACATACATTTCAGATGATAATTTCGTTATAGAAAATGGGCATTAGAAATCCCATTAGATGAAGCAGACTGATGAGCAAGTTTAAAATGTTGGGGTTTATGACAAAACGGAACTTTACTGAGTCGATTCGAAACCTCTCTGTGCTTGGCATTTGTTTGTTACTATTCGAGTATCAGTTGCGACTTGCGGAAAGAGGTTCTCGACGCTAAAGTTCATCAAAAACTATTTGAGCATCACAATGGGTCGGAGCAGGCGATGACCCTTGCAATACTTTCCATCGAAATGGAACACCCCAAAAACACATTTGTAAAGATGTTATTCACACTTTTAGTTGAATAAAAACGTGAAAGCACGCGTAAGTGAAACATTCAGGAGCTTTATTTATTTGTGTTTCAACTTAACTATTCCCCTAAAAAATAAGGGATGTCGCATAATATTCTGCCCCGGAAGTTAGCCTTTTTGTGTCCGCCACTGGATAGAAGACTCTCCAGTACACCACAGGGAGAACATGTAAGAGACGATTAAGAGAACTCAAGTATAGGAGATGTAAGAGACGATTAAGAGAACTCAAGTATAGGAGACGTAAGAGACGATTAAGAGAACTCAAGTATAACAGATGTAAGAGACGATTAAGAGAACTCAAGTATAGGAGATGTAAGAGACGATTAAGAGAACTCAAGTATAGCAGATATAAGAGACGATTAAGAGAACTCAAGTATAGGAGATGTAAGAGACGATTAAGAGAACTCAAGTATAGGAGATGTAAGAGACGATTAAGAGAACTCAAGTATAGCAGATGTAAGAGACGATTAAGAGAACTCAAGTATAGGAGATGTAAGAGACGATTAAGAGAACTCAAGTATAGGAGATGTAAGAGACGATTAAGAGAACTCAAGTATAGGAGATGTAAGAGACGATTAAGAGAACTCAAGTATAGGAGATGTAAGAGACGATTAAGAGAACTCAAGTATAGGAGATGTAAGAGACGACCAACAGAGACAACAGATACCACCAACAGTACTCCAGTATAGAAGGTGTCAGAGATGACCAACAGAGACAACTAAGAGTACTCTGGGATAGAAGATATAAGACAGGACCAATAGTATTCTGGGATAGAAGATATAAGAGAGGACCAACAGTACTCTAGGATAGGAGATATAAGAGAGGGCCGACAGTACTCTAGGATAGGGGATATAAGAGAGGACCGAGAGTACTCTAGGATAGAAGATATAAGAGACGACTAACAGTTTTCTAGGATAGAAGATATAAGTGGACGGCTAGCAGTACTCTAGGATAGAAGATATAAGTGGACGGCTAGCAGTACTCTAGTATTGAAGATATAAGAGAGGACCAACAGTACTCTAGGATAGAAGATATAAGTGGACGGCTAGCAGTACTCTTTGATAGATGATATAAGAGATGACCAACAGTACTCTAGGATAGAAGATATAAGTGGACGGCTAGCAGTACTCTAAGATAGAAGATATAAGTGGACGGCTAGCAGTACTCTAGGATAGAAGATATAAGTGGACGGCTAGCAGTACTCTAGGATAGAATATATCACCTGGTTAAGAGATTAGTGATCCAAGAGGAAAGGTAGACCCAGTCCCAGAAATTCAATGATGAAATCGGATGTGCCAGGTCGAAACGCGCAGATATCGCAACCTGGCTGTAAACGACACTGCGTCACAAACATATTTTTCAGTACAAACGCTGTAGAAGAAGATATAAACTAATACATCGTTTTTAATCGAACCAGAAGAAGATGTCCTAGAGGAAAAATAGCTAAATGAATTTAACTGGTTTAAAAGCAAAATATATTCTGTGTCAATTTGATTTTGATTGGTTGTCAAATCGTGCAAAGTGAAAACTGAAAAGCCGTCATTCAGTGAAAGTGAAGATAGGCTTTTGGAACTTGGTATGAATTCCTTGAAGAACTATGGCACATGCTGCTGAACCAAGAGGTGTTAGATCAATTGTTTATAACGAAAATTGTCTCGATTTTTTTAAAAGAAAAGCTGATCAATCGACATATTCTTTGTCTTCAACTGATTAAATCAATCAATCAAAACCTTTTTCACTACCTGAGAAACAAAGGTCCTAAAAAAATGCCAGTTTGGTCTGACATTAGCCAGTTCTTCCAACTGGGTCATCGTTAGAGCAGTTCCTATTAAGTTTGCCTCTAATTCATTTACCCTGTGCGCATTAGCCTTCCTCTGTTAAGTTTACCCTGCTGGAAATAAAACATGGAATGTCTTGCAATGCTATTATGTTGCTTCTGTAAAGTACGACCATTACAACGCCATTTTGTTCACCTTATGTCATACGTGACGGATACTTGTCCAATGGGCGTCCATAACTTCTTATAACATTTCATACCGTCTATTCGACAGGAACAACCATTTATACAAGCTTGTGCTTTCTTGGTATCTGCTTGTCGCGATCTCTATAATTTGGAGCCATATAATAGCACTGCCTTCACATTTTAGATGACAATTTTTAATTTTTTGGTGAACTTACTTTTCCGTGATGTCCCCAATCGTCCTAAAGCAATAAAGACCACTCATACTTTTCGTATTCTAATTTTGATATCTTTATCGTACCTCCATGTCGCTACGTAAATACAAGGAGTACACCTCTTAGGTGGAAGTCTCACTTAGCGCTATTCCTGAGCAATCAATCACATTGATCTTAGTAATTTTTTTTTTCTGTGTAGATATTGCAGAAAACGACACAAACACCGGAGTGAGTCAAGAGCGCAGCCAGTCAGGCGCAGCCATCTTATTACTATCCAAGGAGTCTGTACATTTTTGATGTTTCTAATATAACATGTAACTATTCTGCTACCGGCCACAGGAAAGATATAATCATCAACTAGTGGCCGGTTGCGAAAATGATGAAGAAGAGTATTGATGTAAAAGGCCAGTAAAAATGAGATGATGCGTTTTGCAGGTGGATTACTTGCAGCGACTCTTGCAGTCTTGTACTATCTTACTTTCTAAATGTATCTTCTATTCATACATCTATACTCGCTTGAAAATACATTTGAGGTTATTTTAATTCCAAATTCTAGAACGCTCAGAAACGGCACACCGTTTTATCAATGTGGATCTTGAGAAGGCTCAGTACTCTTAACGTAGATCCCCACATCTCGATCATGGGTTGTCTACCGATGAGGATGCCTCAATCTTGACATAAAGATCTTGGGCTCGTTTTAAGAGCGTGACAGATCAGATCTTCCCCATTGACAGTAATGCTTTTCTCTGTTGTCAATGGCATGTGCTGCTATAGAGTGACGGTATTAACAGGAATAAACAGAAGAAGGACACAAGGATTATTATGATATAGGGAGAGAGCGAAAAATGAACGAGAGATTTGGAAAGAAGAAAAGAAACGTAATGAAAAGACGCAATTAAGTTGGAGACATAACGAAAGAATAATAATTTTAAAAAAATAACAATCGAGCCTATCTATTATGCTTCAGTTTCTCTATATCAATATTTCAATCTATACATATCTATCTATCAATCAATCAATCTGTCTGCCTGTCTGTCTGTCTGTCTATCTATCTGTCTATTTGTCTTTCTGTCTGTCTAACTGTCTATCTATCTGTCTGTCTGGCTGTCTATATGTCTGTCTATCTGTGTAGTCTATCTGTTTATCTGTCTATGTGTCTGTCTGTCGGTCGGTTGTTTAGTCGGTCGGCGGGTCGATCATTTAACGCTCTTTTCAGGGCGCTCAAAAGAGTAACCTACTCATTGTGGGCATTCGCATACAACAACAACAAAGAAGGATGCACAAAACTTGGAAGCGTCTGAAACATGCTCTAACAAATAAAGACGAATAAAGCTTGGAAGCGTCTGAAACATGGACTCAAACAAAGAAAGACGAACAAAGTTTGGAAGCGCCTGAACTGTGCAGCTATGGAAGAAAAGAACAAATCAGTTGAACGGAAAGAGGGTCCAAAGATAATGTTTTCACTGATGTTGGTACACAGAGAGAAATATTGAAAATTATCCGAAAACGAAGATTGAGCTGGCGTGGACATAATATGAGACATGAAAGAATGTATTCTACAAAAGGTGGTAAGATTCAGGGAAAAGAGGAAGGGGTCAACCAAGACTCACCTTTACATCTCTAGCAGGCAGATCCATTAAAGTACGACCCTTATGCTGAAATAAAGATAGCCGCAGAGAATAAGGTAAAATCGAAAAATATCCTCAGGCAAACTTACAACCAGTCTTAAGACTAACCAACCAGATGATAGGGTCCAATGGAGAAATATTCTCAGGCAACCTTAAAACCAGTCTTAGGATAGGTCAACCAGATGAAAGGGTCCAATGGAGAAATATTCTCAGGCAACCTTACAACCAGTCTTAGGACAGGTCAACCAGATGATAGGGTCCAATAGAGAAATATCACCAGGCAACCTTACAACCAGTCTTATGACAGGTCAACCAGATGATAGGGTTCGATAGAGAAATATCATCAGGCAACCTTACAACCAGTCTTAGGACAGGCCAACCAGATGATATGGTACAATAGAGAAATATCATCAGGCAACCTTACAACCAGTCTTAGGACAGGTCAACCAGATGATATGGTCCAATAGAGAAATATCATCAGGCAACCTTACAACCAGTCTTAGGACAGGTCAACCAGATGATAGGGTTCGATAGAGAAATATCATCAGGCAACCTTACAACCAGTCTTAGGATAGGCCAACCAGATGATAGGGTCCAATAGAGAAATATCATCAGGCAACCTTACAACCAGTCTTAGGACAGGTCAACCAGATGATAGGGTCCAATAGAGAAATATCATCAGGCAACCTTACAACCAGTCTTAGGACAGGTCAACCAGATGATGACGATGATGTGGATCTTAAATTCGCCTTTGCATTTATTGGCAGCTCAAGATATGCATGGCGTTCATCTTAGGAATACACATTTCTGTTACTGTTAGTGATTTTATCTGGTTGTTTATATATTATCCAGACTCATATCCATTTGTACGATTGGCTCTACAAAACATTGGACACGAATATCTCTCTATCTTGCTCTCTATCTCTTCATCTCTCTGTCGCTCTCTCTCACACACGCACGCGCACGCACACGAACACATGCACGCACGCATACACACACGCACACGCACAGAAATGCACTCGCACCCACAAAGCCACACCCACAAACGCACACACACACACGCACGCACGTACACACACACACAGACAGACACACACACACACATACATACATATATACACATATACAAAGAGTCAGAGAGAGAGAGAGATAGAGAGAGAGAGAGCGCGAGGGCAGTGTTAATAGTTGTATAGTCTCTTGATTTAATAATGCACTGGCCCTACCCAACTATTCAAACTGAAAATAAACGGTTAATCAAGAGAGGTTACGCCGCTGTGTCCATCCCTATAGACATCACTGCATACATATACTCCTTCTCTCATTCCAACTCTCCTATTCATTGCCAGCGACATTAAAAAAATATTTCTTTAACTTTTTTCTTACCCGTTTTAGCTGGTGCCATTACAAAAAAATGTCGGTTATACATCTTTGTCGACTGTTATGGTTATCTATCGTTATCTGTTTGTTTTAAAATATTTTCCCGTACAACAACCTCACAATTAATCAATGTTTTTGTTCTTTTGTCAGTGCTGATTCTTTCTGTCCTGGAGTAATGTGCAATTTCGCAAGTGATACTGTCTGTTTCAATAGCTTTGTCTCGTATCGTAATGTATTAAGGCGGTTTTTTTTTTAACTTCACCTATATGTACTAACCAATCTTCCAGGTTATTAAGTATAGTGTACAATTCGTTTCTGTCCGGGAATGTTATCTCTTTAAATGAACATTTCTTGCTTTCATTTATCTCCTAGGAGTGTTTGAATGGTTGCTTGAAATCAAATACAAATGTATTCATACATCTCATAACAGTGTGTTTACTACGTCTGATTTAAAAAAAGTTCCACACGTTAAATTTCAAGTCAATGTGAAATCAGCGCAACTTGCGGTCGATGGCGCTACCTTCTTTTCGGTTGTGATTGTGTATCGTCCTGTAGCTGATTGTTTACGTACGTGTAGGTTGTGTTTTGAGTTTCTCGGTATGTCTGAATGTCATGAGCCAGTGAAGCAAAGTCACTGATTGAATTCATTCAAGGAACACTATCACGGAAGCGCATGAAATGTTCAAGTACGATTGGAGAGATGGGGTGGGAGTGGGGAAGTGGGTAGGTGTATGGACAGTGCGCGTTGTTACAAATAGTGTACGTGATTTAAGAATGGTCGGCAGCAAACAGATGACAGGTCACAATAAGTACAGCCCATATCCTCTGACGTCGCCAATATTGTCCAGGTGTGTAAAAGGATGCGCTCCAATTCGTCATCTGACAGTTCAAGAAAGAGCAAAAGAAAGCAGCCTCCTACCTAGGATCATACATGCTATTCTACCAAAGAAATTAAAAATACAACCGGTAGATGCGAAGATACATTCAACCACTACGGACGCAAGAGATATCCCGCTATAGAGGATTACAACTCCTGAAGAAAATAATAACAGGCAATGAAAGCATAGCTCGACAAATACGACATCAGATAACAATACAGTTTTTGCAGTGAGTTGGTAAGAATTTGCAAAGACCGACACAAATGCCCATGGGACATGTCATGTCAAATATGTTTGTTGTGTGTGCTTTGTTTTAGCGCCGATGGCGTTGTGCACCAGGATTTCCTACTGGAGGGACTAACCATGGCCATCTGTAATCTAAACTGAGATGGCCATGAACTGCTATCTGGAAGTGACGAAACGTCTCAAGAAAAACATCAGGAGAAAATTAACTGGGGTGTGGTGAAACAATTACTAGTTCTGTCACCGTGTCAATGCGCAAGCGTACATGTCACAGCACGTTCTGGAACTTTTTTACAAGAACGAATACACGTGGACCTCCCCAGTCACCGTAACGACTAAAAAATGTTTGGGGAGGGATATGAAAGGGGAGAGAGGGTTAATTTTTGTTTAAAAGGGACGTCCACATGGCAGCACTCAATCACATATACATCTATCAGTCACACACACATCGATCAGCTACACACACATCTATCAGTCACACACACATCTATCAGTCACACACATCTATCAGTCACACATATCTATCAGTCACACACACATCTATCAGTCATACACATCTATCAGTCACACACATCTATCAGTCACACACACATCTATCAGTCACACGCACATCTATCAGTCACACACATCTATCAGTCAGACACATCTATCAGTCACACACACATCTATCAGCCACACACATATATCAGTCACACACACATATATCAGTCACACACAACACATCTATCAGTCACACAAACATCTATCAGTCACAAACACCTCTATCAGTCACACACATCTATCAGTCACACACACATCTATCAGCCACACACACATATATCAGTCACACACACATCTATCAGTCACACAAAAATCTATCAGTCACACACACATCTATCAGTCACACACATATATCAGTCACACACACATCTATCAGTCACACACATCTATCAGTCACACACACATCTACCAGTCACACACACATATATCAGTCACACACACATCTATCAGTCACACACATCTATCAGTCACACACACATCTATCAGTCACACACACATCTATCAGTCACACACACATCTATCAGTAACACATATCTATCTCTCACACACACATATATCAGTCACACACACATCTGTCAAGCACACACATCTATCTATCTATCTATCTATCTATCTATCTATCTATCTATCTATCTATCTATCTATCTATCTATCTATCTATCTATCTATCTATCTATCTATCTATCTATCTATCTATCTATCTATCCATCCATCCCTCCAATCTATCTATCTATCTATCTATCTATCTATCTATCTATCTATCTATCTATCTATCTATCTATCTATCTATCTATCTATCTATCTATCTATCTATCTATCTATCTATCTGTCTGTCTGTCTGTCTGTCTGTCTGTCTGTCTGTCTGTCTGTCTGTCTATCTATCTATCTATCTATCTATCTATCTATCTATCTATCTGTCTGTCTGTCTGTCTGTCTGTCTGTCTGTCTGTCTGTCTGTCTGTCTATCTATCTATCTATCTATCTATCTATCTATCTATCTATCTATCTATCTATCTATCTGCCTGTCTGTCTGTCTATCTATATGTCTGTCTCTCTGTTTATCTGTCTGTCTGTCTGTCTATCTATCTGACTGTCTGTCTGTCTGTCTTTCTGTCTGTTTGTCTGTCTGTCTGTCTATCTAGCTGTCTGTCTGTCTATCTGTCTGTTTGTCTGTCTGTCTGTCTATCTGTCTTTCTGTCTGTCTGTCTATCTGTCGATCTTTCTGTCTGTCTGTCTGTCTATGTTCTTTGCTCGCTAAATGCGGCGCATAAGGCAGAAAAGAATGATCTCCAGCTGGAACCGTGTGACGCCACTGTCTTTAGATCTTGTATGGTGCTGAAGTCCATAGTTGAGCCCTCTCGGATGATTGTTCTTCTGAGTGTTTTCTGGAGTCTCCCTCTTTTCCGAACGCCCCTTGGTGTCCATTCGAGTGCTTGCAATAGAAGACGGTTGTTTTTCATTCTAAGGACATGTCCGATGTATGTCCACCGTTTTTTTCAGGACAATGGTCGACACATTGGTTTGTCTCTGTTCTTATCGAGTCATTAGTTATGAACTGATCCCAGCGTATATTCAATACTATTCTTAGACATTTATTTTAAAAGACATTTACTTTGTTTTCTAGCGCTTTTGTTGTCACCCAGCTTTCACATCCATGTGTCTGTACTGATTGAGTTGAATAGTCTGAGCTTGGTATGTTTGCTCACTGTCGTTGATTTCCAGATGTTGGTGAGCTGATTAAAGGCGCACGAAGCCAAAGCAATTCTAGTAGAAATTTATTTCGTGACATCTCCATCTTGTGTCATTTTGCTTCGCAGGTATGTGTAGTGTGGGCCATTTTGTTTAAATTTCACCTGTAGCTTGATATCAACCGTTGTGTTTGTTGAAGCCATGCTTTTTTGTCTTTGAGGCATTTACTTGAAGTCCTATCTGTTCTGTCCATTGGCAAAGTCTGTCTATATTGTCTTGTTTTTGTCATTAGTGGTACTTAGTAGCGCTAAGTCGTCTGCAAAATCAAGACCTTCTAAGGTCTTGTTATCTGTCCATTCTATGCCTAAATGCTTATCATGGGCATATAGTTTCATAATCCAATCTATAGCTATGCCAAATAGTAGATGTGATAAAATACATCCATGTTTTACTCCTGTTTTTAAAATGTTAAATTTAGTGTTGCATTCGGTTGTTCGAACATAGCATCGTGAAATATCATAAAAGACCTTGATAACATTTATGAATTTTGAGGGCAAGCCATAGCTCTTTAGAATTGTTCATAATGTTGGACAGTGTAGACTGTCAAAGGCCTTCTGGAAGTCAATGAAGTTGAGGATTAATGAGGATTATTGTCTGCTGTTTCGTCTATGATAGTTCTGAGTGAGAAAATATGATCAATGCAAAAACGCGTTGGTCTAAAGCCGGTCTGTTCTTCTCTTATGATGAGAACTACCTGTTCCCTGAGTCTTTCTAATATCATGCTGCAGAGTACTTTCCTAGGCACTGACATGAGTGTTATGCCACGCCAGTTGTCCAGTTGTTACAATAAGAAAAGTCTCCTTTCTTTGGTATTTTTACAATAATACCATCCTTCCACTGCTGTGGTGGTTTTTCCTCTTTCCACACATCATTTATGATGGATAGGAGATGAGTGAGGGTGGTATCATCTGCAGCTTTTAACATTTCACCAGTTATCTCATCATCCCCTGCTGCCTTGAAATTCTTTAGTTTGAAAATGGCTCTTTTGATTTCTGCGAGTGTAAATTCTGCACAGGACACTGGTACGAATGGCATATTTGTTTCGTTTTCAAAATTATGTGTTGTTGTGGGATGAGGTCTATTCAATATCTCTGTAAAATGTTCTGCCCAACGTTTCATCTGTTCTTTTTCTGTAGTAAGAAGGTTGCCATATTTATCTCTGATTGGTGTATTTGTAGTAGATGGTTTTTTTGCATAATTGTTTTGTGATCTGGTGAAGGTATCCGCTGTTGCCCACATTTGCTGCACTTTCTGCTGTTGCGGCCAATTCATTGAACGTTAATTAGTTAGTTATCTAGTTAGTTAGTTAGTTAGTTAGGGACGCTAGTTTCATGCCCCCTTAATTGTATGTACAACTAATAATATAGTGTTTAATCCCATTGCTGAGAACTAAAAACTGAATCTTAAGTAGAGGTAGAGGATTATAACGTTTGGTCTAGGTCGTTTAGTATGGACGTTCACAAGGGGGAAGGCGGTAATCAGAAGTGGACATGGGGAGGAGATGGTTTAACATGTCAAAATGTTGTGCACATCTTTAATGATGACACCCTTACTCGTCTGATCTGGTCCCGGCAAACTTGAGTAAGTTTTCCAAAAATCTAGGTTGACAGGACCACGATTTCAGATCATTGAAGATGGGAAAGCAGATCGCAGACGGACCCACTCACGATGCAATACAAATGCATGTCACGACTGCTTCCATGAATGGAAACGGTGTTGGCAGCGATGAATTAATAGAGGAGGAGACACGGCTGCTTTGGCTCCTGGTAAGCCCAAAAGTTATACAAACAAAGTTCAGGAACTTAATGAAGAAACCTCGTATCATGCCGCATTATAATTCTATATTGTTTGTTTAGTCAGTTCTTATTCGCCATATTGCCTATTTTCCCTCTATTGTCTTTAGGTTAACTATACCTTTTGGTTTGTCTTAGTCTTACGATCTGCGATATCATCTCAACCAGTCATTGATTTCTTTATTTTCTTTATTATTAGAAAGTTGTCTTTTGCTACTTTTGATTGATAGTTTATTTGCTTGTTAGTTACTGAATCAAACTTAAATAACCCAAAGGGCACGTTCAGTTGCTCTAGACCGCACCAGAGTCAAGTATATCTTCTCATTGTTCGTCTTCCTTGTAAACTATGAGCTTATTGTGACACTGTATTCTGAAATGTCTGCTGTTGATGTTGTAACAATACTTCTTTGCATTTTTTGGCATCAGGAATGTTTCCTTTCTTTTTCCAGTGATATTGTTATGATTCCTATTATATTGATGACCAATATACTCGTGTAGTACATTTTGTCTGCAGAAACACTTGTTGTTGGATTGTTCTTCTTAACCTCCACGGACACAAAACAAACTCTCTCACGTGCCCAGGAACATATTTTTCTCTTATAAGTATTCCGCAAGGATTCTTAATCCCCGTAGTAGTGAGCGACACGCAGATGAAGCCAAACGTAGCACAACAGCCTAGAGGACACTGACCTCCACCAACACGCTTTGGATGTGAAGACAGCTACTACAACCCACCACCTAACGCCCCTTTCATAGCGGACAAAAGAGTCAACTTACTCATCTAGACGATTCAACAACCACAACAACAA
The DNA here is from genome assembly GCA_036924085.1 of Ariolimax columbianus. Taxonomy (NCBI): domain Eukaryota; kingdom Metazoa; phylum Mollusca; class Gastropoda; order Stylommatophora; family Arionidae; genus Ariolimax; species Ariolimax columbianus. The sequence goes on from JAVGWX010000006.1 coordinate 107,754,996, forward strand.
TACTTGCATGGAGTCTGTTTCTGTGTTTGCACAGAAAAGAACGATTTGTTACGTTGTTTCGTAGTTGACATCGGTGCTGATACTTGCGTTTTTCGGCCCAATACTTCCGGTTTCAACACGACATTTTTGGAACCGTGTTTGTCTTTCATCTTCGATCCTTATTCTCCCAGTCCAACTGTTACCAGGGCCGTCAGGTCTAGCGGAAAGGGCTCGTTATGAGCTCTTATTTAAGCAGGCAGCTAGGAGTCGCTGGATGTTGTAAGCTCATTCGCTGTGTATTATTTAATATTTGCGTCTTAATTCCCCCCAAACAGAGTTCCATGGGATCCAATCGTAGGTAACAGGACATTCCATTTCAGGTGAAGGGGAGGACACCTCGATATAATTTTATTTTAAATAAATTGGTAAAGGCTTAGATAAACATAGACGTGTAGAAAAGACGGTTAAATTCAGTTTTGTGAAGGGTTAGCGTTAGGTTTAGAATTGAGTTTAGGGTTGGGATTAGTGTTAAGTTTAAATTTAGGGCTATGATTAGGTTTAGGGTTATTATTAGGTTTAGGGTTATGATTAGGTTTATGGTTATGATTAGGTTTAGGGTTATGATTAGGGTTAGCGGTATAGTTAGGGTTAGATAACATATTATTATTACATCGTCTGACAGCATGGATAACGCCATGCTGCTGTTGAAACAAGAAGCTACTCTCATTTGCATGGACTATTGTCAACAATATTCTGGAAATTCTTTGCCAAGACAGCAAGAATAACCGGGCACAGATGCGGAAATTCTCGTCTATTCTCGCAGAATGTTTGACGCCAACAGCAGTTAATAAGTGGACTCCTTAAAAGGAAAAGAAGATACGTGTGTCTTATTTCACTCCAAACAAAAAAATAATATTTTTAGCACCGAACGTGATGTAGTGACATCACAGAAAAGAGTCAACAGAATGATCCAGATCACATGAATCGAGTTTCAGGAGGAGCTTACGCCCAGGCACACTTGCCTTATGTCGCATGGAAGTCACACAATACGCTCCAAACTGGTGTATCACAATGCAGGAAGAACTTTGAGAGAGATAGGCGCACAATGATGATGCCACTTGCGACTATGGAGCAATACAAGACCCAGACCGCTGAAAGAAATTTCCAAACCCTTCTGGATGGTATGTTGAAAGGGAACGATAAGCCAATTCATGTGGTCAAACATTGTAAACATGATGCCTAATGTTAGACAGAACACGGAAAGTTAGTATTAACAAAATACAAGGTCTGTACTTCTTTAAAATAAATATACACAAAGTTAATAATTAAATAATAATCTGTATTCTTCAAAATAAATATACACTAAGTTAATAATTACATACTAATCTGTACTTCTTCAAAATAAATATACCCAAAGTTTATAATTACATACTAATCGGTACTTCCTCAAAATAAAAATACTAAAATGATCAAATAATAATCTATAATAATAAATAAATAATAATAAAGTAATAATCAAATACTGTTCAATAATCCTTCAAACTAAATATCCGTACAGTTAGTAATCTTCTTTAAAAAGAACTATGCTCTCTTCCAAAGTAATGGAACGACCGCTACAGGTGGGAGGACACACATTAAACTGTTTGCTCATCCCAAGAACAGAACACGTTAGTTTGAGAATGTCTGTCTCAAGACAACAGTAGCAGAAAACGAGCAGTACAACTACTTCAGTTCAGTTCAGTTCAGTTCATCCCGTAACCCATCAGGTCGTTGGGGCACACATGAAGACACTCCCAAAATCCCACGCCATCCCTCTCTGTCTGTCGCCGCCTGTCGTATCTCACCGAGACGAAGGCCTGACCACTCAGTGATGTTGTCCACCCATCTCTTCCCTGGACGTCCTCGCCCCCTCTGTCCCGGTACGAAACCAAAGAGTATCGAGTTAGTAATTCCGTTGGACCTCGCGACGTGCCCGCACCAGGCCATCTTTCGTCTTTTGATAGCTGTGAACAGATCTTCAAAAGGACCAATAGCGTCTTCAACTCTCTGACGTATTTCTACGTTCGTGACACAATCTTTATATGTAACATTTAGGGGTTTTCTATAGCACTTCATTTCCATTGCATGTATTCTGCCCTGGATATCTGCTGTAATGGTCCAGGTTTAGCAAGTATATAGAAATATTGATAGCACCAAAGATCGCATTAGTCTAACTTGTATGCCTAGGGCGAGCCATATAGGTTTCAGCCGAGTAAGCGCCGCTCTTGTTTGTGCTATTCTTGCAATTACCTCTGCCTTCGATCCCTCTTCACTGATACATAATCCCAGATATTTGAAACGTTTTACCACCTCAATTTCCTGCCCATTTGCCTCTATTACAGATTAAAACCCTGCTATGTTATTGGTCATGAGCTTTGTTTTATCTGCATTTATTTCCATACCAAAACTCAGGGCCGCTTTATCCAATCTACCAATCAACTCCTGGAGTTCCCTGTCTGTGCCTGCCAATACATCAATATCATCAGCAAATCGAAAGTTTGTGATAAGCCTGTCACCTATTTTAACCGTTCCAACATGTCCTTTTAAGGTCGTCTCCATTATTCTCTCCAAGAATATATTGAAGAGTGTTGGGGAGAGTATACATCCCTGTCTCACACCCACCGTCGTACGGAACCAATCGCCTAGCGTTCCCTCTACCGAGACTGCGCTTGTCGCCTGCTCAAAAAGGTTTGCAATTACCCTCACAATATCACTGTTGAACTTATAATGCTTCATTGTTGACCATAGCGCCGCATGCCACACTCTGTCAAACGCCTTTCTAAAGTCAATGAAGGCCTGGTAGAGTTGTTGTCGATACTCTGAGTAATTCTCATTCATTAGACGAAGATTAAATATCTGCTCGATGGTACTCCTTCCCGCTCGAAAGCCAACTTGTTCTTCGACAATGATATTCTCTGCCTGTGGTTTCAGTCTGTTAAGTATTATTCTCAAGATAACTTTACTTGGATGACTTATCAGACTGATTGTTCGATAGTTCTGACACATATATAGGTTTCCTGATTTAGGCAGCGGTATAATTACTGATTTTGTCCAGCTGGTGGGCCACTCTCCTGTCTGCCACATTCTATTGCAGATGTATGTCAGGGTATCAATTGTTGCCTCACCTTCCACTTGTAGGAGCTCTGCTAGGATATTATCCACACCTACATCCTTCCCTCTCTTCAGCATTTTCACGGCTTCATATACTTCTTCCCTTGTTATCGTTTGATTTTCCTCTATCAGACTCACTTCAGGAGACATTGCATTTCGTGGGTCACCTTGACCTTCATGCTTATATAGTTCCGAACAGTACTCTGTCCAGCGCTCACGAATGTCTTGAGCTTCTGTGAGACATGTCCCACTCTTGCCCTGAATCGTTGTATTTCGACTTTGTACATGCCTTACTAAGTCCTTGACTAATTTATATGCCCCCTTGACATCATTTCTTCCTAGATTTTGTTCGATACTTGCACACTGGGTCGTTATCCATTCCACCTTGGCCTGTTTCATCTTGGCCTTTATGTTTCCATTTATCTCTCTATATTGCTGAATACCATCTAGTGTTTTCTTCGCTCTCTTTTTGTTCGCTCTGTTTTGTCGTCTCTTGTCACATAATCCAGTATTTCACTCGTGATCCATGCTTTCTTCTTAATCCGGCACTTACGTAGAACCTCAGATGCCGTGGAGATTAATGCCGAATTCAGGGCTTCATTTATCGTCTCAACATCGGCCTCCTCGTTAAGAACCAAGAGTGGTACGAATCGTCCCCCCATCTCCATTATATCCGGGTACTTCAACTTCTCCAAGTCAAATCTCAGTCTAGTTATCTCTCTTTTCAGAACTTTCTTTAGTCTGAGATGCATGGTCATCAGCACTAAGTCGTGGTCGCTCCCTATATCGGCCCCTGGGAAACTTCTTGTCCGGGCGTTATTGACGCTAGATCTGAATTTCCTTTGGACCAGAATATAGTCTATTTGACTATGAAGCGTACTATTTGGGCTGTGCCACGTCCACCGTCTCGACATTTCATGTGGTCCTAGCGTATTCGCTACTATTAGCTTATTATAATACGCAAATTCCAGGAATCTCAGTCCTCTATCGTTCGTGGTCACATTTCCATATGCTCCACATGTGCCTAAGGTGTGTAAAGTGTGTAAGATGTGCTCATGCTCGGCATTCCAGTGGCGCTGAGGTCGGCTAGCTCTTCCCTGGAAGAGTAACAAGTGAAATTAGTAGCCTGCCGATTAAAGTGAGCTCACAAGCCAACCTCACCTTCTCGGGGTACACACTGGGCAACTAGAACCGTGAGGCTCTAGGCTAACGAGGCAATGACTCGCCTGGGGGGACGGGCTCCTCAAGGTTAAATGCAGATGTTGGCCCACCGCAGCTTGGAGAGGAGATGGGCGCCGCCAGGTGATTCCAAGCCTAAGAATCACACATGAGGACAAAAACGAAATATATTATACTGGATCGGTCGCAGCCCGTGTCAACAAGGACCGCGCCTGCCGTCCCACACCAGGGCGGAGGTGTTAAGTGTGCAACTGGTGCTACCATAAGACTCAGAAGAAAGGATTTCATTCTGGACACTTGGAATGTTAGAACTCTAAGTGCAGGTGGGAAAATAAAAGAACTGACCCATGAGATGGATAGATACCACTGGAATGTGCTTGGCGTATGCGAAGCACGTTGGAAAAATTTTTGAGAACACACCACAGAAAAAGGTCACAAGTTCTATTACAGTGGAAGACCTGACAGACACCTTCATGGAGTCGGAATGCTGGTGCACAAAGACACAGCATGTTGTGTATTGGGTTGCCGACTAGTATCAAGCCGATTGCTCAGTATACGACTAAATGCAAAGCCCTTCAATATCACGGTGATATAATGCTAGCAAGTTTCATATGTTTGGCCTACGCATCAGTTTATTAGACGCTAGAGGCCCTCAGGAATCATGACTTAGGGTAATTTCACTTCATGTGAGAGCTTATCCTCATAGCCACCCTCGTCTATGACACTATTTCAAACTACTCTAGTTAGCTTTCGTATTAACTTAACTTAACTTAACTTAACGTCTTTATACTGGTTTAGAAGACCCTGCAGAGTCTGTTTACAACCAGTTACATTTACATCACCTTGCTCTAAAAGCTATGCGCATCCAGTTTATTCTTAAATGCATTAACTGTCCCTGCCTCCACTACCTCCCCTGGCAATGCATTCCAAGCAGACACCACTCTCTGACTAAAAAAATATTTCCTAATATCTAACCTGGACCTCTCTTTAGTCAGCTTGTAGCTATGCCCTCGTGTTATTGTAGGTGGCTGTATTTAAAAAAACTTGTTATAGTCTAATTTATCGATTCCTCTAATCATCTTATAAACCTGTATTAAGTCACCACGAATTCTTCTCTCTTCGAGACACTGTAGGCCGGTTTTTCTGAGTCGTTCCTCATAACTGTAATTCTGGAATCCCACTATCATCTTTGTCGCTCTTTTCTGTATTCTTTCTAGCATGTTTATGTCCCCTCTATGATAAGGACTCCACACCTGTACACAGTACTCCAATCTAGGTCTAACTAAAGCTTTATACAGTTTGACGATCACTTCCTTGCTCCTATGTTTAATATTTCTTTTTATCATACCTAACATTGCATTTGCCCTTTTCACTGCTACCTTAACTTGCTCACTCACCTTTCCTGTATGATCTATTATAACCCCTAGGTCCCTTTCCTTATCTATCTTTCTAATATTGTGTTCTCCCATTCTGTAATTATGTTCCATATTGGATCTACCCATGTGGATGACTGTACATTTATCTACATTAAACTCCATTTGCCAGCTTACAGACCATTCTCGAATTTTATCTAAATCCGACATCAATATATCCACTTCCGCTTTAGATGAGACACTACTGCATAGTTTTGTGTCATCAGCAAATTTTGCAATAATGGATCTCATATCAATGTCCAAATCATTTATATATATCAAGAACAAAATTGGTCCCAAAACCGAGCCCTGTGGCACACCACTTTTCACTTCACTCCACTCAGTGTACTCCTTATTTATACCCACCCTCTGCCTTCTTCCCGTTAACCAATTTTCAATCCATTTGGCAACTTCCCCACCTATTCCATGTGATTTTAACTTTCGAAATAATCTTTGATGAGGTACTCTATCAAAGGCCTTTGCAAAGTCTAGATAAATAACATCCACTGGCTCCCCTTTATCTATGATTTTAGTAACCTCCTCCATGAATTCTAATAGATTTGTTAAGCATGATCTCCCTCTAGTAAACCCATGCTGACTATTTCTAATTAGATTAAATTTGTCTAAATGCATTACAAGGTTTTCTTTGATTATTGACTCTAACAATTTACAGACTATGCTCGTTAAACTCACCGGTCTATAATTTGCCGGATCTGATTTTTTGCCTTTTTTGAATAAGGGGATCACTCCTGCATCTTTCCAATCCCGTGGAACAATCCCTTTTGTAAGTGATTGAGAACATAATATAGCCAATGGTTTTGCTAGTTGGTCTCTAATTTCATACAGCAATTTTGGGTGAATACCATCTTGACCTGGACATTTATTCACTTTCCACCCCTCCAATTTTTTAAAAACCATTTCCTCTGAAATACAGATTGATCTTAATCCCGCTGTATCCATGTCTCTTTGAAAAATATCTATAGGCTCTGGGATCTCGGAGCAGTCCTCCTTTGTGAAGACTGTGCCAAAGTACTGATTGAGCAGATTAGCAGCCTCCCTATTCTCACTTATTATTTTCCCTGTACTGTCTATGAGAGGGCCTACTTTGTCTTTCGTTCTTTGTTTATTCCTAACATAAGAGAAGAAGCTTTTACTGTCAGTCTTGATCCTCTGAGCAAGTTTTTTTTCAAAGTCTATTTTTGCTGTTTTATTCGCTTTCTGAGATATGTTCTGCTTGTCCAAATATTTTACATATGTTTCTTTTGATTTACCTGCCTCTATATATTTTTTCCATGCTTTATTTTTTGCTCTTCTACATTTCACTACAAATCTAGTTGTCCACTTTTTACGCTTGGGGTTTACCTCCCTGCATGGAACACATTCCTCTTTTAGCGTTTCTAGAACTGTTTTAAAACTTTCCCACTCCTGTTCAACATCTGTTCCTACAAGAATATCTTTCCAGATTATGTGGTTCGCTGCCTCTTTCATCCTCTTAACATCTGCCTTATAGTAGTCATATGTTCGTGTGTTTATGTTTACTTCTTTCCCTGCAATAAGATCCCAACGGATGATTTGATGGTCACTTGAGCCAAACAGTTCCCCAACGGTAACGTTTTCAATCATATTTTCCTCTGTGGTAAAAACTAGGTCGAGTATGTTTTTGCCTCTGGTGGCTGCTTCTACATGTTGAATTAAAAAATTGTCAGTTATGCACTTAACAAAAGGTTTTGACTCTACAAGTGCTTCTGCCATATCCCATTTTATTTCTGGATAGTTGAAATCTCCCATTAATAATAATTTCCCTTTACTTGCCTTTGCTATGCTACTAATCAGCTCCTCATCTTCCTCTTTTTGACTTGATGGACATCTATAGCACACTCCAATCACTGTTTATCACCCCCACTTTCTATTTCTCCCCATACACTTTCATTTTTGTTACCACATGATAAATAATCTTTGATCGTTATATTAACAGAATTTATACAGTATAATAAAACGCCACCTCCCTTAGTCTTGTCTCCAATTATCCTATCTTTCCTTAACATTGTATATCCCTCAATTTCAAGTTCACTATCTGCAATCTCCTCATATGTCCATGATTCTGTTAACCCTATTATATCTGGTTTTTCTTCTTCTACATACAGTTCCAATTCTTCTCTTTTATTTACTATGCTTCTCACATTTGCATAAAAACATTTTAGTTTGTTATGTTGTTGGTTTTCCTCTTTTTGCTTCTGCTTTATCATTTTAGTCTTTGCTTTTCTACTATGTATTTCACACTTCCCTGACACGAACTCTCCCCTTTGACTACATCCTCTATAGCACCCTATTGTAGCCCTATCTTTAGTCTCATACTTCATAGGCCTTACTAGTTTAAATTTATAACACAATGATAGAACATATACTTTGCTACAACATGCTGTCCTATCATTTAGATGTAAACCTCCACTATCTAACATTTTACTTTTGTCTACTTTAACATCAATAAATTCCATTCCCATGTCCGCACACATCACCTGTAACCTAAGGTTGATACCTATTATTTTGCTATCTAGATAGTCTGACCCATCTGCTCTGTCTAAAATGCCCATCATTGTGACCTTTCTAAACTTTTTCCCCTTAAGTGTTCTCATAAGACTTTTATATTTATCCATAATTATTTCTGTACCATCTCTCTTTACATTATTTGTACCTGCCAATACTACCACATGACTGTTTCCTTTGTCATCTATCCTCTTTATTCTCTCCTCTATGTCCTCTATTTTTGCTCCCCCAATATCCATTCTTTCAAACATGTTGTGTTGCTTAGACAAATGTCTGCCAACCTCTCTCACCATTGAATCTCCTACTACCAATACTGACCCCTCACCTATATGTGCATACTTCTCTCCAAAGCTCTCTGCCCTGTGAGCTGTTTCCTCACTCAAATCTCCCTTACTTCCTTGACTACACCTTGACTGCAGCCTCTTTAAAATTTCCTCCATTTTCACTTGTTTCCCTTCTATTTCCATCTGCCTCTTTTCTATCTCCTCTAATCTCTTCTCATTTTCCCTTATATTGCACTCCATTTGTATTGGAAACATGCGCCAAGGCCGCAGTAGGTTTTTCTACAAGCTTCCTTTTAACTTGCTTTGACCGTTGTCCGTTTGCGTGGACATATTTTTCCTATTTAAACCAACTCCCCTATAATCTAGAGAGCCTCTACTAGTGTGACCTGTTCATTTTTCACATTTTAACAGTCATTATTCCACCAATAAATTAGTTAAAAGACGCGAATACAATAACATATATTTAAAAATACACTCCTGTAGCTAAACCACCCCACCGATAAAAATAATAAATAAAAACCCACTCAAAATTAAACAAACACAAAAAAAAAAAAATAACATGTCTAAGTATATAAAAGCCAGTTTGTACCGCAAAATGGTTTTTAAATATATTATTTTAGATTGGAGACCTGAGATTCACACGTGTCTCATCAGAGATCAAAGACAAATGAGAATGAGATAAAAATGCTGAAAAACAATGTAAAAATAGGAGAGTTGATTATGGGCACCTCAGTAAAGAGTAATTTCTGTTGATATAAACAGCGATGAAAGCAATTATTTCACTGATACTGACAACCAACAGATCCATCATGTTATGTATTTCACAAAAACTTCAAAACTAATGAGGAACTACTGTAGGAGCTTCGACAGTATTTGATAAACACTCTTCGGTTAATGGGAACTTTATCTCTAGATTAAAAGAATCCCGCTCTTCTGCACGAAACTAAATCTTGGACATTATGAATGTTTGACAATAACAAGCGCAAATACTACGAACAAACACAGATTCCTTATTTCGTGGGAAGTATCAAGGTCCCATTTATTCTACTTCTCAAATAGCAGTGTTGACACTGGATGCGTTCCGCCGAAAGCCATAAAGATTATCACTAAAACCACACTAGAAATGTTTGGTTATGTGTGCTACAAGTTATATATACATTTGTCTCTTTTTTCTGCACCTTTGTCAGTCGGATTTCCAGAGCTTCTGTTGGTTTATGTACACTAATCCTTCAATTTGTGAAAAGTTTTCCTTAACGTTCAGAACCATTTGTTCAATCATTTCTTTTGACATTGTCTTTAAATAATTTTTATGGAAAATAACGATTAGTTTAAATAAAATACAATTTTGCAGTTCTTTGAAACGTAAAGAATGACACGAAAAGGACCACCCTCATTAGATGTGGCCAAACACGGAACCTTGTGATAGATGATCGAAATCTTGAACTAATATCAAGAATGACCCTCACATGAAACAGCGGACAATGGATATAATATTTGAAAGTAGTGTTTGGGGGGATTGCTCTCGATGTTATCAGATATAGAATATGATATAAGATAGTGGTCTTTGAGCGCATGCGTAGCAGATTGGTTTTGATCTCAATATCGACGAGCTCTAGTCCATCTATTTGTACATGGGCACCTGGCTTGCTGTTAGGGAAAGAAAGATAGCGAGAATGGAACTGGGCTATACCTCATAAAAAGCTGAGACCTAGTACAGTGTAGTCTCCAACGCTTCATCGATGACGGCAGTACCTGTTCTGGGAGTACACTTACCTTTACCTATAAGGGAGGGGGAGGGGAAACTAGCGTCTAGTCAGGTAAAACATACTGATGGGACAATGTTAGTTAGGGTCAAGTAAAACATACTATTGGGACAATGATAATTAGGGTCAGGTAAAATATACTGATGGGACAATGTCAGTTAAGGTCAGGTAAAACATATTGATTGGACAGTGTTAGTTAGCGTCAGGTAAAATATACTGATGGAACAATGTTAGTCATGGTCAGATAAAACATACTGACAAAAAAAGACCCCACCTCACTTCCACTCTAGCCTCATTGGAAACAGGCTGTCTCATAGCAGTCTGGCTAACGAGGTGGGGGATCAACGTAACCCCTGTAGTAGTGACCGACACGCAGTTGAAGCCAAGAATACCACAACCGCCTGGAGGACCCCGGTCCCCCACCATCAGCACATTTTGTATGTGAGGGAAGCTACCAAACCCGCCACAGAACGTTCTGTTCAAGACGAACAAAAACAGTAAAATTATACATTCAGCAACAACATTCAGCAACAACATTCAGCAACAACATTCAGCAACAACCATCTACACCACCAGAAAGAGTTAAAATCGACGTTACTTCTTCTTCTTCTTCTTCGTACGCTGTCATACGTCAACTTGAATTTGTTCGAAGATAGCAGCTGTCATCCCGAGGCTGTCGACACTGCAATACAGCTTGTCTCGTGTTGGCACTGGTGATGGCCACATGTGCTTCCTCTGGTCCTCCTATGTCGGGCAATTTTGCAGCAGATGTTCAGCGGTCATTTTCCCTGTAGGACAGGCGCATTCGTCAGTGCCACCTATCAGTCTATTCAGTTTATTGAATAGATGGTACCTCAGTCTGTTATGGCCTGTGTGGAGTCTGAAGACCACGACCTGCTCTCTTCTGTTCAGCTGGTAGTAGGCATCATTTTGTGTGTAGCCAGTATGTTCTGTTTCCCATTTGGCCGTGTATCTGGCCCTAATAAACCTTTTGGACTCTTCGTAGATCACACTAGAATCTGGTTGTGGTAGTCTTGCACCTTCTTTGCCAGTCTATCTGCCTCCTCGTTGCCTTGGATGTTACAGTGGGATGGGACCCACTGTACAACTACTCTTTTTGGCGCGGACTGCTGGCATAGTTGACAGAGTACTGCTCTTAAATCATTAAGTTCAGTATTTTTCTGGCTTTTTAGTGCTAAACCGAAGGTACAATCTTAAAGCTACACGACCAGGAAGTGTTAAACCGAAGATACAATCTTAAAGCAGGTTCAGAAACCCACTTACACACGATATGATGTATTTAACAGTGTCTCTATTTTATAACGAACAACACAGGTTCATGCAGACGTCAGTGTAATGAAACTTAAACGATGACTCTAATATGCAAGTTTCTAGTAATGATGGGGAGAGGACAGGTGTACGGATATCAATCGGTAAACAATGAATAAATAAAGGGAAGATCTGTTGATGCAACACGGAACGAGAAGAAACTGTGCAAACAAAGAAATGAAACGCTGCAATGTTGAACAATATTAATATCACAAAATCATTGTGAAAATATGACTTTAAAAAATGATGTCTTACTTTGTTCTTCATCACTCTTATCTTACTGTCATTTTGTTTCTCTACGATGGGCAACGTGTGCACATTAAGCCTCGAATTTAGAAGATTAAATAAAAGGGAACTACAGAATTTTGGCAGGGTACATATACAGTAGTATAGTGGTACGGCACTCGCTTTTCACGTCAAAGGTACTGCGTTCAACTCCCACGACCACAACGCTCCAGTCGAAGTAGCTGTAAATGGGTGGTTGGCTTACGACTTGGGTAGGAAAAGGCTGCGAGGAAAAGACTTGATCACCCTACCTCAGACGACCTTTGACATATACTGAAGTCTCTAACAACTTCATTCCTGGTCAGTAGTGTCACTACTATGGGACACATCTTAGCTTCACATAATAATAATAGCTGTCCATCGTTGTCGATGAGGACCGCCGACATCATCCTTGTCACAGATTTCCCTGTTGGGTGTGGGTGCGCATGTGGCTGAACAGGCCAATGTGAGCACGAAAACATCTGCTACATATCGGGCACACGAGGTTTGTAGAAGGGGATGGTGTTCCCGCTGCTCGGGATTTCCGCGTCTCGCGTCTACTCTGGGCTTTCACAGCACGGTCATCTTCACCGGCAGCTACATCCGATTTGACTGCGCTTCTCCAGTCAGATCTGTTTTTCGCAAGACATTTTCAGGTGTCGAAGTCTATCTGGCAACTGGTAGCTTCACATATACATCACCTAATTATAGTAGGTTCAAAATACTCGTCACAGACGGTAGTGGTGATTTCTTCTCCTTCATCGTTCGTTCTCAAACTTGCGATACAGGGGACGTCGTGGGCTAGTGGTTAAGTGACCCCGCTCACAATCTGAAGGTGCTGCGCTCGATCCCCATCCCAGCACCGTCCGTTACCCCCGGGAAGCAAACCTTTAGAAAATGCAAGAAGAAGCAGACCCTTACATAAAATGCATGCTTAAGTCGGATGCACTGGGCCGACAGGCGTAAAATAGAAACCATAGTGCAACGCATACCGCCTTGGGGAATATAAAAATAAGGCGAACGCAAAAAAAAAAAAAAAATTGCCACACCAAGTCCGGAAAAGGGCTTTGCAAGCAGCAGGATGTAGATCGATTAGTTGTAGTGTACAACTTGACTGCGATATTTGCACCTTTAAGTTCGACACATCCGACTTCAGCATATCATTTTTGGGTACCAGGTTAATCTTCCCTCCTAGATACATTCGCCTTAGACAGTTTGTACTGTTATACATTATCACGTCGTAGAGGTGGAGAAGGGTCTTGGCAGCTTTGGATGGCTGACCCTACCCTGGCGCTAACAGTCAGCTTTGAGTCGCTGACCGCTCCATCTCGTGCACTGCAAAGCATCTTCATCCCCGTAGTGGAGATGAGAATCTGCTCTTATCTCAAGCCATGCTCTCAAGGGGAGCGTCGACATTTACCTCTAAAGGAATAATTCAATTATGGCCTTCTAGCAATTAAGGATCTCTAGCTCACAATAAACTCATTCTTAGTGTTATTTTATACGAACAGCTTAGTTTTGAGCACTTTAAGAATTTGACTAAAGAGGTTCAAGAGTTATCAAGCAACACACAATTTGATATCGCTAAATTAAAATAACAACGCAGCATCAGAGAGAAATGTGAAATTGCAATGAAAAACATTTGTGTTTCTTTAATGAACAAACATTGGGTTGAGCAGGGGTCTCAAAATCATGCTTCGGTGGTCGCAGGCGGGTCGCAAGTTGGTCGCAGGCGGGTCGCAGGCGGGTCGCAGGTAGATCGCAAGCGGCTCGCAGGCTTGTATGATATTTCAACACATGCTCTTATTATTATGAATCAACTTCCCCGAGCTATTAGCTCTTGGGTATTTTAGTTGATAGTGCTCTTGGATCCTGTGGCTCTCCATGCCACTCCGGGCCAGCAATAAGAAATAAATCTTGCGGCTTGTCGACCCAGATAACAAAAATGTAATCATTGTTACAGGCTTGCGGCTTGTCGACCCAGATAACAAAAATGTAATCATTGTTACAGGCTTGCGGCATCTCGACCCAGATAACAAAAATGTAATCATTGTTACAGGCTTGCGGCATCTCGACCCAGAAAACAAAAATGGAATCATTGTTACAGGCTTGCGGCATCTCGACCCAGATAACAAAAATGGAATCATTGTTACAGGCTTGCGGCATCTCGATCCAGATAACAAAAATGGAATTATTGTTACAGGCTTGTGGCATCTCGACCCAGATAACAAAAATGGAATTATTGTTACAGGAAACGAAGGCTACTGCGGTGCTTCAGATAACAAATAAAGGGGGATAATAACGTTTAGTTAAGAATTTGAAACATTATTCTATAATGGCGTAATTTACATTTGTCCTTAACAGAAACTAACTTAGATAGATCGTCCAAGTGAATCATCACTGAATAATCTCGACGGACACGTAAAACACAAATTAATTTCAACAACATTCAGAATCGATATTCTCGAACACTGATTTAATTAACGCTCAGTTTCAAATTTTGTAATCCTTTGTCTGATACTTCCCCCTCGCGGCCCGTTTCCCTCACACACACTTTTCTCCGAAGAAATGAACAATTTTCATGAAGGGGGAAACGTTTTCAAGTATTTTAATTCTTTTCACTGTATGGCTAAGTTGTTTTATGACACATTCTGACACATTATAGTGTTCTGTTGCTGGTGTCACCAAATAACTGTACATTTGTGCCGCCTATAACGGTCGTTCTATATTGCGGTCAGAAATATGTGCCTTTGGAATTTATACATTATCTTAAATATTCATTTGAATATTTGCATGTGCCCCTATTTTCATTCCTGCGTTAATGCGCCATGCATGCATTTTATGTAGACTGCACACATTTATCAAAATTAACGTTTTCTTTGTTGTTTTCATGTGGCCCAAAGTTATCGTTGATACACACAGCACTTTTGACAGTATTTCAGTTAATTGATATCACATTATGAGTCGTGCGCGCAGGGATATCTTCATTTAGGATATGGATATGAGTAAACTATTTGTCCTGGTAAATATGCATTAGTGTTTTATAATAAACGGATCTTCAGAAAAAGCTGTGTTGAAAGTAAATTATGCGACTGATGTTTGTGTTTTGGTTTCAGTGTTTATAAGCCCTATTGGAATGATGAGTTGCAGAAAGCGGAAGATGCAGCAACAAATGCTAGGAACATGGCAGAGCGAGAACAATCTACGGAGGCAAACATCGCCCTCAAAGCCGTCACGGCGAAATACAAATACACTCTAAACCAAACAGCAAGAGAGAGCTGGAAAAACAAAACCGAAAGCCTCAACCTGGACAAAGAAGGGAACAAGCTATGGTAGCTAGTCAGAGCCATGAATGACGAAACCCCTTCAAACAAACAAATTACCATCAAGCAGGGCGAAAACTTGCTCACTGGAAAAAAAGCCGCAAACGCTTTTGTAGAACACTATGCCACAGCAAACCACATCGAGATCCCTGCAGATAGGCCTACAGACATTAGTGAAGAGCAAAAGCGGCACGACAACATCAATACGGCACCTGCAGAGCATATGATGGCCAAATTAACAATGAGCGAAATGGAAGAGGCCATGAGAACATTTAAGAAAAGGAAATCTCCCGGAAAAGACGGGATAACAAACGAAATGCTGATGGGGCTGGGCCAAACAGCGAAGAGGAAACTGCTATCGGTCCTGAACCAAAGCTAGAAAAGGGGTATTGTACCCCAGGCATGGAAAGACGCAGTACTGGTACCAGTACCAAAGAAAGGAAAGGACAAAACAGATCCAAATGGATATAGGCCTATCAGCCTACTGAGCTGTGTCGGCAAACTGATGGAACGTATGATAAACACCAGACTGATGTGGCATCTGGAAGAAAAACGAATACTAATTCCACAGCAAGCAGGCTTTAGACAGCACAGATCCACTGAGGACCAGGTCATCCTCATAGCCCAGGAAATAGAAGATGCCTACCAGGCACAGAAACACACAGTACCGGTTTTGGTGGACCTGGAAAAGGCATTTGACAAAGTCTGGAAAGATGGACTTAGAGTCAAGCTAAGGAGAAGTGAAGTTTGTGGGAGAATGTACAAGTGGATCAACCACTACCTCCAAAAAAGAACGGCCAGTGTCCAAGTACAAGGGCAGATGAGCAAAAAGGTGACACTCGAGCAGGGAGTACCCCAAGGGGGAGTACTGTCACCCACACTCTTCCTGGTGTATATAAACGACATTACAGAGAATATACCAAGAAGAGTCCATAGCTCAATGTTTGCAGACAATCTAGCTATATGGACCTCTGAAAAGAATCTCACCATAGCAAGAAATCGGATGCAGCAGGCCCTAACATCGCTGGAAGAGTGGGCGAACTCATGTCTGGTCAAAATAAACGAGGAGAAAACCACATGTACAATATTCTCGCTCTCAATCAAACCCCAAAACACCATATTAAGTTTAAATGGCAAATTCCTGCAGCCAAACGACAACCAAAACTATCTGGGAGTCACATTTGATCGGCGCATGACATGGAAAAGTCAGATTGAGAGAAACCGAATGAGAGCCAGAGACAGAATGGCAATCATGAGGAAACTTGCTGACACAAGCTGGGGAGCAGACGAAAGCATACTAAAGAAACTGTACACTGGAAGAGTGAGACCAGTTCTCGAGTATGGCATTGCGGCATGGACAACAGCAGCAAAGGCAAACTTCGATAAAGTTAGCAAACTTCAAAACCAAGCCATGAGAGTTATAACAGGAGGCATGAAGTCAACGCCAATTGTAGAACTTGAAAAGATTACAAAACTGCAATCCATGACCGATAGAAGAGACCGCAGAGTCCAGCTGCAGTCAGAGAAACTCCGAAGACTGACTGACCCTCCAATGCACCAGAGACTAAACAATTTGGGAAATGGGAAACTAAATCGGAGAAACTTTGCAGAAATAGCCAAAGCAAAGATGCACGAAGATCCCATAAACGCACTAACAACACCAAAGCCCATAACTACTTTACGAAAACCTACCTGGAGGCAGGATATATTTCCAGAGGTGGTAGAAAATATACCAGGTATTGGAAACAAAAAGTGCCAGACTGAAAAAGAAAGGAGAGATACTACCATAAGCTTTATATCGAAAAACTACCCAAGCATGGACTGGACCCATGCATACACCGACGGTTCTGTAACAAACACTACACAGAACGGAGGGGCAGGAGTATTCCTGAACCTACCAAATGGCAGAAAAATAACACTGTCATTCGCTACTGGTAAGTACACAAGCAATTTCAGAGCGGAGGCAGAGGCACTGAGGGCGGCAGTGGAAGAAATGGTGACACATAAAGAAAATGAAAGCCATACAGTCCTGCTTACAGATGCTCTGGCCGTAGTCACAGCGATAAAAAGCCAGAAAAACACTGAGCTTAATGACTAAAGAGCAGTACTTTGTCAACTATGCCAGCAGTCCGCACCAAAAAGGGTAGTGGTACAGTGGGTCCCATCACACTGCAACACCCAAGGCAACGAGGAGGCAGACAGACTGGCAAAAGAAGGTGCAAGACTACCACAAACAGATACTAGTATGACGTACGAAGAGTCAAAACGGCTTATTAAAGCCAGATACATGACCAAATGGGAAACTGAACATACTGGCTACACCAAAAACGATGCCTATTACCAGTTGAACAGAAGAGAGCAGGTCGTTGTCTTCAGACTTCGCACTGGCCACAATAGACTGAGGTACCACCTATTCAATAAATTGAAGAAAGGTGGTACCGACGAATGCCCGTGTGGTACCGGGAAAATGACCGCTGAACATCTGCTGCAGAACTGCCCGACATTCGAGGATCAGAGAGAGCAGATGTGGCCATCACCAGTGGAACCACAAGACAAGCTCTATGGCAGTGTCGACAGCCTCAGGATGACCGCCGCTTTTTTCGAAAAAATAATGGTTACTGTCTGACTGAGTACGAAGAAGAAGAATTATCAGTGTTTCTTTTTAATTAAATGTTATGCTCCAAGCTTCAAGATAAGTTTAAGCATGTTTTCGTGAATGTAGTTTGTGTTATAAATATAATTATACTCAGACTGTACTCACCATATTCATAGCAGAATGACTCAAAGAGATTGAAGACTGCTGTTTTTCTGAAAGAACGCGTGCAACATTAAGGACTTTACCTATACATCGCTACGGATTGCTGTCAAACTATAATAAGTGATATCCAGTTAATACACACATTTTAAAATATACCACAAATAAGCGAAAATGCATCTTAAATACATCATATGACTGACAAAGGTGTGCCACAGAGTCCATTTTTATCGTACAATAATTACAAATATGTTGTCATCAATATTTCATAATTCCTGAGATATATCAGCACGTATTCCTGAACGCTCTATAGCATTATATTATTTTGACTGCTTCTAGCAGCTGATAAAACATTGAAGATTATTTAGAAAATTTAAATTACATGGAATAGGTTGGGAAGTTGCCAAATGGATTGAAAATTGATTAACGGGAAGAAGGCAGAGGGTGGGCAAAATAAGGAGTACTCTGAGTGGTATGAAGTAAAAAATGGAGTGCCACAGGGCTCGGTTTGGGAAAAACTTATATATATAAACGGGATTCCGTGGCAAAGTGGTTAAGCCGTCGGCCTCGTGATCAGGTGGTGTGGGTTCGACTCCTGACTCCACCGGCGTTTTCGCGGGTGCTTGATGCGGAGTCCCCTAGTCGTTTTGTCCTTGACTTTCCACTGGGGTCGGGCGGCACGAGACTAGAGAGTGAGGATAAGAAGTGTCGCAGTTAATCCATACTAAAAATAGCGTTAGCAATATTAATTATGCCATCATCGTCTACGTTGGACGGCGGCCTTTGCATTTTTTAAATATATATAAACGATTTGGACATTGATATCGGATCCATGATTGCAAAATTTTGCTGATGATACAAAGCTATGCAGTAGGTTCTCATCTAAAGCAGAATTGGATATACAGATGTTGGATCTAGATCAAATTCGAGAAAGGTCTTTACGCTGGCAAATGGAGTTTACTGTAGATAAATGAACAGTCATCCACTTGTGTAGATCCAATATGGAATATAATTACATAATGGGAGAAAACAATATTAGAAAGATAAAAAAGGAAAAGGACCTAGGGGTTATAATAGATCATACAGGTAAGGTGAGTGAGCAAGTCCAGGTAGCAGGAAAAACGGCAAATGCAAATTTAGGAATGATAAAAATAAATATTAAACATAGGAGCAAGGAAGTGATAGTCAATCTGTATAAAACATTAGACCTAGATTGAAGTACTCTGTACATGTGTGGAGTCCTTATCGTAGAGGGGATATAAACATGCTGGAAAGGATACAAAAAAGAGCGACAAAACTGATAGTTGGATTCCAGAATTAGTTAAAAGGAAAGACTCAGAAAAACCGGTCTACAGTGCCTATAAAAGAGAAGAATTCGAGGTGACTTAATACAGGCTTATAAGATAATCAAACGAACGCATACATTAGACTATAACAAGTTTTTTTCAAAATACAACCACCTACAAAAATAAGAGTCCAGATTAGATATTAGGAAATAATCTGTAGTCAGAGAGTGGTGAATGCGTAGAATGCATTGCTAAAGGAAGTAGTGGAGGAAGAGACAATTAAAACATTTTAAAATAGATTAGATGCGCAAAGCTTTTAGAGCAATGTAGTGTAAATGAAACTGGTTGTATACATATTCTTAAGTCTTCTAAACCAGTATAGTTAAGTTAAGCTAAGATAAAATCATTCATTTTCTAAAGATCATAATTATAAATGGCTAACTGTAAGGGGATTTCGTTTGAAGAAGTAGATCAATCATAACCTTTAAGCTTCCGGTGGCGCACAAGTCTTCAACAAACCATCCAGTCCAGGGCGCACAGTTCCAGCTGTGTCCACGTCTTCTCTATTTCCTTTTGTTTGTCTCGACCTTTGTTCTCAATGTGTGTTTTGGTCTATCTCTGCTTCTCTTGTCCTGGGAATTCCAGAACAGAGACTATTTTCTAATGCTATCAGTTCATTTCCTAGTGTGTGTCTTATCTAACGCCATCGCCTTCTGGCCATGTCATGTTTCACTGAAATACTCGAATGTCTGGTTATTTCCAAGTTCCACATGATAGATTTTACCACACAATTTTTACTCTTTATTCTGTGACGGCAGAATTAATCCACAAAAACCAACTTCAGGTTCTTCTTCTTCTTCTTCTTCTTCTTCTTCTTCTTCTTCTTCTTCTTCTTATTGTTCTTCTTGTTCTTGTTATTCTTTTTCTTGTTGTTATTCTTTTTCTTCTTTTTCTTATTCTTGTTCTTCTTGTTCTTTTTCTTCTTCTTCTTTTTTCATATTTCTTCTTCTTCTTCTTCTTTTTTTTCTTTATCTTCTACTTCTTCTTCTTTGACGTCCGTCTTGAAAAGGACGTTGTGTCGTAGTTTACAATTAGACTGCCATATCTACAACTTTCGGCTCAACCTATCCGATTTCAGCACGGCATTTTAGGGACCAGATTAGCCCTCCCTCTTCGATCCCTAATCTCTTAGCCAGACGGCATGGTTGCAGTCTGGTTCCAGGGTCGCCAATTGGAGGCGGATTAGGGTCATGACCAGTTATGGGTCACTGAAATTTGTGCAAGTAGCCAGCTATGAGTCGCTGGCTGCTGTCAACTCATTCACTGCTGCTTCTTTGGCTCTGTTCTCCGTGTTTCAAAGTCATTCAGTAGAACGGACGTTACTCTGGGTTTGAATTTGATTGTTATTTTTATGTTCGACATATTTTCTATTTTATTTCCGAAATCTCCTCAATGCAATGAAAACTTCTTTTGCCTTTTATATTATTTTCATATCTTTATCTCTTAGTTAGTTTTCTTTCCACGTGTGCCGTTTAGCTTAAGTCGTATGCCCTGTGCCAAATGCGTTGTGCCGGTCAATGTGAGCTCATGTCTCCGCACAATCACTCTAATGTCATCTATCCACCTGCATCGCGGTCGCCCTCTTACCCTGTAGCCAGATCTACCAGCCATCAGTGGAAGCTGATGAGTGTGCTTTCTCATGAGATGACCGAACCAACTTATTTTCTGCCTGGAAATGTATTTGGGACAAGACGTAGTGCCGACCATAATTTATATACCATCTTAATCTCTTTCTTTATCGATATTGCAGTGAAAATGTTAATATATGAACAATTCCACATCTTGCACAAATGTGTATTCTGTTATAACATGATTGTTACTTGTTGCATGTATTGTTATATTTTTCGTTTCTTTTCTGCTTATTCCCATTGCCAATTTCTTGCCGAAGATGGATGTGTCGGACCGAAAGATGCACATATCGCAATAAAGATGTAAACTAGCGACACAACGCATTCCGTTCTCCAGACTACATCCTGTTACTTGCAAAGCCCTGTTCAGGTCTTGGTAGCGAGAGATGGAGAATGAACGCAGAAGAAGAAGTCTCAATTTCTGTGTCCTCTCATCATCTTTATCACCACCATAATTTATTCGTCTGGTTCCTCTTGGATCACAGAGACATATGCTCTCCATCTGTTCCTATTCCTCCATCTGTTCCTATTCCTCCATCTGTTTCTATTCTGTACGTCTTCTGGACTTCCGCGTAGGAGATCGCAACTCGTCAGGTGTTTATTCGCTTTCTCACTCGTCTCTTTCTCTGTGGATTTCAATCCAGAGCATATCCTGTTATACTTACCAGCTTCTGTCTGAGAGGTGTCTCCAATCCATCCTCACTTTCTTTAACACGAATTATGCAACGAATACACTAAGAAGAATTATATCTGATCCTGCAGCTGATCCACTTCTCAATAGTTTGATTACTAGCACGAATCTTGTTTTGTTGGTGAATTTCGATTTTTTTTTAGGTGTTCTTTTGCTTGTTGTTTGTCAGTCTGGGTCATTCGTGTATTTCTGTTTAGTGTTTCTTTAAAGTATTCCACCTTTCTCTCTCGCTGTTTCTTTTCGCTGCAGTAGTTTTGTCCTTGTTTATCTGTCACTGATGTGTTTTTACTAGTTTTTCTCCTTTGTAGTACTATAGTTATAATGTACTGTCTTTAGGTTACCTTGTCTCATGGGCTTTTCAGGTTCCTCGGCTATTTTATCTATATGTTTTCTCTCATCCTACAGGGAACTCTTTTCACTTTCTTTTTTACTTCATAATTTTATGTGTGGATTGCTGTATTTTCACCTGGTCCTTCCCCTGCTCTTGTTTTTTGTTTCATGTTCTTTCTCCTGAACGATTCCTTGTGCTATCTGTAATACATTTTTTTTGTTAATTACTCTTCTTTCCAAGAAATTCTAAGAAGTTCATCACACGGGTTCTGAATTGTGTCCTCAAGCTTGTACATGTGCTTGTCTATAAGTTCGTCCAAGAAGCTCCCAATGTTTTCAAATGTGTTCTTAAGATTTAGTTTGAATTTAGCTTTAGTGTCTATTGGATTATTGGTCGAAACGCAAGTTTTGTTTTTACTTTCGTCTCAGTGGGGTATCTTCTTCTTCTTCTTCTTCTGCGTTCGTTCTTAATCTCCCGCTACCAAACCCTGAAAGGGCTTAAGTAGCAGAATGAAGTCCAGAGAACGGAATCCGTTGTGTCGTAGTTTACAGCTTGACTGCGATATTTGCACCTTTCGGTCCAACACATCCGACTTCAGCAATCATTTTTTGAGTACTGGGTTAGCATTCCCTCTTCGATCCCTTCTCCTTAGCCAGTCTGCCCTGCTACAGCCTGTTATCCAGGATCACCGCGTGGAGGTGTAGAAGGGTCTTGGCAGCTCTGGTTCGCAGGCCCTGACGCTAGCAGTCAGCTATGGGTCGCTGATCACTGCAACTCATGCGCTGCTCGGCGTCGTGATCCCAGTGGGGTATCTGACCATACCTATTTATTATTTATTTCACCTTATGTTTTCTTTGTTTATATTTTGTAGTTTATGCGTGTTGTATTTGTAGCTTGTTTGAACTCTACTATCTTTGAAAGTCTTCAGTTTTATTGCAATTGTCCTTAAGAGCAACTATAGGTCTGATTGTCTCTTCCTTCTATCATTCTGGAATCCTGTAAGCAGCATCTCCACTTCCACTTTATTGTGAAATGATCGTTGCGGTTTTTGGTGTGCCCATCTGGTGAAAACCAAGTGACATTTTATGCACTTATGTGAGACAAGTATACTTATTTTATTGAGCACCTGGTTTTAGTTGTGGGGAAGAAAAGCCAAGTTATTGGCAAAGTCCGGATCATCAAGATGTTTTGTCAAATTTAATTTAATTCTATTTTTGTTGGTTGATAGTGTCTTCATAAAAAAGAGAAACAGGGAAAAGGGACATCCATGCCGCACACAAGTTCTTATTTAAAAGATCTCAAAAAGCTAACCTTTATGTATAACGCAACATTTTATACATTCAAAAAGATGTTGGTAAACATAGCCGTCGCTCCACGTCACCTCTGCAACTTCCGGATTTTTTTTTCTTTGTTATTGCGTTCACCTTTTTCTCTATTTCCCAAGGTGGTGTGCGTTGCACTGTGGTTTTTATTTTTCACTTGTCGACCCAGTGCATGCATTTTATATAAGGGTCTGCTTTCTCCTGCATTTTCTAAGGGTTTTCTTCCCCGGGGTAACGGCCGGTGTATGATGGGAATCGAGCCCAGCACCTTTGAGTTGTGAACCGTGTCACTTAACCACTAGCTCACGCCGTCTCCAACTTCCGGAGTGATTCTCTGTCTTAGCTGACAAATGCTTTCTCATAGTCTACGAATGTGGAATAAAATGGAGAGTTTCGTTACACATCTTGTTGAACTACGATTCTCAGTGTAGTTCTCTGATTGGCACACGGCCTAGTTATCAAAAGATTACCAGTTTTTCTCTCAGCGATTGCCTCTGCCCTATTTTATTGTCTTAAGTATTTTTCCGTTGAATATTTTCTTAGGTACTGATAATAAAATGATGCTTGCATAATTTGCGCACTGGTGCCGATCGCATTTTGGTAGCTTTACCACATAGCCTTCCTTTCTGCCGAAGACGGATGTGTTGGATCGAAACGCCCAACTATCGCAGTCAAACTGTAAACTAGCGACACAACGCATTCCGTTCTCTGGACTACATCCTGCTACTTGCAAAGCCCTGTTCAGGGCTTGGTAACAAGAGATTAAGAAGGAACACAGAAAAAGAAGTAGCCTTTTTTCAAGTATGCTAGTATTTCTTGTTTTTCACCAAACGTAATAAATTAATTAGTATACTATCTCTATTGGAGTGCTGATGTCCGCTTTGGTTGCTTTTGCTGAGATACCGCGCTGAATGTCTGGTTTATTTAAAGGCTCTTGGAAATGTTCTGTCAAATCTTCGTCTGCTCATTGACGATGCTAATCAAATTATCTCCTAAAAAAGTTTTAGCGGAAAATGGATGACATGAACAACTTGATTACACATGAGAGCCACCATTTGTGCTCAGTCCCTGTCACTGACGAAAGTGCCGATGACACTGCAGGAACTTCGTAGCTATGGCGGCTGTTCTTAAATGCACATCTGACTTGGTCCTTTACAGCTGGGTCGACTTATAGAAGGGGTCATGACATTAAAAAGAACACACATAAAAACATGTCCTGATTGTCACTCTGAATGCGATGTGATTTGATCTTGATACATTTTATTTTTAAACTGAGCTCTCAACCCTTTAGCCATGCGCTTTCTATTTCCCTAGTCACGTGTTTATATTTTCCAGCTAGCCTGCTTGCGCTGTTGTACAGACTTTCATATTTCCTTCTGTTGCAGCTTCATATGTCTCTCTTGCCAGCTCATTAATACAAATTCTATAGTCTCATTTGATGGCCTACTTTCTTTTCGTTTAGTAAATTCACTAAAGTAGGCACTTTAAGAAATGAATGAAATTTATTTAGAAATTTTTAACGTGGCATCTCGAGCTCTGCACCCATTGCATTATAAAATCTGTAATCCTGGTATTCAATCAGGCATATGAAGGGCATGGTGCCAGGTAGTCAAATATTGTTTAAGCTAATTTCGGTCTTTTGCCATGAACTACGTTAGGCTAAGTGCGTTGCTCGGGCCATCTCTCCATCTCGTTTGTGGACTTCTGTGTGAACGTCTAAAGTTGTAGGACCAACACAACATAACTTTCAGTGTCCATCTGTTGTCAGACACCCGCATCACACGCCTATCTTATCTCCATTTTCTTAACAAAGCGGTATCTGCGACGCCATTGAAGTTGTTTAGAAGACCTGATTTCTGTTTAGCGAATTCGGTTCCTTGAAGAGACTGTGAAATGCCATTACTTTTGAGCAACTCGAAGCCTCTGCATCTGTTGTTCGTAAAGTCCTTAGATCGCAGCCATTTGTAATGGCTAAAATGATCATGCTGTTGAAGGTGTGGACACTTGCCTTGTTGGCATCCATTGTATTTGATTAAGATATCATTGTGAACACACATTATTTTATTGCAACATAGTTATTGAATATCTGCCGAGTTAGGCCATGACCTACTTTAAACAGTTGACCATGGTTTGGCAGTGATAACAATTTCTAGGATCGATACTAGTGTTTACATTGGTAACAAGTTTGCGGATTTATTCCAACCATACCAAAGACAGAAATCAATCATGTCCAGTATCAAACAAGCAAGAGTAACTCGTTTTCTTTCATGTGCAAAAAAATGGACTGTTCCTAAATTCTCACAAATTACTTGTACCTTTATATTTATGGATTTATGTCTACTTACTGGAGTCTTGTAGACATTTTGGACATGAACGACAGAACTAGCAAAGCCCCGACTGTCTATGGCCGGAGAAAGAATCGTGACGCTAATCCTGTGGATCTCGTAATGTACGTTTAATGACAGCGTCAGTAATGACTACAAAACCGTGTGTGATAGTTATTATGTGGGAAATGTGGAAAAAGATAGAGGAGAAAAGACGATAGAATGAGCTATTTATAGAAGATCAGTTCGCCAATTTAAACCTAAAACACAAGAAAGAAAGTTGGACACGGCTAAAGGTATAACAATAACGAAGGAGAAAAATGAGTACAAGACGGCAGAGGGAATTAAAAATAGATGGAAAACCTACTTAGCGAATGCAAATCCGAAATCGGTAAGCCTAGCATCGTCTTTGGTTCTCGTTTGTGTTAGAAAGTGACGGACTGAAAGTCAGAACTAACTCTTTCCAGCTAGCTGTCACCTAAGTTCCTTGTTAACCAGGATTCCAGTGATCAGCTCACAGCAGCGTGGCATTAAATCGAAAGGTGGAAATACACCCCACAGACTCCCTCCATTAAATCACCACAATCCTGAAACGTCTGTGTTACTATTGAGCTAAGTGTATTTTGTTAAGTTAAAAATATGTATAGCTCGTGGAAATGAGCGCAGAGACTGGCCTTGAAGTATAGACATGCCAAGAGATGGAACGATTTGACAATGATCGTAATCATGTAATTAAAATAAATTAGCACATTAATAACCTGTTGTAACCGTTATTGCAGAAATGTCCAAAACAAACTTGTAAGAAAGCTATAGTGGTATACTTGTGAATGATATTTGATGTTTTCGACTGGACATAAAATGTATGTCAATATCAGTTACATTTGTGTGTGTGTGTATGTGTGTGTGTGAGAGAGAGAGAGAGAGAGAGAGAGAGAGAGAGAGAGTGTTAGTGAAAGGTGTGTTTATATTAACAAAATTATAATCATGATTTTGAACATATTTTTTGGGTAATCTAAGATGGGTTGTTCACGCACGTTTACATTTTGTTTACAACTGACGGAGAAGTTAGAACCAGGCCGCTTTCATTAGTGCATAATGTTGCTATCTAACAATAGTCTTAGAGTAGGTTGGAAATTACCCATATTTGCTTCCCTTCCCTGTATTTTACACATACCCCACCCCACCCCCCTCTCCACGACGCCCCACCCCCCCCTCCTCAATCCCTCCCAGAATCGGCGACTTCAGAGTAAACTAAAATAAGCCAATTTATTTTAAACATTAAGAAATGAACTGCTCTCAAGGTGAAGAATTCATAAAAATAAATGTTAACGACACACATTATGTAATAAGAATAGAACACTTACACAATTAATGAAAAGCTTTGAATAAATTTGTCCTTTCATTCAAAATATCTGCACTTCAGAATTAGGAACAATAGTGTAGCTTCATTGTTTTGATAACATAACATTCATATCAGAGCTTGTTGATGTGAGTGAGAGCAGCTTAGATGCTGTTTTAGTGGTCCAGTCAGAGCAGCTTGGATGCTGTCATCGGGTCCAGTCAGAGCGGATTGAATTTTGTTTTAGTGGACCAGTCAGAGCAGATTGAATTTTGTCTTAGTGGACCAGTCAGAGCAGATTGAATTTTGTCTTAGTGGACCAGTCAGAGCAGATTGAATTTTGTCTTAGTGGACCAGTCAGAGCAGATTGAATTTTGTCCTAGTGGACCAGTAAGAGCAGCTTTGATGCAGTTATCACAGTTGATATGCAGTTAATATCCCAATTCGCTGCTGAAAACGCAAGTTGCCAACACGCTCCATTTCAACGGTTTAGTGCAGTCGTATTATTTGACCGGTTACGGTGTAATTTGGTACACACAATGAATACATGCTATATTTAAATTTAGGAAAATTTCATGCTTCTAATTTTATTATTAGCTGAGAAAAACGATGGGGTGCATTCTTTTCTAAACGCCCATCGTATGTAGGTGTGTGCCAGATACATGACCAAATGGGAAACCGAACATACTGGTTACACCAAAAACGATGCCTATTACCAGTTGAACCGAAGAGAGCAGGTCGTTGTCTTCAGACTTCGCACTGGCCACAACAGACTGAGGTACCACCTATTCAACAAATTGAAGATAGGGTGTACCGACGAATGCCCGTGCGGTACTGGTAAAATGACCGCTGAACATCTGCTGCAGAACTGCCCGACATACGAGGACCAGAGAGAGCAGATGTGGCCATTACTAGTGGAACTGCAAGACAAGCTCTATGGCAGTGGCGAGAGCCTCAGGATGACCGCCGCTTTTTTCGAAAAAATAATGGTTACTGTCTGACTGCGTACGAAGAAGAAGAAGAAGAAGAAGAAGTGTGTAGGTGTGTAAATTGAGCGGAAACTTAATTTGCAATCCAAATTTACGTTATTTGGTTAGATGGCTTCTTGCAATCCAAATTTACGTTATTTGGTTAGATGGCTTCTTGCAATCCAAATTTACGTTATTTGATTAGATGGTGTCTTGCAGTTCCACTATACTTTAGTTAGTTGATTATATGGCTACTTCTATTATTCTTTCTTGCCTCATTTTATGCCTTTGTATTTTGGTTTCTAGTCTCTTTGCTTTCTCTCGTACAATATTTAAAAATATTTCCCAGGATTGTATGTTTTCTGTGTTAGCATTACATGTGTTTAATAGGACGAGGTGTGTTATGTGAATTAGTTTGTCTTTGTTATGTAGCAGTGTGTTATATGAATTAGTTTTTCTTTGTTATGTAGCAGTGTGATGCTAAACTTCCAAATGTTGGTAGCGTCACAGTCATGTTTTCGTTTCAGCTGTATTGATGGCCGCAATTATTGCTTTGTGGTCTGTAAATTTGAGTGTTTCTGGCAATTATTGCTCTTGTGTGATGTGTAGATATGAGTGTGCGTATATTCTGTCTAAACGTGCTGATCTAGCGTATCCACAACATGTGTGTCTGGTATCCATCCAGTGGATATTTATGTCTGTATGTGTCTACTAGGTTGTGTGTCCCAATTATGTCTTGCCTTATTTTCAATTGTTTTGAATCACTTAGTCTGAGTCCACGTAACTGTACTTTGATGTTGTTGCTAAAAACGTCTGTCTGACAGAACACAGTTTAAGTCTCCCCCACAATAATGCTGTGTCTTTGAGATAGGCGCGAGATTAGCCTCTCTGAAGTATAATTAAAAAACACCTCTTTAAATGCTTGGTGCGTGAATGTTAATCATTGTATACGTGTATGTTAATCATTGTATACGTGTATGTTAATCATTGTATACGTGTATGTTAATCATTGTATACGTGTATGTTAATCATTGTATACGTGTATGTTAATCATTGTATACGTGTATGTTAATCATTGTATACGTGTATGTTAATCATTGTATACGTGTATGTTAATCATTGTATACGTGTATGTTAATCATTGTATACGTGTATGTTAATCATTGTATACGTGTATGTTATTGTTAGCCTGGGCTATTGCCATCCGCACTGCTGTCCATGTTTGTGTTTGTTCTATTTCCGGACAGGGCCTCTTGTTATAAGTATGCTGTTTGCCTTGTTTGTGTTTGTTCAATTTCTGGACAGGGCCTCTTGTTATAAGGATGCTGTTTGCCTTGTTTGTGTTTGTTCAATTTCTGGACAGGGCCTCTTGTTATAAGGATGCTGTTTGCCTTGTTTGTGTTTGTTCAATTTCTGGACAGGGCCTCTTGTTATAAGGATGCTGTTTGCCTTGTTTGTGTTTGTTCTATTTCTGGACAGCGCCTCTTGTTATAAGGATGCTGTTTGCCTTGTTTGTGTTTGTTCTATTTCTGGACAGCACCGCTTGTTATGACGATGCTGTTTGGCTAGAACAAAAGTTTAGACTAAGGTGTAAGTATAACTGTAGTTTCACTACACTTTCGGCTGAAATCTAAAGCGAAAAACCCATACTTTACAAATATTACCGTAAATTTTTGTTTCAACCATAAACTGCCAAAAAGGCAACACAATAAAGCAATAAAACAATACAGTCCGTTCACATCTTAGCTGTATGGTTAAGTTGGAAGAGTCGTTAGACTACTATGCTCATCGATCAATTTGTTTAAAAAAAATAATTGCTTCTGCACTACGGGCTAATATAAGATAGGCACAAGAGTTTAGTCATGCATGCGATGATATCCAAGCAGAGCTGATAAAAGCAGGAGGGGAGGCAAGTGCTCGAGTCTATCACAAGCTGTGTAAACAATATGGCACAGTACAGAGTGGCCAGAAGCATGGAAGAAATCAATTTATATTCCCCTTCCGAAAAAAGGCAACCTGAAGTTGTGCACGAACTACCGAACTATCGCACTGATCAGCCATGCTAGCAAGATACTCTTGCGAATCCTATTAAGAAGGATAGAGAAAATGTTTGAATTTGAAATTCACGTAGTCCAGGCAGGTTTTAGGAAAGACAGAGGGACCGGGGACCACATATTCAATTTAAGGAATATCTACGAAAAATGTAGAGTTTAATGTAGACCTGTACACATGTTTCATTGATTACTCCAAGGCCTTCGACACGGTAAAACATCAACATCTGTGGAGAATAATGAAGGAAATGGGGTTTCCTTTGCATATAGTCCATCTCATTGAAACATTATACTAAGATCAACAAGCCGCTGTCCGATTATCTGGGCAAACATCAGATTGGTTTGCAGTACAAAAGGGAATCCGACAGGGATGTATCCTCTCACCTTATCTGTGCAACATATTTGCGGAATGTATAACAAGAAATGTTCGAGAAAACGAGAACATTAAAAGTTTCGACCCATTTACGATTGGGGGGAACGAGATTCCAGAGTTACTTAACGCAGATGACACAGTGATACTATCAAGAAGTGCAGAAGGGCTAGAACAGCTACTTTCAGCCGTTAATGGACGTAGTAAAGATCAAAACCTATTCATGAACATAAATAAAACAAAGATAAGGACCATCGACAAAACACAATGTCAGCATAAATTTACAGTGGGTGGTGAGAAAATAGATCAGGTGATACATTTGAATATCTGGGCTCCAACATTGACAAAAATGGCAATTGCTCGAAAGAAATCAGAAGAAGACTAGCTATGGCAATGCATAGACTGAACAGCCTGAAGAAATTATGGCAGAGCACCAACAAAATGATGAAAGTAAAAGTCTTGAGAGCCTGTGTTTTTCCCGTGGCAGCTTATGGCTGTGAATCATTGACGATTACCACAACTTCTAGACAAAGAATCGAATCCTTCGAGTCCAAATGTTACAGAAAGATACTCAAAATACCATGGACAGAGAAAAAAACAAATGTAGACATTCGGCAAGTATTGAACATAGAGGAGAACTGGTTTATCAATTCCATTTTGGCTAGAAAAAGCAAGTACTTTGGTCACATCAAGAGACACGACGGTCTCGAGAGAACGGTGATGGAAGGTATGGTACCAGGCAAAAGAGGAAGGGGTAGACCAAGAAGACGATGGCACCAAGATATCCAGGAATGCCTGAGTATGACTAGCGGAGGCTGGAGTTTTGGCAAGAGAACGAGTTTCTTTCAGACAGACTGTGATGGGAGCGACGTTCTACAAAGGGCATGTTACATGATGATGGAACATTGTGTAATGTTAGATGTGAGGAAAATGTAAGTAGAGTCAGGAAAAAATTCAAAGTTATTAAGTTAACACTTATCTGCTTGGAATCTCACAGTTTTATTCCAGAAAAAATATGATCAAAGTGTTCTACCATTTTGTTCAGGAATATATCTAACCAAGGGCATCACAAACTGCAACCGTGGACAGTAGATGTCTATGTAGCACTCGTTATTTGAGACAGTCTGAAGTCATACCAAACAAACTTGTGAAACATGAACAGCTATCAATCTATACAACACAGAGAAAATGAAACAAGAACATACCCACAGGACATTAGAGCTAGATACGCATCGCAATAAGAGCTACCAGGATAGAGATGACTGGAGAAGTCGAACACCAGAACAAAACAAAAGGTAGACACGGAAGTCAGGACATCGAAGCATGTAGACGAAGAAAGAAGAGGCTCTGAAAATATTAGACTGCAGTGAATGACTGTCGCAGTCACTTGATGTCATCGAACATAAAGGGGAAGTATGCAAATAAGTCAACATAGAAGCAAAAAATGAACCAATCCGAACAGTAACGGACATCCTTGACGTCGGCATGAAATCGAAGCTCAATTAATAAAAAAACATTTAAAGAAGAAGTACATAAAACGATTGGCTCGTAGTATGTCTGCGACCTGAACTACCAATGCCATTAAGTCCATTTACCCACTTAAATCAAATGCCCCCAACCTTCTTTGTTGACGCTATACTGCTTCCGTTCTAATCGCCCAGCAAACTGTTTTAAAAGTGTTTGCTTCGGAACTTACAAAAGGACGAAAGTTCAGGCGAAAGTTGATCTTACATTTCGCTCAAGTGCCCGATAATCTTCCCATTTTTTTCTGGTCCAAACTCTCAAGATGTCACGAACGACAGCCACAACACCAAGATAGTGCCTATTTGAGTAGACAGGTTGAAATGTAATGCCGGGATAAGAGTATAAGAACGTCTTCATGTCTCCAAGTTTTGTGTACTCACATGTACTCTTTCCTGGCAAAGTCTGTTGATAAAGATATACTGTTTACATAGATAGAGAGATTTATTAAGTATGGCATGTTATATGATGTTTATATATTCTGCCCATAAGATAGGTAAAGGTATACGCGAAAACCACAAGGCCAGTAAATATGTAAGCAAAGTGGCAAAAACGATCGTTGATACAGTATTTAA
The DNA here is from genome assembly GCA_036924085.1 of Ariolimax columbianus. Classification (NCBI taxonomy): domain Eukaryota; kingdom Metazoa; phylum Mollusca; class Gastropoda; order Stylommatophora; family Arionidae; genus Ariolimax; species Ariolimax columbianus. Next base: position 107,787,444 of record JAVGWX010000006.1, read on the forward strand.
GCCAATCAGAAACCACATATACCCAAGGAGAGACGAGACAGAGAGACAACAGTTAGTCCGTGTGTATTGATTTTAATATTGAATACTTTCCTTTTCTCATTAATTATTGGGGTTACTAGAGAGGATTTCGTGGGGGAAGGTTGTGGGGAAGGGGGTGTGGCAGATATTTTCAATCTTTTTTCTTCTTCAGTTTATGAGTTTTTTTCCGGAGCTCCTATCTACCAACCATTTTGATGCTCTATCTTAATGATAGGTAAAGAATTAAAATCGTGTTACAAAAATCACCGGAACAAGAGCGCACGCACGTGCTCTAATGAAGACTCTCTATAAGACGGTGGTCGCCTTGTGCTTTGTATTGTGAGAAAGGGAGGCCAGAAGAAAAAGGAGTAGTTATAAACCAAAGATGTTTTATGTACAAGTTGACCACTACATCCGGTCGTATCATAGAACTTCAAAGTTTATCATTTCTGTCAACAGCATGCGCAATCAAGATGTGCAGGGATCTTGTTAACAGGTTTGACATTCAAAAAGATGTATTCATTTTTTCCGATGATCCACTCCCGACATCAAAATTCAGCATTTCAAGAGCGCAATATCCCCAGACCGTTTGAGTGAGCTCTGTACTTTTACTTGACACCAATTCGTTTATCCAATCTTATATCCGGTCTAAAAAAACTGAAGACAAGATAAGGTTTATTGGAACAGCATTAGGCTTTAAATATAGAAACAGATAAAGAAAAGTCTTCTTCTTGAAGCCCGGCTTCTCGGCAATTTTATGGTGTTTACTTTACATCATTCCCACAATCCTCTTTGAAGTTTTGTGTCGATGCCCAATTATGTGTTTGCTTAATACTTTTTTGCCAACACAAGAGCCACATAACGTCCTTTAGAACTGGTTGTTCTTTTCTCAGCGCTAATTGTTCTTCATCGCTGAGGACATTTTCAGAGATGTCTGCCGATCATTAAAAAAAACACATTGTCAATACGTCCAAAGTGAAGCCTGTGTTATCGTTTAGCACATCATGGCTTGCTACATCAATATTTCCTCTTAAATAAATTTTACTTGGTGTGTGATCATACAATACACGTTTATAATTTATTTCTACCTTCAGTACAATTCGGTTGCTATTAAGTTCTTTTGAAGCTGGGTTTTCACAGTTAAAAGAAGCATAACCACCCATAGTCGTGCTATAACAACAAATATCGCACGTAGGTTGTTACTATAACCAGACGTTAATTGTGGAAGTCAGATTTATCAAATGTAAACATCAGATATGACTTCGGAGTTCATCATCATGTGGCATCGCGACAGTCTCCACAATTTATTATCCTACGAGTTATTGATTAGTTCTGCTGCTGATCGTGTTTCACCCCACAGTATAGAACCGTAAAGAAGTTTTACTTTTTGTCGACCTCTAATCCATTGCCCGACATCTGTGCCGTTTTTACAAGTGTACAACCTCTACATTCCAGAGAAGAAGAGGAGCGACTATGTAATTATAGATATGTTCTAATTCTGCTCTTCTCATAGCGTGTCCACACATGAAGATTATTGTGTTGTGAAGATTGTTTTGTTGTGAAGATTATTTTGTTGTGAAGATTGTTTTGTTGTGAAGATCGTTTTGTTAGGAATATTGTTTTATTGTGTTCTACTCCTGATCTTATCATAACATCTTCGCACAAATAAGATCGTTTTGTTGTGAAAATTGTTTTGTTGTGATTTTTGTTGTCAAATTTCCTGTCAAAATGGCGGCGGGTAGTTTAGCCTTTCATGATCGCCACTACTTTCACACGTAGAATGGATTATTTGCATCTACTGATGTGCCGGATTGTAGATCAGGAGGTTCTTTTTGTTTTGTGTGTTTCAAGATCTTTGCCGGTAATACAGAGTTCGTGCATCTGTGCTGGAATCGGCTTGAGTGTGTTCGTCAGCGAATTCGTGTTGTGTTGTGTTCATTATGACAGACCAGTGTGTTAACGTCGCGCCGACTGCTTAGAGACAGTGCGAGAAGTGGACGTCGTACCAGCCAGGAGAAGCGGGAGATAAGAAGAACAAGGCTGAAGTATGTCCCTCAACCACACTTGTATTTTATATTGTAATTGTGCGAGCATCAGACGTGGGGGCCATTCTTGAGAATCGTATTTACCGGACTGACATTGTTGCTCTTCAGGAGACAAGACTGGGCCAGGGTGTGTTACGGATGGCTCGTTTCAATTGTTTTTTTATAATAGGCGACATCTGGGTCTGGTTATCTTGGTACGTGATAGTATTGTGGCGTCAGAGGTCTAGATGAGACAGTCTAGGGACAGTGATGAGATGAAATTGCAGGCAATTAAGGTTCGGACAGAGCACCATATTTTGTTGGTAAATGTTTACAGCCTCTAATGCGAGAGTAGAACTCCAGAGATGGTAATGTTTTCATGAAATTATTCAAGCAACTAATATCATTTTCTATGGTGATTTCAAAGCTAATTGCAAATCTTGAGGAACTATTTCCTCCAACAGGCAAGGTGAGGAATTCGAAGAGGCAGTCGAAACCACTGGCCTTCTCTGCATCCTAGCACCCATGCTATATAACATATATACTAATGACCAACCCATGGACACAGACACAAGGAAATTCATCTATGCTCATGACATAGCAGTTGCTGCCAGGGAAAAGGGTTTGAGAAGGTTGAAAACAAACTGTCAAGTTTTTTCAATGCTATAGCAGAATAATACCACAAGAATCATCTTAAACCAAATCCTAGTAAAACCCGGGTATGTTTTTACCCCCTAAGAAACAGAGAGTCAGCAAGAAAACTTCAGATTAGGTGACAAGAGCAGGAGCTTGACCACTGCACGGCTCCCGAATATCTAGGTGTAAAGTTAGACCGCACTTTGTCCTACATGACGCACTGCCAAGAAACAAGGCGTAAGAAACACGAAAGAAAAAATATCATCCGAAAACTGACCGGCACAGCATGGGAAGAGCAACCGCCAGTTCTTCGACCATCTGCACTTGCCTTGTGTTTTTCCGTAGCTGAATACGCTGCGCCAGTCTAGAAAAACTCAGTCCATGCGACACTAGTTGTTACAGCAATAAATGATGCGGGTCTGATATTATCAGGGTGCCTAAAACCCACCCCCAGTGATAAAATATTCCCCATAATCGGCATAGCACCACCCGAGATTCGAAGAAGCGTCGCAGCAGAAATCTAACGAGAAAAACAGGAGCATGACCGAACGCACCCAATGTTTGGTCATCATGTACTGAGCACAAGACTCAAATCCAGACATAGTTTCCTAAAAATCAACACAGCACATACAGACAAACCCTAAAAGTCGTCGTATCAAGAGATGTCATGAATTGATTCAGGCCCCAGAGATGGAACCGTGCGGACCATGCCCCCTTACATCATCTGCCATACACAACATGGAAGTCGCTGAACAGACTCCGAACTGGTGTATCACGGTGCAAGGGGGATATGAAGCGAAGGAGATACACAGATGATGGTACATGTGATTGTCGCGCAATACAGGACCCAGACTACCTGATGACCTGCCTCAACCTCCAGGAAACATGCAATAGGTGTGACACGCTGGAAACAAATGACAAGACAATCCATATCGCTGAAAACTGGATGCACGAAGTAAAACGCGGTGCTTTGACACGGAAAATAAGTGTCAGGTTTGAAAGGTTTAATGGGCTCTCCCTCTTTTGCTGCCAGCCTTTGGGGACTTTAGCCCTTGACAAAAAAATTGGCATTGTAGTACAGTCTGCATTCTTCTTCTATGTTTCGGCTGTCTGTTATGATGGTATTGTCTTCCCGTTTAAGTGCTTCAAGAAGTCGAGTTGAAGCGCTTCAAGAAGTCGAGTTGAAGTGCTTCAAGAAGTAAAGTTGAAGTGCTTTATTTGCCACCGGGCCTAACGAGCTGCACTCAATACCTTCTCCACTTCCTGTAGCCATCTGCAACGAGATTGGAGCCGTCAAACTATGCAACAGAATATTCTCAGGCTTAGCGATAACTTAAAGAAATTGTTTTTATGTCTGCAGGCTAAAAAATTATGTTTACATGGTTTAATATTCAATTAAAATACGATGCAATCATATTACGGACATGTCGATGGACAAACTTATTCCAGGTGGAACACTATTATAAATATCCAAAGATGTAATTATTGATGCCGGTTAAAAAATAACATATGTTGAGAGAGTGGAATCATATCAACAAACTAAAATGATAACGAGTAACGTTTCAATATCCCTTTCTTCTGCTTCGCATCAATCAAATATATTAATGTACGAATGATGAGATATAACATAAATAAAAAGTCACAACTTTAAGTTTTATCATATAGTTGAAAAAGGTGATAAGAAAAATGATTTCATAAATGTGGTCTAAAATGTATGTACAGTTCTCAGACTACGATCAATTTACATTCAAATACAGTCAATATAATCTAGTTAGTCAACAATCAATTGAAGGGAGATAAAAATCCACAGAAGTCACAGAAATAGATTGCGTTTAAGAATCTACAAAAACAAGTTAACTCTCAGTATACACGTCACACAAAAGCAATCTAAGGTGGTTTGGCATGTTACACGGAGGTTTGAGCATGTTGTGGCAACAGGCATGGATGCTTATGTAAGTGAAGACGGACGACAAGGAGTGAGAGAAGAAAATAATGGGAAGTTTAACATCATAACATGATGAATAGTCAACAACAGAACAGATACATAACACAAGAACCGGAAAATGTTGACATCCCACAACCATCAACTTCATTTGCCATTGCACACTAAGTAATACGTATTGAGAATATAGAAATCTAGATTAGTGCTCTTCAACCTGGACGCTATCTTCCACTAGTGGACGATTTAAGCTTGCAGGCGGGCGGATTGAGAATAATGACATGCTGTATTAAAAACACAACCTGAGAAAACTATCGCAGAATACCAGCAAGCCAAGAAAAGTGCAACTTTTGAGGACCTGTATTTCTCCTGTGACAGCATAAGGATGTGAAGCATTGACACTTACTCAATCCTCGAGTCCGAGTGAAATTATTATGGAAAGGTCATCAGAAAACTGTAGACCGAAGAAAGAAGAAAACAAACAGTCGGCAAGAGTTGGAAATAAAGGAGAACTGGCTCATAGATTTCATCTTGAACAGAAAATTAAAATACTTTGGCCACATCAAAAGACACAACGGTCTTGACAAAACAATAATAGAAGGTATGACGCTGGACAAGAAAGACAGAGGCAGACCAAGAAGGTGACAGCACCAACATGTCAAATAATGCTTGGGTATGACTGGCGCAGGCTGGAGATTTGGTAAGAGATCGAGTTTATTGTGACGTTAGCGATGTTTTGCAAAGGACAAGCTACATGATGATAAAAACATCCATAAAACACAGACTCAGTGGACGATCGCGACATTTTCTTCCATTTACGAGGAATTGAGTGGACGGTACGGAAAACTGACCCTCACGAAAGTTATAAAAGTGGGAGACCAGGCATAACAAGGTTGAAGAGCACTGATCTAGAGTTATATAGGACACAACATCAGGTAATTTTAAACGCGATGCCACAGTCAGGTACTCAATCAGTCGGGTGCTTGACTCGCTCCTACAGTGTAGAGATAACCATACAGGTCATGTGAGTACCGGGACAGATGGTGAAGAGACCAACCTTAGGAGACGATATCACAACTCAAAATCACCAGATAGATGTGACCAAGTGCTCTCTCACTGAACACTTGATAGCCAATTGAAATGTGTTGTTGATATGACGTAACGTGTACCAGTTTCTGCTCCAGTACGGTGACTTTATAATATTTTTTTCTAACGATTATGCCAACTATTATTTATATGTGTACCGGTGTAACAGACCTCACTGTTTGCCCTGTCCGTTATTCTAACTCAGAACATTATCACACTCATCCACATCATTCATGACCATACTCAGTAAATGACATATCATACAGCAGGTGGCATATTTATTATATAATATTCATACCAGAAAAATGAGTAGTGAAATTACAAACACAATACAATACATATCATCTTAACTAAGTATTCTATTATTATATATATGTTAATATACATATTAACTAAAGCGGAAATTTTAAGCATTAGCTCTTGATGGAATTCCCAACTATCTAAACCCAGTTCTATTGCCTTGCAATTACATCACACACACCTCGCCTTAACTGCGTCCTCAACACACCTTATCAAATACTCTTCCTCACTCAAATTCCCTCAGGCGGGTGATCTGGACATACCTCGTTCACATTGTGTCCTGCTTACAACACAACGTTCAGATTGTCACTTAATACAAAACTCACACACCTATCTGAGCGATCCTGTTCTACCACTAACATTCGTGCAACAGTCTATCAATCGCTCCTCTATCTAAGTCGGTGAGTTAAACATACTATCTAAATTCAGTCTCTCTCTCTCTCTCTCTTGCTCTCACCTCTCTATCCCTCCTCTTCATCCAGCCTGCTGAGCTAAACATTGTCTCGAGTTATATACACTCAAGCAAAGTCAGCTTGACCAATGGATCTCAGAGGATGGCTATATTCAGTCTTATTGGAACGAAACACTTTGCACACCTGTCACTCATTCTCTCGCAGCAAGCCCCGCTACCAATCCGTCTGTCAATCATTCTCTCCCTACCCAAATCGGAAGGCCAGTGGTCAGCTCCTACCTGTCCACATTCTTTGCCCTAACTCTGTTCTCCTTTGTTGAGACGGTGAGTGACCTTGACACGCATTCAGGTACATTTGTTATCAGCAACCACATCACCCCTGTCCTAAACTCTCTGCTCCGGCGGGGACTGTTACACTGGCTTCTAATCCAGATATCGCAATGCTACAGTGGACCCGGCTGTAATTTGGTATCTGTTTTGTGTTAGAGAAGGCAAGGCTGTGAGGAAGGGAATTAGCTACATCACGTCATAAAAAGATCTTCTACAAGGTGAGGTACTATCCATTAGACACTTCTATCCTAATATCATATGGACACTATAATTAAATTATGTTTATACTGAAAAGATTAAAATAGAGCAGCAGTACCTACAATAACAAAGAGGTGTATTGAATATAGGCATTGAAATTTTGGATAGGTTGAGAAAAATAGATACAAGACAGGATGATAAAGGGTTCAACTAGCAATTTCGGTATAAATGACACTGTACACTGTAAAAAACACAAACATAACGTGGATATGTACGATATTACTGTCGAACCCTCTAAGTTAGAAAATGGATGATTCAAGTTGCTGCACAATGACAGCTAGGCACGTAGACTTCAACACCATGCTCATATTATCTTACGGATAACATTAAGTCGTCAGGTGTGACACGCAATTGTTATCCGGGCCAGGGATTATCAAAATTCGTATCAATAATATCTAGTAAACTTAACTGCCTCAGAAGACATGATTCATCAGCTCTCTGTTTCTCTTCTTTTCCCTTTCTTCTACGCTCTCTCTCTTTCTCTTTCTCTCTCTCACACACACACATACACACTCTCTCTTACTCTCTCCCCCCCCCCCTCTCTCTCTCTCTCTGTGCATATAAAAACAAATGTAAGTAGCATGCCCTTTGCAGAACGTCGCTTTTTACAACGGCCACCCTATTTGGCAGTTAAAAGTTTCTTGGCAGGAATGCAGTATGGTAGGTTGCCATTACTTTCCGTACACATAGCCCGAAGAGACAAAAACTACGTGTCTATCACACTGGACAACGCTGGATTCGAACTCCATGCGTTGGAATTGTGAAACGGACGATAGATCCCTAGGTCCCGCTGCCTCGCATCTCTGTGCATACATGTGTTTATTTAATCTTTATTAATACTTTCAGTCTACCTTCAGTGACTGAAGATGGGACAGTGAATGAATCTGGCTGCTTGCATCAGAGTCAGTGATCAGTGAACCATAACTGTCCAAGACCATATTCCACCTCCAAGTGGCGGTCCTGGAAATGGACTGCAAATGCGCAGTCTGGCTAAGATATTAGGGATCCAACAGGGAAGGTAAAACCGGTCACAAAATGCTGTGCTGAAATATAATGTGTCAGGCCACAAGACGCAGATATTGCAGACTACGACACATCGTCACAGATGTCCATTTTAGGATGAAAACTGTAGTAGAAGAAGAAGAAAAAGAAGTCTGGCTTATTATCAAAGGGATAAGAAAAAAAGACTGCTATGTCTGTCATGTTATTGATGACCATCTCCAAATTCTTACACCAAATGTTTTTTTAATATTCATTCATTACACATGTTACATCATCTATGCATCTTCCAAATGTCATCCGTTTCATCATCAATACATCATCAAATGTCTTCATGTCCCTATAAATCACAAAATGTCTTCATTCGGAATCTCTCACACATCATCAAATGTCTTCATGTCTCTATAAATCACAAAATGTCTTCATGTCCCTATAAATCACAAAATGTCTTCATTCGGAATCTCTCACACATCATCAAATGTCTTCATGTCCCTATAAATCGCAAAATATCTTCATGTCCCCATAAATCACAAAATGTCTTCATTTCCATATAAATCACAAAATGTCTTCATTCGGAATCTCTCACACATCATGAACATGTTTTCAGTTTATATCTCCCAAACATCACCAAAGAGCTTTATTTTATATCTGGAAATTGTATTTATTTTGTATAGTATATAATCCAGGCTTCGTTGTCCAGGAAGGGGCTGTAGTAAAGTAGTATTAGTCTATGTCTGTCATTGCAGACTATAAGGCGATACACCCTTTGAGTAAACTCTGCTTAATTTTTATTTTTTATTTATCTTTTCATTGTGGTAATCTTTTCTCACCTTTGCATATTCCAATATATATAATGCATCTATATGAGTTGTGACCCCACTGCAGGGGGAAGTAAGTGTGGTCTCTTCAGGAGAGCAGTTCCCCCATCTCCACGTAGCAAATTTATTAAAGAAATAACACTAGCCGATAGAGTCTAGTGTGAGGACCTCATCAGGGGTTGCAAGATTATCAATGAGCTCACGCCAAATCTGCCTTAGCGATTCCAGCTCTGATTTTTTTTCTTTTTGTTTACACTGAATTTGCAATGTAACGTTTTGAGAATCACTCCTGTAGTATGGAGATCTGCCGATAAACCCATTGTGGTACGTACTTACGCGGCGGAACTTGGTGGGGGCAGTACTTGAATATATCACAGTAAACATCACTAGACAAATGTGGCTCCGAAGGTTCTTATAAAACACTTACCAGCAGAGTATTTCTGATTATACGTCACGATTTGGAACTTAGTAATAGTTTGCGAGTAACGTTTTCACAGGTGGGCGCAGAAATAATGCTTTAACAAATGAAATGTCTGGCGTCCATTGTTGTTGAATATGCAGCTATATAATTGATTACACCCTCCCCCTCACTTATCCTCCACTAGCCCTGAGCCTAAAGTACATCATTTATGGTTGCTGAAGATGATTTAGCAGATGAAGTGAAGGGGTTGTTAGCCCTTGTACCTCCCTTTATATTGTTGGAAACAAAGCACTCATCAGTTATAAACTTATCTCTCAAGTTTTTCTTGTCTTTCCGTCATGTTATCTTTTCGACGTACACGTGATGACATTGTTTCAACTCCTTAATATATAAAGAAGCACATGGACTCACATGTGTATCTGCTTATTTATGCCCACTGTCACGTTGTATGTGCAGTTAAAGACAACTGTTTCAAATATAGAAATATTACGAACATAATTAATTTTAAAACAGTACCAGAGACATGCAGCTGGGTCATTAATTGTAATTATTTTTAACTAAGAATAACTTTGAGACACCAGATTCGCGAACTTAACTGAATGTTTATTCTTGGATTGTATCGTTAATTTATCCTATTCAAGCCTGCTCAACAAACTGAATATACCATTTGTTGCATTACAAATTTCAAGTCTGGTCGGTGTGACTAGTACATATAGGTGACACTCAAAATGGTATGTGAAACTGTCGTAAACTTATTTCAATTTGAAAGATGACTTTATTTTTTTAAGTTAAAATGGTTCTATGCTGAAACTGTTATTTAGCATCAATTTGCATTAGTCTCAATATATTAGTAATTACCAAATTTATATGTAATTTGTTGTATTTAATTGAAATCGATTATGCAGGCAAACTAATGATTGGTTACTTGGGCAAAATTAATTTTTTTTAACCAGCGAAACCTGTGTTTATTATGAGTGAATCGAAATTTAGACCCAGCTCTCTGCCGAAAACGGATGTGTCGGACCGTAGGGTGCAAATATCGCAGTCAAGCTGTAAACTAGCAACACAACACATTCCGTTCTCCGAACTATCTCTTGCTACTTGCAAAGCCCTGTTCAGGACTTGGTATCGGGAAATTGAGAACGAACGCAGCAGAAGAAGAAGACCAAGCTCAAGTGAAACTCTTATCTTAATGTTTACGTTACATTAGACGTAATACACGGGAAACTCTCGTATCTATGCTTACGATGCACCAGGCTCAATACAAGTAAAATTCTCGTTTTAAGCTTATGTTACACCAAGCTCAATGCAAGTGCTACTTTCGTATTCATACTTATGTTACACCAAGCTCAATACAAGTAAAACTCTCGTTTTAAGCTTATGTTACACCAAGCTCAATACAAGTGCTACTTTCGTATTTATACTTATGTTACACCAGGCTCAATACAAGTAAAACTCTCATATTTATACTTATGTTACACTAGTCTCAATACAATTACAACTCTCGTATTTGAGCTTAAATCACACCAATTTCAATACAAGTAAAACTCTCGAATTTATGTAATAATGTATAGGTAGAACCATTAACAGACATGTCCTGATGGTATGACGTGGACTAGTTCACAAATGTTAGCAATACAAGTAACAATGTGATTACAGGGGAAGATAGAACAGGTCCATTATTTCCTTCAATGCATGTCATGTGACCACTAAAGACGGTTGTGCACGGGTCTGGCAGCCTCACCATGTTAAATCATTTTTATAAACATCGACCTACAAACGATTGGAATGGGGATTTCTTGAAAGCTGGGTAGGGAAGCCAAATACATTGTCGGACTAACGGACCGATGGCTGAAGTAAGTAGGTTTCGACGTCCGTCTAATTTTATTGCAGGAACAAACAGTAAATAAACTTTAATACACATATAATTATAGGAAAACGTTTTTAGGACAAACCTACCCCTTGCAGATGAATTGTATGTTGGCTGGAAACAAAGTAGGCCCACTCAAAGATAGTACAGGAAAATCTATAAGGAAAATATGGATGCTGCTAATCTTCTCAATCAGTACTTTTGCACAGTCTACATAAAAGGAGACTGCTCCGGGGTCCCAGAAACCGTAGATATTTTTTAAAAGGGATATGGATACAGGAGGGTGGGGTAGATGGTGGGGTGAAAGATAAGTCTGCATTACGGAGAAAATGGTTTTTAATCAATTGGATAGTTTGAAAAAGGATACATGTCTGGGTCAAGATGGTATTCATCCAAAATTGCTGTTTGAAATTCGAAACATGTCAGCAAAACCATTAGCTATATTATATTTTCAAACACTTCCGAATGGGATTGTTCCAATGGACTCGAAAGATGCTCCAGTGATCCCCTCTTTCAAAAAGGGCAACATATCATATCTAGAAAATTATAGACCAGTGAGATCAGCGAGTCTAGTCTGAATAAATGTTTAGTCAATCATCAAAAGATAACTTTGTAAGGCGCTTTTGCAAATTTAATCTAATAAGGAATAGTCAGCATGGGTTTACTAGAGGGCGATCGTGCTTAACAAGTCTAATAGAAATCATGGAGGAGGTTATCAAGATAATAGACTGAGCAGAGCCAGGATGTTATTTATCTAGATTTTGCAAAGGCCTTTGGTAGAGTACCTCATCAAAGATTGTTTAGGAAATTGAAATCACATGGAATAGGTGGCGAAGTTTGCCTAATGGAGAGAAAATTGGTTAACGGGAAGAAGGCAGAGTGGGACTAAATAAGTAGTACTCTGAGTGGTGTTAGGTAAAAAGTGGAGTGCCACGGGGATCAGCGATGGACACATTTTGTTTATTTATATAAACAATTTGGACAATGATATCAGATCCATGTTTAGAAAATTCCCGGATGACACAAAACTATACAGTTGTGTTTCCACTAAAGGAGAGGTGAAGATATTAAAGTCGAATTTAAATACAATTCGGAAATGGTTTGAGAGCTGGCAAATGGAGTTTATTGTAGATACTTGTACAGTCATCCACATGGGTAGATCCAATATGAAATGTAGCTACAGAATGTGAGAGAATAATATCAGAAAGATAGAACCGGAAAGGGACCTAGCGGTTATAATAGATTGCACAGGTAAGATAAGTGAGCAAGTTCAGGTAGGAGTGAAAAGGGAAAATGCAATGTTAGGTATGATAAAGATTAACTTTGAAGTAAGGAAGTGATAGCCAAACCGTATAACACATCAGTTAGACCTAGATGGAAGTACTGTGTTCAGGTGTGGTCCTCATCGTAGAGTGAATAAAAATATGCTAGAAATGATACACAGAAGAGCGACACAACTGATAGTAGGATATCAGAATTATTGTTATGAGAAAAGATTAAGAAAAACGGTGTTTAGAAAATATAAAACTTAGAGATGATTTAGTGCAAATGTATGAGATAATGAAGGGAAAGAATAAATGAGACTATAACAAGTCTTCAAGGGACAGTTGGCTACAAGAACAAGAGCGCACAGCTACAAATTAATTAAAGAAAGGTCCAAATTAGATGTTAGGAAACATTTGTTAGTCAGAGAGTGGTGAATGATTGGAATGCACTGCCACAGGAAATATTGAGGACAGGGTCAGTTAATGCATTACAAATAGATTATATGCACATAGTTATTATTAGATCATGTTCAGTAGAAGAAACTGGTTGTAAATAGACTCTGCAGAGCCTTCTGAAACTGTATAAAGATGTTAAGTTAAGTTAAGAAACGGGAAAGAGCAACACGTTTTAGCAACTTAACACTACCTCTATAAATAATAGAAAAATAATTCAAATACACAACTAGTGACAAACGACAAAGAAGGAATAAAAAAACACACCACGGTGCATGCATACACAAGTCAGCAATTTATATAAATATTCGAGATTTATCACTGGAAAAGCAAAACACAAGCAGAAATAAGAACGAGGACGATACATAGAACAAACATCATAAAGCCGAGGCCAGTAAGGTTAGGATCGAATGTACCGCTAACAAACTAGGACGAACATTACTCCTCTATGTAAGTCCCTATATAAACGCGTGTAAAACATTGGGCAGAATCGGGGCGACAAATGTAAGCAATTGAGACGCGATGCTTCAGAGATATCATGACTTACACGGAAAAATCCACTATCAATATCGATGTAGCATATACAACCCAAAAGAAAAACTTTTGTTTGTATGTGGTACATCGATATTTGATTTTTTCGTGTAAGTTATTCTACTTCAGATAGGCAGTTTGATTGACTGGGAAAATCCCTTTGAAACGTCACATTCCAAAGCCTACTAAATAACATAACTCATAATGTGCCAAGGTTTATGATCAATCCATGCTCCACAAAGAGAAATACAAGAAATGCACGGTAAAAAACACAATACATAACTGTTGAGAGTGATCCTTTCACAGAATGTGGGCCCTGAAACCAACGGTATATCCATCTTTGTTTCCCGAACACGCTTTTACAGTTGCACTGATAGCTGACACATGCAAGTTACGTTATTTAGTCAGCCTTGGAATGTGACGTTTGAAAAGGATTTTTCCGTTAGTCAGAATGCCTGTATCTACAGTAGGCTTTGGTCAAACAGTATAGTTTATTCAAAGCAACAGCCTTAGGAACGTCATAGAGAAAAATTCAGTTTGCCTATAAACATACAATATATAGAAATGAGCGGGAATAACTTTGACGGAGGCAACAAAAATGATGATAAGCGTACAGTACTGAAAACACATAATATATAATGTTTTGAAAGGATCAAGATGGTGAGCTGTGCGTGAGTAGCAGAGGTCAGCGACCGAAAGCTGGCTGCCAGCATTAGGACCAGCGACCCAGAGCTGTCAAGACGCTTCTACACCTCCACGTGGTGATCCAGGATAACAGCCTGTAACAGGGACGACTGATTAAGGAGAAAGGGTCGAAGAGGAAAGGCTAACCCGGTACACAAAAATGGCTGCCGAAGTCGGATGTGTCGGACCGAGAGGTACAATTATCGCAGCCAAGCTGTAAATTACGACACAACACATTCCGTTCTCCAGACATCATCCTGGCACTTGCAAAGCCATTGTCAGGGCTTGGTAGCGAGAGTTTGAGAACGAAGAAGAGGAAAAAGACTTTTAAAAATGTAATGTTCTAATGCATTACTAAATTACTGCGACGGAGAAAAAAGTATACATACAAATGGAATAGCATTTAGGAAATTCGGTGGTCTAATGGGTTGTGAGATTAGTTTACAATCCCAATGTTCCAGGTTCCAATCACATCGTGCTCAGTTTTAACAGATCAAGCATGTCAATCAAGCTGTACATTAGTACCTGACGAAGTTAGGGGAACATTTCAGAGCCGCCGCGGGTGTTATGGAGTTGGTGCTCTGTCGTCGGCACTTTCATTATTATTATTATTATTTAATCCTGACTAATTGATATTATTTATTTGAGTAAAAATAGTATTCCGCATTACCGTGTGTTTAGCGGCGCACGGATCACACATACTATGCACATATCTGAACTCCAGATGTAGTCTTACTTTAATTTACACCAGACAAAATGTGCAGTGTAAATGTATGTATGGATGTATGAAGAGCGTTCAAGTCAAACCGAGACTTTATTTTGTGAGTCAAAATGCCCTTTATGTTTCAATAAAATATGATGCAATGTTTATGCACTTATTACACCGTTTAAGTAATACTTGAAATGTATTCAGTATGTCTAAACCAATCCAGGACAATCTGTTTCATTTCGTCATCATTGCTGAAATGCTGCCCTTCCAGGAATTCTTTTAGGGTCCAAACGGATGGAAATCGCTTGGAGCAAGGTCTGGGCTGTAAGGTGCATGTTGCAATAGCTCCCATCCGAGTTGCTGCAGATTACACATAGTGCGGTGAGCCGTATCTTCTTCTTCTTCTGCGTACGCAGTCAGACAGTAACCATTATTTTTTCGAAAAAAGCGGCGGTCATCCTGAGGCTGTCGCCACTGCCATAGAGCTTGTCTTGCAGTTCCACTGGTGATGGCCACATCTGCTCTCTCTGATCCTCGTATGTCGGGCAGTTCTGCAGCAGATGTTCAGCGGTCATTTTACCAGTACCGCACGGGCATTCGTCGGTACACCCTATCTTCAATTTGTTGAATAGGTGGTACCTCAGTCTATTGTGGCCAGTGCGAAGTCTGAAGACAACGACCTGCTCTCTTCGGTTCAACTGGTAATAGGCATCGTTTTTGGTGTAACCAGTATGTTCGGTTTCCCATTTGGTCATGTATCTGGCTTTGATAAGCCGTTTTGACTCTTCGTACGGCATACTAGTATCTGTTTGTGGTAGTCTTGCACCTTCTTTTGCCAGTCTGTCTGCCTCCTTGTTGCCTTGGATGTTGCAGTGTGATGGGACCCACTGTACCACTACCCTTTTTGGTGCGGACTCTGGCACAGTTTGCAGAGTGCTGCTCTTAAGTCATTAAGTTCAGTATTTTTCTGGTTTTTTAGCGCTGTGACTACGGCGAGAGCATCTGTAAGCAGGAATATATGGCTTTCATTTTCACTGTGTGTCACCATTTCTTCCACTGCCGCCCTCAGTGCCTCTGCCTCCGCTCTGAAATTGCTTGTGTACTTACCAGTAGCGAATGACAGTGTTATTTTTCTGCCATTTGGTAGGTTCAGGAATGCTCCTGCCCCTCCGTTCTGTGTGGTATTTGTTACAGAACCGTCGGTGTATGCATGGGTCCAGTCCATGCTTGGGTAGCTTTTCGTTATGTAGCTTAGGGTAGTATCTCTCCTTTCTTTTTCAGTCTGGCAGTTTTTGTTTGCAATACCTGGTATATTTTCTACCACCTCTGGAAATATATCCTGCCTCCAGGTAGGTTTTCGTACAGTAGTGATGGGTTTTGGTGTTGTTAGTGCGTTTATGGGATCTTCGTGCATCTTTGCTTTGGCTATTTCTGCAAAGTTTCTCCGCTTTAGTTTCCCATTTCCCAAATTGTTTAGTCTCTGGTGCATTGGATGGTCGGTCAGTCTTCGGAGTTTCTCTGACTGCAGCTGGGCTCTGCAGTCTCTTCTATCGGTCATGGATTGCAGTTTTGAAATCTTTTCAAGTTCTACAATTGGCGTTGACTTCATGCCACCTGTTATAATTCTCATGGCTTGGTTTTGAAGTTTGCTAACTTTATCGAAGTTTGCCTTCGCTGCTGTTGTCCATGCCGCAATGCTATACTCGAGAACTGGTCTCACTATTCCAGTGTACAGTTTCTTTAGTATGCCTTCGTCTGCTCCCCAGCTTGTGCCAGCAAGTTTCCTCATGATTGCCATTCTTTCTCTGGCTTTCATTCGGTTTCTCTCAATCTGACTTTTCCATGTCATGCGCCGATCAAATGTGACTCCCAGATAGGTTGGGTTGTCGTTTGGCTGCAGGAATTTGCCATTTAGACTTAATTTGGTATTTTGGGGTTTTAATGAAAGCGAGAATATTGTGCATGTGGTTTTCTCCTCGTTTATTTTGACCAGCCATGAGTTCGCCCACTCTTCCAGCGATGTTAGGGCCGTCTGCATCCGATTTCTTGCTATGGTGAGATTCTTTTCAGAGGTCCACATAGCCAGATCGTCTGCAAACATTGAGCTATGGACTCTTCTTGGTATATTCTCTGTAATATCGTTTATATATACCAGGAAGAGTGTGGGTGACAGTACTCCCCCTTGGGGTACTCCCTGTTCGAGTGTCACCTTTTTGCTCATTTGCCCTTGTATTTGGACTCTGGCCGTTCTTTGTTTGAGGTAGTGGTTGATCCACTTGTACATTTTCCCACAAACATCACTTCTTCTTAGCTTGACTCTAAGTCCGTCTTTCCAGACTTTGTCAAATGCCTTTTCCAGATCCACCCAAACAGCTACTGTGTGTTTCTGTGCCTGGTAGGCATCTTCTATCTCCTGGGCTATGAGGATGACCTGGTCCTCAGTGGATCTGTGCTGTCTAAAGCCGGCTTGCTGTGGAATTAGTATTTGTTTTTCTTCCAGATGCCACATCAGTCTGGTGTTTATCATACGTTCCATCAGCTTGCCGACACAGCTCAGTAGGCTGATGGGCCTGTATCCATTTGGATCTGTTTTATCCTTTCCTGTTTTTGGTACTGGTACCAGTATTGCGTCTTTCCATGCTTGGGGTACAATTCCCCTTTTCCAGCTTTGGTTCAGGACCGATAGCAGTTTCCTCTTCGCTGTTTGGCCCAGCCCCATCAGCATTTCGTTTGTTATCCCGTCTTTTCCGGGAGATTTCCTTTTCTTTAATGTTTTCATAGCCTCTTCCATTTCGCGCATTGTTAATTTGGCCATCATGTGCTCTTCAGGTGCCGTATTCATGTTATCGTGCCACTTTAGCTTTTCGCTAATGTCTGTATGCTTATTTGCAGGGACCTCGATGTGGTTTTCTCTGGCATAGTGATCGACAAAGGCGTTTGCGGCTTTCTTACCTGTGATCAAGTTCTCGCCCTGCTTGATGGTAATTTGTTTATTTGACGGGGTTTCGTCGTTCATGGCTCTGACTAGCTTCCATAGCTATATCCCGTCTTTGTCCAGGTTTAGGCTTTCCGTTTTATTTTTCCAGCTTTCTCTTGCTGTTTGCTTAAGAGTGTGTTTGTATTTCGTCGTGGCGGCTTTGAGGGCGATGTTTGCCTCCATGGATTTTTCTCGCTCTGCCATGTTCCTAGCGGTGAGCCGTATGAGGTCGAGTGTTATCTTGCAGGAGCAGGGCACAGTTTACGATCAAACCAGACCGTTTTCCCTCCAAGACGGGTATGTACATCACCCATAATGCGTATGTACTGTTCACTGTTGATAGTAGCACCACTGGGTAGAAAATCAATATGAATGATGCCAAGTTTATCACAGAAAACACTCGCCATCACTTCACTTGCAGACGCAATTGTCCGAAATTGTTTGGGTGATGGTGATTGCGTATGTTTCAACTGCTTGGATGTTCGTTTCAATTCAAGTGTATAATTATGCACACATGTTTCGTTAGATGTAATCAAGCGAACAAAAGTTTGCTCTTCTATTTCAAAACGTTCCTTCAATTCAGTGCAGGCTTGAACTCTTCTCTGTCGGTCAGAAGCAGAAACCTGTTTTGGCACCCAACGTGCACTAACCTTCCGAAAATGCAAATGTTCATGAATAATGGTGTTCACCGTACCCAGAGAAAGACTTGCCTCTTGTGCAATTTTGCGACAGGTTATGCGACGATTTTTCAGAATAAGACGTTCCACAATCTTGATATAAGTTCACCACGCCGGGATCATCACCCACGGATGCACAGCATTCTCTAAAACGTTTACCTAAACCAGATGTCTGACTGCCACTGTGTGTCTCTTTGCCAGATTGTGATTTCAGTCTTCTGTAAATATCCGCAGGTTTCATGTCTTTTTTCATAAGAAACTTCATCACAACACGCTGTACTATGCAAACACTGTAGTCAACCATTTATGTTCATCTGTCATGTGACTGGCCCATGACAAGTAGCCCATCTTGCAATAGCAGGAAACATGTGACCCTAACTAATGATAGTAGTTCTAGCGTGCTATGACCCATTCAGGTAGAATTATAACAAAAAGTCTCGGTTTTATTTGAACGTCCCTCGTGTGTATGTGTGTACATGTGTGTATGTGTGTGTATATGCGTGTGGGTGTGTATGTACTCCATCGTATAGAAACTAGATCTTCCCCGACATGGTAAAGCTGGTCATATTTTTATATAACAAGAATTAATAATAACAAAGAAACTGTTCCTGGATAGTACAATGATCATCATAACGCTAAGTGCTTGATATCCATCATAACGCTAAGTGCTTGCTATCCATCATAACGATAAGTGCTTGCTATCCATCATAACGCTAAGTGCTTGCTATCCATCATAAGGCTAGGTGCTTGCTATCCATCATAACGCTAAGTGCTTGATATCCATCATAACGATAAGTGCTTGCTATCCATCATAACGCTAAGTGCTTGCTATCCATCATAACGCTAAGTGCTTGCTATCCATCATAACGCTAAGTGCTTGCTATCCATCACAACGCTAAGTGCTTGCTATCCATAATAACGCTAAGTGTTTCCTATCCATCATAGCGCTGCTTGCTATCCATCATTAACGGTAAGTGCTTGCTATTCATTATAACGCTAAGTACCGGCTATCCATCATAACGTTAGGTGCCTGTTATCCAGCATAACGCTGCTTGCTATCCATCATAACGCTAAGTGCTTGCTATCCATCATAACGCTAAGTGCCTGCTATTCACCATAACGGCAAGTGCTTGCTATCGATCATAACGCTAAGTGCTTGCTATCCATCATAACGCTAAGTGCTTGCCATCGATCATAACGCTAAGTGCTTGCTATCCATCATAACGCTAAGTGCTTGTTATTCATCATAACGCTGCTTGCTCTATTGCTATACATCATAACGCTAACTGCTTGATATCATAAAACGCTGCTTGTTTTCCAGCATAACGCTAAGTGCTTGCTATCCATCATAACGCTAAGTGCCGGCTATCCATCATAACGCTACGTGCTTGTTATCCAGCATAACGCTGCTTGCTATTCATCATAACGCTAAGTGCTTGCTATCGTTCACAACGCTAAGTGTCTGCTATCCACCATAACGCTGCTTGCTATCCATCATAACGATAAGTGATTGCTATCTATCATAACGCTAAGTGCCGGCTATCCATCATAACGCTAAGTGCTTGTTATCCATCATAACGCTGCTTGCTATATTGCTATTCATCATAACGCTAACTGCTTGATATCCATCATACCGATAAGTGCTTGCTATCCATCAAACCGCTAAGTGCTTGCTATCAATTATACCGCTAAGTGCTTGCTATTCATCATTGTGATAAGTGCTTGTTATCCATCATAACGTTGCTTGCTATATTGCTATACATCATAACGCTAACTGCTTGATATCCATCATACCGCTAAGTGCTTGCTATCCATCATACCGCTAAGTGCTTGCTATCCATCATAACGCTGCTTGTTTTCCAGCATAACTCTAAGTGTTTGCTATCCATAATAACGCTAAGTGCTTGCTATTCATCATAACGCTAATTAATTGCTATCCATCACAACGCTAAGTGCTTGCTATCCATCATAACGCTAAGTTCCTGCTATCCATCACAACGCTAAGTGCTTGCTATCCATCATAACGCTAAGTGCTTGCTATCCATCATAACGCTAAGTGCTTGCTATCCATCATAACGCTAATTACTTGCTATCCATCATAACGCTAAGTGCTTGCTATTCATCATAACGCTAAGTGCTGGCTATCCATCATAACGCTAAGTGCTTGTTATCCATCATAACGATGCTTGCTATATTGCTTTACATCATAACGCTAACTACTTGATATCCATCATACCGCTAAGTGCTTGCTATCCATCATAACGCTAAGTTCCTGCTATCCATCACAACGCTAAGTGCTTGCTATCCATTATAACGCTAAGTTCTTGCTATCCATCATAACGCTAAGTGCTTGCTATCCATCATAACGCTAAGTGCTTGGTATCCATTATAACGCTAAGTTCTTGCTATCCATCATAACGCTAAGTGCATGCTATCAATCATAACGCTAAGTTCTTTCTATCCATCATAACGCTAAGTGCTTGCTATCCATCATAACGCTAAGTGCTTGCTATCCATTATAACGCTAAGTTCTTGCTATCCATCATAACGCTAAGTGCTTGCTATCCATCATACCGCTAAGTGCTTGCTATCCATTATAACGCTAAGTTCTTGCTATCCATCATAAAGCTAAGTGCTTGGTATTCATCATAACGCTAAGTGCTTGCTATCCAGGATAAAAGCGCTCTTTTGAGAAAGTATGTTTTTATGAAGTCTGAGAATTGGAATCTGATTTATCTCCACTTTGAATAAACGTGATAGATATATAAATCTATAGATTGAATTATTTTGAACACACGATTTCCGAGTCTTGAAAAAGTCAGTATAATTATAGGCTCTTTCCTTTTCATTTCTAGGATGTAAGTGCTTTTCTGAGATGGTCCCAACTGCAAAATTGACTGCCCTTGGGAACACTAATGGTTTTTTACAAGTATTTTAGATTAAAATACGTTTCAGAAATGTAATTTTTTTTCTAAATGCCGACCCTATCATTTGATCCTGTGTTGAAATACGGATAATCTACAGCTGAAAATACTGTTCAGATTTAAAAAAAAAAAAACAATTAAAAACTGCAAATGAGATGCTTCTGACGTCATTTAAATTGCCATATCTTTTCTATCTATGAGCTTTACGTAGAAGATTCGTTTTGCTAAGTTACAGACTTTCTTAATCACTTATCTTCTGCCCTGACGTACAGTGGTGTTTTACTAAGTTTAACATTAAATTGTGATCCTGCAAGTAAAGCAATGTTTTTCTCTTCTTGGAAATGTAAGCCAGATTTTTAAAATAGAAAGCTTTATGTGTTGCAAACCAAATGTTTGTGAGCAGAACAAAATGGAAAGCGTTATGAATGAACAAAGAAAATGTTCATGAACAGAACACAAAGGAAAGCTTTATGAATGAACAAACCAAATGTTCCTGAACAGAACAAAATATACATTTTTTCAGTTTGAACAAACCCAAAGGAATGTTCGAGAACAGAAACAAATATGAAGCTTAATATATGAGCAAACTCAACTGTTTCTGCAGAGTATAATCCATTTCAAGAGTATCTTGATCCTGCAAAGCTAGATTTAGATTTAGAATTTGGAAGGCTGTATGGGGCAATGGGAGAGGATCGTCTTGAAATTTGGAAGGTTGCATGGGCCAATGGGAGAGGATCGTCTTGGAATTTGGATGGCTGCATGGGGCAATGGGAGAGGATCGTCTTGGAATTTGGATGGCTGCATGGGGCAATGGGAGAGGATCGTCTTGGAATTTGGAAGGCTGCATGGGGCAATGGGAGAGGATCGTCTTGGAATTTGGAAGGCTGCATGGGGCAATGGGAGAGGATCGTCTTGGAATTTGGAAGGCTGCATGTGGCAATGGGAGAGGATCGTCTTGAAATTTGGAAGGCTGTATGGGGCAATGGGAGAGGATCGTCTTGGAATTTAGAAGGCTGCATGGGGCAATGGGAGAGGATCGTCTTGGAATTTGGAAGGTTGCATGGGCCAATGGGAGAGGATCGTCTTGGAATTTGGAAGGTTGCATGGGCCAATGGGAGAGGATCGTCCATTGAACTCTAGAAAAAGTATGTCACATGTATATAAAATATGGTTTCTAAAAAAAAGGAGAAGCCATGAATCACGATGGGCATTCGTCAAGCACGCACGGCACGATTGATTCTCACAATTTCTGTAAAGGAAGCTGGAAACATGGTACAAAGATAACATTCTGTCGAGATGGAGACCAGGTTTTAAATAACATTCTTTCTCAAATTGTATGCACTCTAAAAGACAAGCCGTCGTCTATTATTTCGTTCCGTCCAGAAGTCTCCAACTTGATACGGAAAATTAAAGTGTTTTTAGCGCGTGCCATAGTCTGGTACACACTTTCTATCCTAATTCTGGATGAGAAAGAAATTTATTGCCATTACGGAAATCGTGAATCAATGGTACACAAAACCAATCTATGGTACAGGAATGACTTTGGCTGCTGACCTTTGTTATACAGTTATCTTCATTATAGAATCTCAAGATGAGATCCTAGCACTTTGTACATCAACGAAATAGAACCGTCTTAACAACGCACTATTATGTGAAATAACATTATTGAGATTGATGTCTTTAGTGTACTTTATTATGCAAAATAGTATCTCATTTACTTCTCTGTGGTTCCATTTGTTGAAGCAGAGGCCAAATGCTGTAAATGGTTCCTTTAACCTAATTCCAGTCGTTGGCCGTGCGGTTCTATAGCAATATTTTTAACGTGGTGCAGCTAACAACCTTTTAGACATCTTCTTTTGTCGCATCGGTACATGCGTTTTAATTCACCCCAAACAAAATAAATATATATTTGTAGCACCGAATTTATGGAAGTGACGTCACATAATAGTTCAATTTTTAATCTGTTTGGGATGTCAAACATTCTGCTAGAATATACGAGAATGTATGCTACCGCTTATTCCTGCCATCTGAGCAATGAATTTCTTGAATATGTCAAAGTTGGTCCATGATAAGGATAGTACCATGCAGCTTCTACAGCAACATGACGTTATCCATGCTGCCAGACAATGTAATAACAACCATGCTAACTGACCCTATCCCTAAACCTAACCACAACACTAATCCTCACTCTAACTCTAACCATAACTCTGAATTTAAGCCTTAACATAATCCTAAACCTAATCCTAAACTTAATCAGAACCATTAGCCTAACCCTAAACCTAACCCTGACCATAACCCTAAGTCTAACCCTTGGCAAAACTAAATTGAACCTTATTTTCTACACTTCTATTTTGATCTAAGTCTGTACTTGTTTATTTAGAGAAAAATAATATTGTCATGTCCTCCCCTAAACACGAAATGGAATGTCCCTTAACGTACGATGGGAGCCCAGGGAACTCTATTTGGGGTGAACTAGGACACAAGTGCCGTCGCCTCATGCGGCATGCAAAGAAGGTGACAGTGGTCTTATTCTGTTTGCCCCTTTAAGTTGTTCTAAAATGTCTTACAGATCGCTGTTTTAATTGTCAAACTAGTTTTCCTGGCAGAAAACAAAACCCCTCAAAAAGTCACTAACGTGTCACTCCAGTATCATCATTCATGCACACTACCCATTCCCCTACCAGAAGATGTACCGATTGTGTCTTCAATGAGCCGATCCTGAAGGCAGACAGACATACCATCTGTATGATAAGTATTTATGTCTCAGGTGAATATACCGAAGAATAGAAGAACTCACTGTAAGAAGTGCAAGAAGCACACAGAACACAAGGTGTCACAGTACAAGCAATCGAGGGAGAGAGATCTTGCGCAAGGTAAGAGACAGATGTACGAGAACAGTCACCTGCGTGTTGCTAAAGTACGAACACACACACACACAAATAACATGTACATAGAAATACACACACACACACACACACGCACACGCATACGCACACACACACACACACACACATAAGCGTGCGGGTGCGTATGCATGTATGCATATATGTTTATGTGTGTGCTTGGTTTGACTTATTTGCACTTCTTTTACCCTGCGTTGTAGATATATTCTTTTTCTTTTACTTGCGACTTACAGTGTCTATCTGATGAAACATTCAGCCCTATATGCAAACCCCCGCCCCTCCCCCCCCACCCTCTCTAGTCCATTCAGGCCAAGGCAGCACAAATAGCGTATATATATTTTTATGTAAATATACACACTTTCTTGAATACGTGAGTAAATCTTTGTCAGTAAAGCATTATATAATATATATGTAAATAAATGACCTTTTTCGTCTATGCAGAAGTTCGTGAAGCAGGTATGTCTTTTCCCTAGACGGATCTTTTCCCCGTCGATGTATACACTTATTGTCGTGTTCTCTCTCTCTCTCCGAGTAGCTTCAAAAGTCCATAAGCCATTTTGGAGTGATGTCTTCCATGTGGTTCGCACTGCAGCTGAATTTTCAAAAAACACTGTGGTCCTACAAGCCATATTGGAATCATGAACTGCAGAAAGCGGAGGATGAAGTCTCAAATGCTAGGAACATGGCAGAGAGAGAGCAATCTATGGAGGCAAATATCGCACTCAAGGCCATCACTGCAAAATACAAAGGAACACTGAACCAAATAACAAGAGACAGCTGGAAAAACAAAACAGAAAGCCTCAATTTAGATAAAGGGAACAAACTATGGAAGTTAGTCAGAGCCATGAATCACGAAACACCATCAAATAAACAAATTACCATCAAATTACCGACAACATGCTTACCGGAAAAAAGCAGCAAACGCCTTTGTAAAACATTATGCCAGAGCAAACCACATTGATGTCCCTACAGACAGGCATACAGACATTAAAGAAGAACAAAAGAGCCACGACAACATCAAGATGGCACCAGAGGCGCACATGATGGCAAAACTAACAATGAATGAAATGGATGAGGCCATGAGAACTTTAAAGAAAAAGAAATCGCCCGGAAAAGATTGGGTAACAAACGAAATGCTGATGGGGTCGGGCCAAACAGCAAAGAGGAAGTTACTATCAGTCCTGAACCAAAGCTGGAAATTGGGAATTGTACGGCAGGCATGGAAAGATGCTGTACTTATACCAGTACCAAAGAAAGAAAAAGATAGAACTGATCCAAATGGATACAGGCCCATCAGTCTACTGAGCTGTGTAGGCAAACTGATGGAGCGTATGATAAACACCAGACTGATGTAGCACCTGGAAGAAAAACACATATTAATTCCACAGCAAGCAGGATTTAGACTACACAGATCCACTGAGGACCAGATCACTCTCATAGCACAGGAAATAGAGGATGCTTCCCAAGAGAAAAAGCCTACAGTAGCGGTTTGGGTGGATTTAGAGAAGGTATTTGACAAGGTGTGGGAAGAGGGACTTAAGTCAAGCTACGAAGAAGTGAAGTTTGTGGGGAAATGTACAGATGGATCAGCCACTACTTCGAAAACAGAACAGCCAGAGTTCAAGTACAAGGCAAATGAGCAAAAAGGTGACACTGGAGCAAGGAGTACCCCAAGGGGGGGGGGGGGGAGGGTACTATCACCAACACTTTTCCTGGTGTAGATAAACAACATCACAGAGAATATTCCAGAAGAGTCCACAGCTCCATCTTTGCAGACGATCTGGCTATGTGGACCTCTGAAAAAAATATCACCGTAGCAAGCAATCGGATGCAGCAGGCCCTAACATCGTTGGAGGAGTGGGCGAACTCATGGCTGGTCAAATTAAATGAGGAAAAAATAACATGTACGATATTCTCGCTTTCAAATAAACCGCAGAACTCCAAAATAAGTCTTAACGGCAAATATATGCGGCCAAACGACAACCCAAACTACCTGGGAGTCACATTTGATCGGCGCATGACATGGAAAAGTCAGATCGAGAGAAACCGAATGAGAGCCAGACAAAGAATGGCAATCATGAGAAAACTTGCTGGCACAAGTTGGGGAGCAGACGAAAGAATACTACAGAAACTGTACACTGGAAGAGTGAGACCAGTTCTCGAGTATGGCATTGCGGCATGGACAACAGCAGCAAAGGCGAACTTTGATAAAATTAGCAAACTTCAAAACCAAGCCATGAGAGTTAAAACAGGAGGCATGAAGTCAACGCCAATTGTAGAACTTGAAAAGATTACAAATCTGCAATCCATGACCGATAGAAGAGACTGCAGAGCCCAACAGCAAGCATAGAAACGCAGAAGACTGACAGACCATCCAATGCATCAGAGACTAAATAGATTTGAAAATGGGAATCCAAAGCGGAGAAACTTTGCAGAAATAGCCAAAGCAAAGATGAGCGAAAACCCTATGAACACCGTAACAACACCAAAGCCCATCCCTACTGTACGCAAACCCACATCAGCATATCATTCCGGAGGTGGAAGAAAATATACCAGGTATTGGAAACAAGAACAGCCAGACTGAAAAAGAAAGAAGATTCATAACCCTGGGGTACATAACGGAAAACTACACAAGCATGGACTGGACCCATGCATACACTGACGGTTCTGTAACAAATACAACAAGGAATGGAGGGGCAGGGGTATTCCTGAGCCTACCAAATGGTAGTAAAATAACACTGTCAGTGGCAACTGGAAAATACTAAAGCAATTTCAGAGCGGAGGCAGAGGCACGAAGGGCTGCAGTAGAAGCAATGCTGACAGGCGAAAGCAATGAAAGCCAAATAGTGCTGTTTACAGATGCCCTGGCCGTAGTTACAGTACTAAAAAGCCAGAAAAATACTGAACTTAATGATTTAAGAGCAGTACTCTGTCAGATGCATGACCAAATGGGAAACAGAACATACTGGCTACACAAAAAAACGATACCTATTACCAGTTGAACAGAAGAGAGCAGGACGTGGTCTTCAGACTGCGCACAGGCCACAATAGACTGAGGTACCACCTATTCAATAAACTGAAGATATGTGGCACTGACGAATGCACTTGTAGTACAGGGAAAATGACAACAGAACATCTGTTGCAAAACTGCCCGACATACGAGGACCAGAGAAAGCACATGTGGCCATCACCAGTGGCAACACTAGACACGCTCTATGGCAGTGTCGACAGCCTCAGGAGGACAGCTGCTTTCTTCGAACAAATACAGGTTGACGTCTGACAGCGTACGAAGAAGAAGAAGATTGAAAAGTATATCATTGATGCCTTGCAAATATCTTTATATCTTAGTAGGGGTCTGCCTAGAAGTCTCCTCCCTTGTGACAGCTCACCATAAAACACCAGTTTTTGAATGCACCCATTTTCCATTCCACTCACGTGACCCAGTCTGTCCAGTCTTCTAGCACGTAACAGTCCTATAGCAGAAGGAAGATTCGCCCGTTGCAGTACTTGTGTTTTTTTTCTTGTCCTGCCACCTGATGTTCATAATTTTGCGCAGGCAGGGGAGATGAAGTAACGTCTTAAGCTATCTGTCGCACCTAGAGTATGTCGTCCATGTCTGTGAGCAGTACAGCAGGGTACTGAGAACACAGGCTCGATATATCTGCATTTTTGTCAATTTAATGTTTCCCCACGCCCTCTTGAAAACGCCAAAAGTAGTTGCTGCTCTTTTAATTCTTATATTTATTTCATTGTGTAGCGAGAGGGCGTTTGTAATTGTTTACCCAAGGTAACTTAAATGTTTGGCTGATGCTAGGAAATTTCCATTGAGAGTGATGTTTGCTGGATTAACAGTACCGAACACAGGGCCACCGTCTTAGAGACGTTCATTGGCAGCGAGAACAAATCGCACGCCCCGTCTAAACCGTCAATGAAAGATTGCCAGGTGGCCTCATCGTGAGCCACAAGGGCAGCATCGTCAGCGACAAGAAGGTCTCTGAGTAGGACTTCCGTGGTTTTGTCTTTCCTCTTAGTCGGGCTGAGTTGTAGAGCGGAACATCAATATGGTGCGAATGTAAACATCTCCAGGAGCATGTTCGAAAGCATTTTTCAGAAGGACAGCAAATAGAATACTAATTAGTGTAGGGACAAGAACATAACCCCGTTTGACTTAAGTTTTGACGTCGAAATTGGCAGTTGTTACACCATCCATCTGCACGCTCGTCCTTATTGAAGGAGATGAAACGACGGAGTAACTTTGGAGAGCAGCCTATCCGCTCAAGAATTTAGAGAGTCTTGGTCTGCTGACTGAGTTAAAAGCCTTGGTGAGATCTACAAACGCAATGCAGAGAGGCCTCCTTTGCTCTCTGAAACCGCATTGTGACTCAGGCAGTACACGTTCTGCCAGTCTCTGTAACCTCTTTAGGATTACACGTGCAAAAGCTTTACCTGCGGCATTTAGAAGGGAGAAAGAGTCGATTGCAGCAGTTGAAATCATTGTAAAAATCACACAATGACTGTGAATAACATAGCCGCACTTCTGAACATCAATTAAAGTTTCGTAGCATCAAATCATAGATGATGTTCTCCAGCTCCACAAAATATCTGCCATGACAGTTGACTCCAGAGTTGAAGCAACGATGTGTTGATATATGTCAATAATGTTTACAGCGTTTTGAAGCAGAAGGTGTACCTGCACCCTAAGAAACAAAATAGTAGCTGGAGATTAAACTTGGATTCACCACCACCAGCGTACCTCAAAGATCGAGCATGGTATGGTACCATCCAACCTTTCAAAAACTGAAGACGTTCCATACGCATCCATCTACAGTGAAACTTATGCCGACCCTCCTTTGGGATGAACATGTCGTTACGTTAGAACATTACTTGCTCAGGGGTAACATTGTCACCAGCGTTCCGTATACTGATCTTCTCAAGAATTGTCTTCGACTCACAATCAAATCCAAATAACGTGGACTTCTGGGAACAGCTATCGTTTCGCAAGATTACTATGTTTCATGTCATTTGTAAAACGGTTGAATACATTGAGGGCCTGCACTTTGAGTGTCTTTCAAATCAGCTGTACTCGTCAGATCTCTTCTTAAGTGATTATGACGTCTTTGGGCCACTGACAAATGAGATGGGAGGAAAGACTTTTAGCTTCGATCAAGACTTCTACTGACCAGCCATTTATGTATGCGTGCAGACAAGCAGCACAAACAGCGGAACATAGTTACAAGACTGCTACATGCTTAGACAATTGTGTACTTACACTGGCTCAAGGAGACCTAAACACGAGCTATTTGGGAGCAGTGAAGAACGCTTCACTATAGCAACGTTAGCAACCTTTATCCAGATAACTAGATTTACGTGTATAGATAATAAAGAAATGGCGAACGACAAGAAGAAAGAGGAGGAGGTCCCATGAACATGTACATCAGGTCGTGCATGAGGGGCGACAAATACGACGGCGGAAAAAAACTTTTCTCCAAGGGAATCCATACATTTTACAGGAACTGGAGGACTCATATCGAAAGCACGGGAGACAGCGTGGAAAAATGATACAAATACGTGCCACTTTTTCTTACTACATTTTCAATAAAATCATTCAGGTTTGTCAGGTGAAACGCCTTCCCATATTGCCAGTTTGCCAGACTCGAAAAAAAAGTTAACACTCTGTCCTGCCTGGCATATTGTAAGAGGTGACCGATGAGAGCTGGGCACGTTTCTGGCTGAACCCATTCTGTAGAAACAATAAGCCACAAGACACATACAAGAGGACATCTAACCCGCAGAATAGAAGAAGTACCACTAAGTCAATTCCATAAAAGTCATGCATGTATATAACCATAAATACACGCGTGTAAATACACATGAATGGCACAAACAAATACACATACAAATGACCTGCATGTGCTTTCCCTCCTCAGGTCGGCGGCGATACAACAGGAAAAACTCGGGGTACAAAGGTCAAACAAGACCCATTTTACGAAAAAAGGTTAACTAAAATATTTACCAATGTCTTGTTAACTCTCTCTCTCTCTCTCTCTCTCTCTCTCTCTCTCTTTGCCCTCCTGTCATTTTATCTCTGTCACTTTCTATCTATACGTTTTTGGAGCGAAGAGTAGCCAGGTTAAAGTGAAGCATGCTGATCAGGACTCTGCCTCATGGTCTCGTTTGTGTACCTGGGAGACAGACTGTATTACAGCAATCTAGTCACCGAGTTGGAGAACTCACTTAGCCTCACATTAAAGCCACGAGAACCCCAGTCTACCATTTTAAGTACGTCTCATAATATAAGAAGTACATACAACTGTAAAGAGAGGAACTGATTACCAGGGGCGTATATTCAATATGGGCAAAGTGTGCGAGGCACCCCCGACTGATAATTCTAAAATACATTCTTAATTGCATGTTGTGAGAGTATGTTTACTAATTAAAAGAGAAATTATTTTGCAATTTTTCGTAAAATGTTGTTTCTTCCCTAAGATGGCACTGACATTTAATGGAGAGAAGAGGAAGCGAGAAATAAGTACTGGACCTATGTATCCGTGTGGCTAGAATCGCAGCACACAATCTAATATTAAATATGGGTTTGAAAGATGGATGGAAGAATTTTCCTGCTTGGTGTTAACGTTGCACTAACCAATGGTAATTGTGCGCCAAAATTTCACACACAAGGATGCAGCGTGAGAGTTTGGCTTATGAAACCACATTTGATCACACCCGTCTTAAAGTGATCTAGCTAATTTATGTAAGTCTTGAACTCCAAGGCATGTCTTCTTTTGAACTTGTTAAGTTAATGAAAGACAATGATTTAGAATCTTGACTGATAGAAGTGTACACATTAAGTGAGCTTATTTTAGCTGTTCCGAGTACTAAAAACTCTGTATAACGCTCATTTTATGATTTGAAGAGAATACATTTTGCTATTGTAGATGTATTCAGTGTAAAGATCCCTTGATTAACTTGAGTTTAATTTCTATAGAAAATTATATGTTACAAAACTTAAGACTGAATTACTTATTTTATGATTTAGTGATCAAACAGTTTTTAAGTAAAGAAAGGAGGCTGGCATTAGTAAACAAATTAGAAATTCCACAAAGTGTTCAGATTTGTAAATAGGCCAACATTAAATGTTAATGATTTTTTCCCCTTACTTTAAACATTCTTACTTAAAATAAAACCAAGATTAAGCAGACTTTTAATGTTTACCACTACTGTATAATAATAATAATAGTAATAATAATAAGAAGGAGAAGTATAATAGGAAATAATGCGTTAAAATTCACACAAACTGTGTTACGTCATTCTACAAACATTGTATGTATAGGGTATTCAACTCTAGGATTAAAGCAGCACACCTTGGCTCAGGGACCAGGACACGCCACTGCTCGTTACCCAATCTCAGAAAAAAATGAGATATACCGAGTACAATGAAGTCTATTTATTCATCTGCGACGACAATGCCAGGTACGGGACTACTTTAACCTTACTTGTCCCCTTTACAATTACTAAAAAAAGAATATAAATTGGCTTTTTACGTTCGTGTTATTATCGTTTGTTCATTCCTTGATAAGTACTTATTTAGGTCAATACGTCGATGAACGTCTATTATGTTGTCATGTAAAATGATTTTCCAATCTGGTCTGTACGTCAGCCTTTTGATTGTATAAGAACAGTAAAAAAAAGTGACCTAATGTTTTTTGTTTATAATTGACAGAAAAGGCCACATTCAGGTGACTTATTGACAACTTCTCATATAAATAAATATATAGTATTTTACTGTAGGCCCTCCTATATTCGGATACAAATATGGGCCTAACATCATATTCGCAATATGTCACACTGGCGTGGATTCGGCATCTTTGCTTATGGATCGTTTACAAGCAGTTGATTGTAGCCAAATGCATATTGTGGCATAAGCAAACAGATACAAACAGGAAAAATGCATGCGTTTGCAAAATCAAAGACACAAATCTGTTATAAGAACTAAAAACAGTTAATCTTAGATGAGTACATATATAATAGATACACGTGGAAAAATAATAATATAAATATATATATATAAATAACTCCAGACAATAGCCCAAACAAAACTAGACCAGGATCATACTATAATCATGGCCAATCGAGGAGTTTATTATCGCGGTTGATCGTGCCCCGCCTTACATAGGCAAAATCTCGTACTAAACACAAATCCTAATAGAATTATAATTAAATTTCTTACAACTTTGTATTGAAGATTCCAAGCCTTGCCGCCATTACTGCAGACGTCTGTTGCCTTCAACATTGCAATCTCATATCGATAGTTTGACTTGTGTAGCTTCCGAGTGCACATTATCTTCTTTGCAAGATGTGTTCAATAATTTCTATTTTTTTTTCAGGCTAAAACGACCAAGAAAATTGTCTTAAAACTTGAATGCAGAGATTGTGGAATCAAGAAGCAAATACACATCAAACGATGTAAGCAGCTCCGACTAGGAGGAGACCTGAAGAGAAAGGTAAGAATAAAATAGATTTATATGCTAAACCAGATCGTGATAGACCGATACAGAAAACAGATCATGATAGACATCTATTGAATCCTTACCTAATCAGTACAAGAAACATACTGCTGAACAATACACAAATCGTGCAAACGTCACACACAATTTACAAACCATCATGGAAATAACGACAAAATAAACACACATTTATTTCCTCCCATTAATTAAAAAGAATATAGAAATGGACAACTCTTTCAGGACGAGAAGCCAATGCCAGGGGTTGAGCAAAAATACTAAAAAGGACTAGCAATAAGAACACTCATTGTACACACACACACACACACACAAGCATGACGTAAGTGGTGATTAACGGTTGCTGTGCATGAAGCTTTTCATCCTGCATCACATCCAACATCCTCATCCTGTAACACATCCAACATCCTCATCCTGTAACACATCCAACATCCTCGTCCTGCAACACAACCAACATCCTCATCCTGCAACACATCCAACATTCTAATCCTGTAACACATCCAACATCTTCATCCTGTAACACATCCAACATCCTCATACTGAAACACATCCAACATCCTAATCATGTAACACATCCAGCATCCTCATCCTGCAACACATCCAACATCCTCATCCTGGAACACATCCAACATCCTCATCCTGCAACACATCCAACATCCTCATCCTGCAACACGGATTGCTACAGAACGACATCTCTGGAGTTCTGGTAGGTACTTTGGATATATTTTTTCTTGTCAGATCCTATAGGAGAAATAGATACATATGAAGTAAAGTAACCCATAGCATTACTGCCGTTGGGGTGTCATATGTTAGCAATCTCACATTTCAAAGGCTCGGCCATATGAGGGCGGTAGCCATCTCCTCTCCCTTGCCCATTTTTCTTCCCAGACTGAACCGGTATCCATTTCAGGCTGGGTCGACCAGGGATCCATTGCAGTCTGAAGACCGCAAATATTTCCGCCTCATCTGGCTACGCGGCTCTATACGCGGCTCTCGATACATACATTATATATATATATATATGAGTGTGTGTTTGTTTGTTTATTCATCTGTTTTATGTCTTCTTCTACCTCTTCTTTCTGTTCGCTTTTGTCCTGCTAATTCCTTTCATTGCCAGGTTATGAAACAGTTTCTTTATCGGGCCCTAATTATGTGATTTGTACACTGGGAGCTTTCACTGCTTTTTAAAAATTTCTACCCTCCATCTTTTGTGTGCGCGCCCTTGACTCTGTTTCCATTGTATCTGAATAGCATTTCTTTGTGAGGGATACTATCTGGTGTTTGTTGTGTCACGTGGCCAAACCATTTGGTTTGCTGTCTTCTGATGAGGTCTATCACTGGTGCTGTACCTACTTGTCTCCTAATATCTTTGTTTCTCATTCTGTGCATTCTTGTTACTGCAAGGATTCTGCGCAGGCATTTCATCTCTGTTGTTACAATGTTTTTTTGTATCTTTGCTTGTCAATGTCCAATTTTGGCACTGATAGCACGATGTAGGTAAGAATATCGTGTTGCATAGCGTTCTTATTGTATCCATTGTCACGTGTTTACATTGTAATATCTGGGGCATTTGTCCAATGGTTTGACTTGCTTTGTTACATCTGTTTTTGATTTTGGTGTCGTATTTTCCATCTGCTACGATTATGTTACCCAGGTAAATGAAATTGTTCACATGTTTTACTGGTTGTTTCTTTTTTAGTATTGTTGTTTCTATTTCTTTTCTTGCAGCCGTCATAACTTCAGTTTTCTCTATCTCCATCCGTACCTCATTAATCGTGTTCCTGAAGTTGTTTGTCTGAGGCTACTATTACTACTTGGTTATTAGCAAAGAGAAGTTCATTTAAGTGTTCACTGAAGTTTGTTCTCTCACTAATGTTGAATTTTTTGGTTTACATATTTAATCTATATATGTGATAAACAGTAAAGGAGATATTACACAGCCTTGCCGCGAAGAGGATCTAAAATGAAATTTGTCTGAATATCGTGCATTTATTTGTAATGTACATTGGCTATTTAAGTAAAGACTTTTGCGTAGGTTGATCAAATGTTGATTCACTCCATAACGTTCTAATGTTATCCACAGCCGGTATCTATTCAGTCGATTGAATACCTTCTATTGTTCCACAAAAGCAATGTGCGATGTTTTATCGTACTCGATTGTTTTCTCCGATAGTTGTCTGAGTGCGAAGATTACATTTGTGCAGCACCTGTTTTTCATACATCCCATCTGTGCTTCGCTAAGCTGTGGTTCTATGATTTGGCGTAGCCTTTTTCCAAATATTTTCCTGAATATTTTTACATTATGGCTAAGTAATGATGTTCCTCTATATTTTGTAGAGTCTTTTTTTGCTGTCCTTTTTTTCAATAAGGCAAGAATTGTTGCACTTCTCCAGTCTTCTGGTGTTTATTGTTTAGTCCACGCTAGGTTATGTGTAGCCATGTTATCCATCCATCTTTTGTTGCATTGATTAGTTCGAGAATGATGTCATCCGACCGTGGTCACTTGTTTGATGGTACCGCTTTTATAGCGTTTATTTGATCTACGATTCAGTTATTTCCGGTTCTAGCTCTGAAGTAATGTCAATATCTGGTGGTTAATTCCCCCGCCCCACCTCATTTTGATATTTGAAATACTCTTTTCATGATCTTTCTTTTGTGGATGATATCATTTCCATTTTCATCACTTATGTTGACTGTTGGGTTATAACACTCATATCTGTGTCTTATTATTTTGCTTTAACTTTCTTATTGTATTTTTATTATATGAGTTTAGATCTTCTCCGTATTATTGCCAAGCTATTGTTTTCGACTCTTGAATTGCCCTGTTTGTGGCTTTGTGCATGTATATATGTATGTATATATGTTTGTTTGTATTTATGTATGTAAGTACGAATTATTGTATTAATGTGTGTAGTGTATGTGTGCGTTTGTGTGTGTGTATGAATGTGTGTATGTTTATGTAAATACATACACAAACATTAATTATTCATAGCCCATAAAGAGAAACATTATAGAATAGACGCATTGACATACAATATATATCATATCACTTGAACTGAATTGAAAACTGATAAACAAAAACACGAGTGCGTCATCTCGGACTCATAAATGGAACTATTCCACCATATATATGTCACTAATAATTAAACTATTTCTGACACTTATAGACTGAAATATCAGAACCAACCTTTCTACTTCATAAATAGCAATACAAGTACATAACTTTAACAAGTCAAACATCAATATTTATCTTCCTGACCCATACACAACAATATGAAAGCTTAACTTTAATAAATCAAACATCAATATTTATCTTCCCAACTCATAAAGAACATTGTGACAAACCGAAGTCCTACACATGACGACAGTGTGGCGCAGTACTGTCTCGTCCCAAGCGCTTCCTATACTCCCCCCCCCCCTTTCCCCCTTAATTTAGGTTTAGACATGAGTTAGATTTCTGAATATCCATTCCTGTACTGTTGTTCGGAGTATATGTTTTGATAATGCAGAGATACTTTTGTTTGTGATCCTTGTCGCAAACATCCTATTGCACACATAATTATAAAAAATGTACTGTTCAATCCTATCGTTTTATAATATAATAGTATTTTTCTTTGCTTTAATTATTTCCAGGGGGAAGTGCTAACATTTTAGAGATCTGAAGAGAAGACCACGATGTTTGTCCTAATCCTGACGAAGAAAGTTCCTATACACTGGATACGACCTTTCATTGGTTGTTGTAAATTCGTTATTTGCCAACAACCGTGCTATCATAAAAAAACCACACAATGGTGTTGTTGTATATACAAAATTAACGAAATAAACTAAAATGCATCCTGGTGATGCAAAATCATTTAATGCCGTGTTCTAATTTTTGGTTTTGAAAATAAAAAGGTTTCACAGATCATTCTGTGCCATTTTAGCAATACGTTGTCACAAATGTTCTGTTCTGCCGAGATTCGACTTTATTACACTCCGAGCTTCAGCATTAGTGCTCAGTCTCACTCAGAAAATTGTGACGGGTGTGGAAACTGATGGTTACTGTTGCTCGTTGGTTGAACACAATCCTGCTCTGTCGTGTCATGCGGCCCACTTCGCTCGACCCTTGTTTGATTTCCAAAGTTCCACAGTCTGTGTATTACTGATTCATCTATTGCGACATCATGATCCAACAGGCGGCCATTAATAAGACTTCGAGTTGTCGACTCTATCCATATTCAATATGCCCATAATGTTGTTTATGCAGCCAGGATGACAACTTTTTCGCTGCACGACATGATCCGGACATTAGATCCACAACAACTCCTGGAGGTTTGAGTCCTGTGCAGTTCCTGTTCATTCACGCTTTGACCAGCCCTTCTGTACATTCCGATGCAAGGACTGGGAGTCTGTCCCAGATCTAGATGAGGTTACTGCTTCCATTACTATTCTCAAATTGGACATGGTTGTCCTGCATACCCCACTCCACTCAGCAAAAACCTATCTTCTTACTCTGGCAGACACACTTCAACCTGATGTCCTACTGCAGAGCATCAATCCATCGGTAAATATGACGACATTGCAATCTTGAGTGTAAGCAGTTATCAGCTGGTTAACATAGAGCTCTACGTTCTCGCTGCATCACTCTGGATTCCCTAGCTAGTGTTATGGTAATCTGTCATTTTATCAACAGTGTAAACTAATTCTTTTCCGCTGACTATAGCTTCAATTGTAGTTGCCTGTTCAATCGTTCTCTCTGCTTGTACCATCTACAAAATCCATTTCGTGATTCTTGATCCCCTGATGCTTAAAGTGTTATTGTACAACAGGTATCTCTTGTCTGGTGGTACTCGAATATTGGCTTCGATCTATGCCTGTACAACTCTAGATATGACAGACAGAAATCCTCGTAAATTTAAGAATATGCACTTTGTGTGTGTTTAATCTGCTTTTATTAGGCTATTAAAGCTAACGTGATTGCATTCTATTGTGTTGAATCTATTTTTTCTTGGATGACGACATTCTGGTAAAAACTTCAACTGGCTGTTATGTATCTGTAACATTCTCATACAAAGCGTTGATGGGGAGCGAAACTTGGGATATGGGAAACTACTGACTAGCTGAGGAAAAAGCCCAAGTGAGATGGATGAGTACTGCTTGTCTGAAAGAAGGAACCCTATGAGATGGATGAGTACTGCTTGTTTAGAGATGGACACCTGTGTGGTGGATGAGTACTGCTTGTTTATAGACGGACACCTGTGTGGTGGATGAGTACTGCTTGTTTATAGACGGACACCTGTGTGGTGGATGAGTACTGCTTGTTTATAGACGGACACCTGTGTGGTGGATGAGTACTGCTTGTTTACAGATGGACACATGTGTGGTGGATGAGTACTGCTTGTTTACAGATGGACACCTGTGTGATGGATGAGTACTGCTTGTTTAGAGATGGACACCTGTGTGATGGATGAGTACTGTTTGTTTAGAGATGGACACCTGTGTGATGGATGAGTACTGTTTGTTTAGAGATGGACACATGTGTGGTGGATGAGTACTGCTTGTTTATAGACGGACACCTGTGTGATGGATGAGTACTGCTTGTCTGAAAGACGGAGCCCTGTGAGATGGATGTATTTTGATTGGTTGGTATATAGAAGGTTACATACGTTTGATAAGAAATGTTCTTCTTCTTCTTCTTCTTCTGCGTACACAGTCAGACAGTAACCATTATTTTTTCGAAAAAAGCGGCGGTCATCCTGAGACTCTCGCCACTACCATAGAGCTTGTCTTGCAGTTCCACTGGCAATGGCCACATCTGCTCTCTCTGATCCTCGTATGTCGGGCAGTTCTGCAGCAGATGTTCAGTGGTCATTTTACCAGTACCGCACGGGCATTCGTCGGTACACCCTATCTTCAATTTGTTGAATAGGTGGTACCTCAGTCTGTTGTGGCCAGTGCGAAGTCTGAAGACAACGACCTGCTCTCTTCGGTTCAACTGGTAATAGGCATCGTTTTTGGTGTAACCAGTATGTTCGGTTTCCCATTTGGTCATGTACCTGGCTTTGATAAGCCGTTTTGACTCTTCGTACGTCATACTGGTATCTGTTTGTGGTAGCCTTGCACCTTCTTTTGCCAGTCTGTCTGCCTCCTCGTTGCCTTGGATGTTGCAGTGTGACGGAACCCACTGTACCACTACCCTTTTTGGTGCGGACTGCTGGCACAGTTTGCAGAGTGCTGCTCTTAAGTCATTAAGCTCAGTGTTTTTCTGGCTTTTTAGCGCTGTGACTACGGCGAGAGCATCTGTCAGCAGGACTATATGGCTCTCATTTTCACTGTGTGTTACCATTTCTTCCACTGCCGCCCTCAGTGCCTCTGCCTCCGCTCTGAAATTGCTTGTGTACTTACCAGTAGCGAATGACAGTGTTATTTGTCTGCCATTTGGTAGGTTCAGGAATGCTCCTGCCTCTCCGTTCTGTGTAGTGTTTGTTACAGAACCGTCGGTGTATGCATGGGTCCAGTCCATGCTTGGGTAGCTTTTCGTTATGAAGCTTAGGGTAGTGTCTCTCCTTTCTTTTTCAGTCTGGCAGTTTTTGTTTGCAATACCTGGTATATTTTCTACCACCTCTGGAAATATATCCTGCCTCCAAGTAGGTTTTCGTACAGTAGTGATGGGCTTTGGTGTTGTTAGTGCATTTATGGGATCTTCGTGCATCTTTGCTTTGGCTATTTCTGCAAAGTTTCTCCGCTTTAGTTTCCCAGTTCCCAAATTGTTTAGTCTCTGGTACATTGGGTGGTCCGTCAGTCTTCGGAGTTTCTCTGACTGCAGCTGGGCTCTGCAGTCTCTTCTGTCGGTCATGGATTGCAGTTTTGTAATCTTTTCGAGTTCTACAATTGGCGTTGACTTCATGCCACCTGTTATAATTCTCATGGCTTGGTTTTGAAGTTTGTTAACTTTATCGAAGTTCGCCTTCGCTGCTGTTGTCCATGCCGCAATGCCATACTCGAGAACTGGTCTCACTCTTCCAGTGTACAGTTTCTTTAGTATGCCTTCGTCTGCTCCCCAGCTTGTGCCAGCAAGTTTCCTCATGATCGCCATTCTTTCTCTGGCTTTCATTCGGTTTCTCTCAATCTGACTTTTCCATGTCATGCGCCGATCAAATGTGACTCCCAGATAGGTTGGGTTGTCGTTTGGCTGCAGGATTTTGCCATTTAGGCTTAATTTGGTACTTTGGGGTTTTAATGAGAGCGAGAATATTGTGCACGTGGTTTTCTCCTCGTTTATTTTGACCAGCCATGAGTTCGCCCACTCTTCCAGCGATGTTAGGGCCGTTTGCATCCGATTTCTTGCTATGGTGAGATTCTTTTCAGAGGTCCACATAGCCAGATCGTCTGCAAACATTGAGCTATGGACTCTTCTTGGTATATTCTCTGTAATATCGTTTATATATACCAGGAAGAGTGTGGGTGACAATACTCCCCCTTAGGGTACTCCCTGCTCGAGTGTCACCTTTTTGCTCATCTGCCCTTGTACTTGGACTCTGGCCGTTCTTTGTTTGAGGTAGTGGTTGATCCACTTGTACATCTTCCCACAGACATCACTTCTTCTTAGCTTGACTCTAAGTCCATCCTTCCAGACTTTGTCAAATGCCTTTTCCAGATCCACCCAAACAGCTACTGTGTGTTTCTGTGCCTGGTAGGCATCTTCTATCTCCTGGGCTATGAGGATGACCTGGTCCTCAGTGGATCTGTGCTGTCTAAAGCCAGCTTGCTGTGGAATTAGTATTCGTTTTTCTTCCAGATGCCACATCAGTCTGGTGTTTATCATCCGTTCCATCAGCTTGCCGACACAGCTCAGTAGGCTTATGGGCCTGTATCCATTTGGATCTGTTTTGTCCTTTCCTGTTTTTGGTACTAGTACCAGTATTGCATCTTTCCATGCCTGGGGTACAATACCCCTTTTCCAGCTTTGGTTCAGGACTGATAGTAGTTTTTTCTTCGCTGTTTGGCCCAGCCCCATCAGCATTTCGTTTGTTATCCCGTCTTTTCCGGGAGATTTCCTTTTCTTTAGTGTTCTCATAGCCTCTTCCATTTCGCGCATTGTTAGTTTGGCCATCATGTGCTCTTCAGGAGCCGTATTTATGTTTTCGTGTCCCTTTAGCTCTTCGCTAATGTCTGTATGCTTATCTGCAGGGACCTCGATGTGGTTTGCTGTGGCATAGTGATCGACAAAGGCGTTTGCGGCTTTCTTACCTGTGATCAAGTTCTCGCCCTGCTTGATAGTAATTTGGTTATTTGACGGGGTTTCGTCATTCATGGCTCTGACTAGCTTCCATAGCTTGTTCCCTTCTTTGTCCAGGTTTAAACTTTCCGTTTTATTTTTCCAACTTTCTCTTGCTGTTCGCTTGAGAGTGTGTTTGTACTTCGCCGCGGCGGCTTTGAGGGCGATGTTTGCCTCCATGGATTTTTCTCGTTCTGCCATATTCCTAGCATTTGTTACTGCATCTTCCACTTTCTGTAACTCATCATTCCAGTAGGGCTTATAGTTTTTCCTAGCTCCTCTTGGGATGGTTTCAGTGGCGGCTTGCATTATTGCCTTGCTTAGGCTCTCTACCATGGGCTTCATTTTGGTGTTTCGTGTGTTGATGGTTTCACACAGCCCATCTGTCAGGATTGCAAATCTGTCCCAGTCGGCTCGTTTGTAATTCCAACGTGGGAGCGGTTTTGTTTCCTGTGGGCCTACTTCCATGTCAATGGTTAGCCTGATCGGCCTGTGGTCGCTACCTGCCAGTTGATTTAGCACCTGGCGGTCTATTTTGATAAGAAATGTTCAATACATGTTGCTTTTTTATTTTATTTTAATGATCCGGAAGCTGTTAATTGCAGAGGTAATGCAAGTAGCATGTCCTTTGCAGATCGTCGATTCTTACAAATGACAACCTATTTGGCTGTTAAAAGTTTCTTGGCAAGTGTGCAGTACGGTAGGTTGCTGCAAT
Source organism: Ariolimax columbianus (assembly GCA_036924085.1). Taxonomy (NCBI): domain Eukaryota; kingdom Metazoa; phylum Mollusca; class Gastropoda; order Stylommatophora; family Arionidae; genus Ariolimax; species Ariolimax columbianus. The sequence goes on from JAVGWX010000006.1 coordinate 107,829,169, forward strand.
TACTTTCCGAACGGGGAGGAGCATCGTTTCGAGAAACAAATCCAATGTCTGAAAAAACTGGCCACGAACTCGGTGCATTGGGATCGTGAAAAGGCCATTTCACTGCCAGGTCACAGTGCCACACTTATTGCATATACATGCTGACATTCACAATACACAACTTTTTTGTAATTATTTTTAAACAAAGAAAAACCAGCAAATGAGAAATAATAATGGCGTTAATGTTATTAAAACAATAACACCAAGGCGCAGGAACAACACCTGAAGGTCCCAAACTACAGAGTTATTCAACTTGCGACGACACATGTATTCAACAAGTGAACAATGGAAGCACAAGTAGCACGAAAACAAAGAACACAACTGAAAATAGTATGAAATCAAATTATCCAACCAGAAACAGCATGAAATCAAAGAACCCAACCATAAATAGAATGAAATGCAAGAACCCAAAAAGAAATAGTACGAATACAAAGAATACAGCTAGAAACAGTACGAAGACAAAGAATACAGCTAGAAACAGTACGAAGACAAAGAACACATATAGAATAAGTATGAAAACCAAGAACACAAATAGAAACAGTTTGAAAACCAAGAACACAACTAGAAACAGTATGGAGACAAACAACACAACTGGAAACAGTATGAAGACAAACAACACAACTAGAAACAGTATGGAGACAAACAACACAACTAGAAACAGTATGGAGACAAACAACACAACTAGAAACAGTATGGAGACAAACAACACAACTAGAAACAGTATGGAGACAAAGAACACAACTAGAAACAGTATGAAGACAAAGAACACAACTAGAAACAGTAATAACGGAGTCTGACGGTTGCTAGTAAGAAGAAATAATCAATACAAGGTTCCGTGATCTCTACCACCAGCTGGCACATTATACTCATCACTTGTCCTAACTAGAGCCTTTATTGCACAGGGAGCGGTCCTGGGGAATACCATATACATAATCTAGACATCGTAACTATGCAGGAAGGAGTATAAAAGTACTGCAATGAGGAAATAAGTATTCTTTGAGGTCGCCTAGCTTGATCATAATTTAGTGTAATGGCTAGCATAAAGATGATTTAGGATTGTCGAGGAAGTAGATGAGTTGGCAGAAACACACAAGAAAAAGAAAATATAAATCTTCGTAATCAGAGCCATTATATGTGAAGCTTTATTTGAGAGGACTAGAATCTATGGCCCCAGTCTAGGATATATCTAACTTGTTTCTGAAATTGAGTTGTCCTCTGCGTGTGTGTATATGTATGGGTGTAAGTGTGCCTACTCATTCGTGAGTTCGTTTTATGTGTGTATGTGTTAATGTGCGTCTGCGAGAGTGCTCATGTAGGTATGTGTGTACGTTGGACAACAGATCAATGTTTTGCTCTAAATTAAAATACAATATACGAAGTCCTGCAAAATGATCTGAGTTAATCAGAATACAATTGATGGCATTGAAAGCTAGCGAATGTATAGCTGAGCTCTGTTGTCGCTCACTCCAATCTCCTGATTATATTTCCAGGCGCAATATGTTATGAGTGGGAGACAGCTCTCCGGTTCTCGGAAAGAAACAAATCGAAGTGACGAAATGACAATTAGCCATTATTAAACCATGCCTCCAACCGTGGATGTTATTGATCACTAGCTGCTGATTCCTTGTGTGGGTCAAAAAGTTCAGGACTTGGTGTCGTGGAAGACACATGTAACGCGATATTACACAGAAAAAAACTCCCACGCACAGACAAAATGGGAGACAGATAACAAATGGCTGAGGCCTGAAAAGATATTTCTTGCTAATTTCCTGCTCCACGCAAGGTTCACGTTGACTGAGCCGGAAATATTGTTCAGGGTGTTCGGTTAAATTATAAATGGCAGTTAAACATATTTGGTTTCTTTCTGTTTTGGAAAAACACATTCTGTGACATGATTGGAGCAGCACTAGATAAATCTATTGCCTCTAGATTTATATTTTCTTGCACATAAGGACATTCGTGTGGATTTGACTGAATGATAAAAACTGACTGCTCTGTGCATGTAATAATTATTATGATGATATGAATCAGTCTTGATCAAGTAAAATAAACATATTAACAAAGGTAGGTTAGGAAGAGGTAAGCTGTTTAAGCGGCGATGGTCTATGGCGCCTGCTGCCTATGAGCATCATGAGTAGCAGTGTCCCAGGCTGAGTGCAATATGATATCTTTCTGATTTGACCAAAGCAGGTGGTGGGTGCGTCATGGCTGCATGAGCGGGATCATGATGAAGAGGGTCGTTTCTTATATTTGATGTCCATCGTCTCATTTAGAAGAGATGTGGCTCACGACGTCTTTAGTAAGACGGGCCACATGTTAAACCAGCGGGCCACATGTTAAACCAGTGGGCCACATGTTAAACCAGCGGGCCACATGTTTAACCAGCGGGTCGCAAAAATTGGCCTCTGGCTACTCACGGGGAAGTCTTCAGTGCTCTTCTGATCTCTCTGCGGAGTAGTTCATGATTCAGACCTGTCTCTGCGGAGTAGTTCATGATTCAGACCTGTCTCTGCGGAGTAGTTCATGATTCAGACCTGTCTCTGCGGAGTAGTTCATGATACAGACCTCTCTCTGCGGAGTAGTTCATGATTCAGACCCAAACTCAGGATGGGCACGACACATGTCATGTAAATTAGTAGTTTGGTCTTCAGTTTAACAAAAAAACCAATATTATCATCATTTAAAGTTAGTAAAGAAGATGCAGCAAAATAACGACAATGATGTATGTCATATGATCACTTGATAACACACATCACATTGATCAGTAGAAAATTGAAGGGGAGCAATATACATCGATGTCAGTCAGTCGAGATAACATTGAACACGAGTGGGGACCTTTTGATAGAAACAGAACATCTGACGAGATTGTATGAAATGTTGTTGTACGTTTGCAAATGTCCACAATGAGTCGGTTACTCTTTTGTGTGCCCTGAAAAGGACGTTAAGTGGCGGGTGGCAGTAGCTTTCCTCACATCCCGAGCGTGCTGATGTAGGTGGACCGGGGTCCTCCAAGTGGTTGTGCTAATGAATGGCTTCATCTACGAGTCGCTCACTACTTTGGCGTTTACGTCGATCCCTCACCTTGTTAGCCAGGCTGCCATGAAAGTAGCCCGTTTCCGGGAAGGACTACGAGGAAGCCAAGGTGAGGGTCTTGTCCAGTATATTTTATCTGAACCTGACTAATATGTCTGATCAATATATTTTGTCTGACCAGCCTTTAGTCTTGGCTTACCTCGCGGCGGGCGTATTAGCATGCCCCAGCTGCAAGTGGTCTTACTATGTCTCCGTGTACATCATTTTGTTGCTCTACAATGTGCGAGACAATGACTTAACATTTTCTAGTGTGTCTACATGCGCCAGCATTACATCCTGGCTTCATTTTTCATTTTAATTTTATAGTTCCTTCAAAGCAAAAATTATTCAAGCAATCAGTTATCTTATTAGTTTCGTTTAGTTTAGTTTAGTTTAGTCGAAGAATCAATGTCATTGCACACGGTTTCACATATTAGCGGTCTGTTATTCCCCATCTCAGCACAATACACGAACTCCGTAGCATTGGCGAGGCTCCTGTTATAGTTTGGGTGGATTTTTAACATAATTTTGAATTTTTCCCGGGCCACGGCCGTAAACCTACTCTTTTTGAATTTCATCTTCCGAGGGATTTTTAACGTGCGCTACACTGAACACAAGTGTCCGATATCTACTACCCAGAGATACCAGGAAATTCTGGAATATATGTTTAAGGGAAAATAATTCACTCGTAAGGAGAACATGATCCATTCATATTCACACGGATGTAGGAAAAGTATAGAATATTATAACATAAAATTGCATAGTATGATTTAGTTTAATATGGTTTGGCATAGTATAACATTGCATTGTATAGCATACCATAGTATATGCATAGTATAGCTCAGCATATTAGCCTCTAGCATTAATGATTGACTATATCCTGATGCAACCCTGAAGTACTAACTCTAATGCGTTTTGCGTTTACCTGTTCCTGTAAGTGTCGCCTGTTCCTTTTTCCGCATTGTATGAACCTCTTCTCAGTATGATAAAAAAGGCAGCGAGCCACATAATCTGGAAAGATATTGTCGGAAAAACAGATGTTGAACAAGAGTGGGAGAGTTTTAAAACAGTTCTAGAAAAGCTAAAAGAGGAATGTGTTCCATGTAGGGAGGTAAACCCCAAGCCTAAAAAGTCGATAACTAGATTTGTTGCTAAATGTGGAAGAGCTAAAAATAAAGCATGGACAAAATATATAGAGGCAGGTAAATCAAAAGAAACATATTAAAAATAATTGGACAAGTAGAACATAGCTCAGAAAGTGAATAAAAAAATTTAAAAATATAAAGTGTATAAAACCGTAAAAATAGACTTAAAAAAAAACTTGCTCAGAGGATCAAGACTGATAGTAAAAGTTTCTTATTTTATGTTTGAAATACGTAAAGAATGAAAGACAAAGTAGCCTCTCTCATATACAGTACAGTAAAAATAATAAGAGAATAGGGAGGCAGCTAATCTACTCAATCAGTACTTTGGCAGTCTACACAAAAGAGGACTGCTCCAAGATCCCAGAGCCTATAGAAAACTATTTTTCAAAGAGACATGGATACAGCGGGATTAAGATCAATCCTGTATTACAGAGGAAATGGTTTTTAACAAATTGGAGGGGTTGAAAGTGGATAAATGTCCAGGCCAAAATGGTATAAATCCAAAATTGCTGTTTGAAATTAGAGACCAACTAGAAAAACCATTGGCTATATTATGTTCTCAATCACTTGCAAAAGGGATTGTTTCACGGGATTGAAAAGATGCAGGAGTGATCCCCTTATGGGTTTACTAGAGGGAGATCGTGCTTAACAAATCTGTTAGAATTCATGGAGGAGGTTACTAAAATGATAGATAAAGAGGAGCCAGTGGATGTAATTTATCGAGATTTTGCAAAGGCCTTTGATAGAGTCCCTCATAAAAGATTATTTCGAAAGTTAAAATAACATGGAATAGGTGGGGAAATTGCCAAATGGATTGAACATTGGTTAACGGGAAGAAGGCAGAGGGTGCGCATAAATAAAGAGTACTATGAGTGGCGTGAATTGAAAAGTGGAGTGCCACATGGCTCGGTTTTGGGACCAATTTTGTTCTTGATATATATAAACGATTTGGACATTGATACCCATATCCATGATTGCAAAATTTGCTGATGACATAAAACTATGCACTAGTGGCTCGTCTAAAGCAGAAGTGGATATATTGAGGTCGGATTTAGATAAAATTCGAGAATGGTCTGTAAGCTGGAAAATGGTGTTTAATGTAGATAAATTTACAGTCATGCACATGGGTAGATCCAATATGGAACATAATTACAGAATGGGCGAGAACAATATTAGAAAAAGAGATAAGGAAAGGAACCTAGGGGTTATAATAGATCATACAGGTAATGTGAGTGAGCAAGTTAAGGTAGCAATGAAAAATGCAAATGCAATGTTAGGTTTAATAAAAAGAAATATTAAACATAGGAGCAAGGAAGTGATAGTCAAACTATAAAGCATTAGTTAGACCTAGATTTGAGTATTGTGTACAGGTATGGAGTCTTTATAATAGAGGGGATATAAACATGCTGGAAATGACACAAAAAAGAACGACAAAGCTGATAGTTGGATTCCAGATAAAGCTGATAGTGGGATTCCAGACAAAGCTGATAGTGGGATTCCAGAATTACAATTATGAGGAAAGACTCATAATATAGGTTTATGAGATGATCAGAGGAACGGATAAATTAGACTATAACAATTTTTTTTCAAAATACACCCACCCACAAGAACAAGAGGGCATAGCTACACATTAACCAAAGAGAGTTACAGATTATATATTAGGAAATATCTTTTTATTCAGAGAATGGTGAATGCTTGGAATGCATTGCCACGTGAGGTTGTGGAGGCAAGGACAAATAGCGCATTTAAGAATAGATTGGATGCGCATAGCTTTTAGAGCATGGTAATGTAAATGAAACTGTTTGTATACAGACTCCAGAGTCTTCTAAACCAGTATAACGACGTTAAGTTCAGTCTACATCTCCTCTTGCTTCGGTTTGCAGTATGATCTTCCCAGTACGTTAGACCCATGTCCAGTGCCTTCTTGTCACGTTAATTTCAGTGTACATCTCCCCTTACTTTGGTTTGCAGTATGATCTTCCCAGTACGTTAGACCCATGTCCAGTGCCTTCTTGTCACGTTTAGTTCAGTGTACATCTCCCCTTACTTCGGTCTGCAGTATGATCTTCCCAGTACGTTAGTCCCATGTTCAGTACCTTCATGTCATACTTGGACATGTCGTTGATCCTCAGCTGTTGTCGTCCGACTCCACTTTAGCCTTCCGCCAACTGTCCATAGTGAATATCTGAGGATACGACCATCTTGAATGCGCTAAAAATAAGAAAATCAAAGTAATCTTCACTACATAAGAAAAGTGTATATGCTTTGAAGACCAGTACGAGTTGGCGCCTTTGCATATGTTACTATGTTCTTCCAAGACATGCCTTGTGTAGACTAAGCACACTTTATCAACATCGAGCAGTGGCTAGGCGGTTTGGTTACCCCTTGTCTGGCATGTCACCTGGGAGATCGTCAAATGGGCACAAGTGCAATGTCCATTAGCCTGCATCTCTTTGTCTTCTATGAGGATATTTGATAGAAGACAAAGAGTGAAGAGCGAGACAGGAATACATTAAACCCATCATTTTTGAGTGGATTGGTGCAGTGTAGAGCGTATACCATTCGACAGTTCATTCTACAACTCCACCTTTTATTCATGACCTTCTCCAAGGATTCTTAGCCAGCTTCGGTTACCCTGGCAGGAGCAGAACCTCCGTTGGCATAGCTCCCGGGATCATTAATGCGCAGAAGCTCCACAGCCTCGGCAAGGTACGCTTACATATAGAGTGGCAATTCCAGGTGTGCATATCTATTAACATCTCGCAGTTTCATATTCGTGAATTCATCAATTATATAATCATATTCAATAAAAGTTTGACTTTCAATACTAAGGAATGATAAGATTTTTCAGACATTCATGTCTTAATCACTATTTTCCGATCCTTCAGTGTCATGTTTGCACGTCCCAATTTTGGCGTATAATTTGGTTGCACCATTGGGTAGCAGCGGTGAAGTACTTTCCATCGCTTAACCAGATGCCATTTATCATGTGCGCTAAATACATGTTTACCAGAAATAGCGATCGTTGCAGTCTTGTCGTTTTGATAGTTTTTCTAAGTTCAGTTGGTCTTCGTTTTTTCAAGCACTTCTGTTTCAGATTTATTTTTGATAATATCTCGAATCGAGCATTGTGAAATGTTCAAATCTCTTGAAATGCACATTCCCGTACGATTAGTTTGAGATTAATTTTTCTGGCTACACCACCAAACGACCAACTATTGAACCAACCATCTTGTGTCTGTCTACACCACCAAACGACCAACTATTGAACCAACCATCTTGTGTCTGTCTACACCACCAAACGACCAACTATTGAACCAACCATCTTGTGTCTGTCTACACCACCAAACGACCAACTATTGAACCAACCATCTTGTGTCTGTCTACACCACCAAACGACCAACTATTGTGCCAACCATCTTGTGTCTGTCTACACCACCAAACGACCAACTATTGTACCAACCATCTTGTGTCTGTCTACACCACCACGCGACCAACTATTGAACCAAAGATCTTGGATTAATTATTAGTTTCGCGCAAAAAACTTAACGCGTGTCTCTATTTGGAGTTTACACATTTTTGGAGCAGGCGGATTTAATGATGACGACATCCGAAAATTCACAAACGTGGGAAATTCCAAAATAAAGGGGGAAAACCCTACTATTAATGATGTCAACGAATAAGCATTTTGTGATGAATTCTATTGGCTGCTATTTTTCTACTTGCCTTGTGTTTGTGTGTGTCTGCGTGTGTGTGTGTGCACATCCTTCAATGAATCACAACGTAAAAGAGCCCTCTCTCCACCCACTCTCCTGCCTCACTCACCCTATTTCACCATCTTAAACAAATGCAAAAAAAAAACCATCAAGATAACAACAATTTAAAGACCTTTGCAAAATCATTAGACATCAGATGATTACAGACTCGAATGTTATTTAAGGCCTCGCCCACTAAAAAAGTTGTCGAGAAGCAAGAAAATGTACACGTGTTCCATCGGGACACAACGAGCCATTAAAACATGCAGACGGCTGCAGCTTACCATGAACCTTGTGAGGATAACAAGCAGCTCACAATCTGCGCCATTTTGGACCCAGATTTGAAATAGCAAATTGTGCAGAATGTTCGTTTTAAATCAAGGTATCTTTGGACATATGTTTCTTTTACAATGTCTGCGAAGATTATGTGTCTTCAAAAATTTTATCCCAAAAAGTTGACAAACATTATTGCAAAAGTGTGTGTGTCCCTTTCAGAATTAGCAGGAAACAACTGCAACTAAATTAACCAGTGAACTATGTAAAACGTGGTTGCTACACCAACGTCAAAAAGCTGTACGTTTCCTAGTTCCTTCTCAGGTTTATTGGGCATGCGCTGTTTGTCTCGTTGATTTTCGCGAGACAACTCATGGGTTATACACACAAGGCAATATGTATCTGGAAACAGGTTTCCAGTAGTTCTTAGTCCATCCTGGTACTTACTGAAAGAGGTAGTCCAAGATTTCCTAGATGTAGTTCAGTTTTTCCTCGCACACGTCGTGTGCTGACTGTGTGCTGACTGTGTGTGTTTATTTCACCCCTAACAGAAAAAAACAACATATGCCATACCCCTGCCCTCATTGTCGTCAGGCAGGCATAGAAACTATTCTTCTTCTTCTTCTTCGTACGCAGTCAGACAGTAACCATTATTTTTTCGAAAAAAGCGGCGGTCATCCTGAGGCTGTCGCCACTGCCATAGAGCTTGTCTTGCAGTTCCACTGGTGATGGCCACATCTGCTCTCTCTGATCTTCGTATGTCGGGCAGTTCTGCAGCAGATGTTCAGCGGTCATTTTACCAGTACCGCACGGGCATTCGTCGGTACCACCTATCTTCAATTTGTTGAATAGGTGGTACCTCATTCTATTGTGGCCAGTGCGAAGTCTGAAGACAACGACCCGCTCTCTTCGGTTCAACTGGTAATAGGAATCGTTTTTGGTGTAACCAGTATGTTCGGTTTCCCATTTGGTCATGTATCTGGCTTTGATAAGACGCTTTGACTCTTCGTACGTCATACTAGTATCTATTTGTGGTAGTCTTGCACCTTCTTTTGCCAGTCTGTCTGCCTCCTCGCTGCCTTGGATGTTGCAGTGTGATGGGACCCACTGTACCCCTACCCTTTTTGGTGCGGACTGCTGGCACAGTTTGCTTAGTGCTGCTCTTAAGTCACTAAGCTCAGTGTTTTTCTGCCTTTTTAGCGCTGTGACTACGGAGAGAGCATCTGTAAGCAGGACTATATGGCTTTCATTGTCATTGTTTCTCACCATTTCTTCCACTGCCGCCCTCAGTGCCTCTGCCTCCACTCTGAAATTGCTTGTGTACTTACCAGTAGCGAATGACAGTGTTATTTGTTTTCCATTTGGTAGGTTCAAGAATGCTCCTGCCCCTCCGTTCTGAGTAGTGTTTGTTACAGAACCGTCGGTGTATGTATGGGTCCAGTCCATGCTTGGGTAGCTTTTCGATATGAAGTTTAGGGTAGTATCTCTCCTTTCTTTTTCAGTCTGGCAGTTTTTGTTTCCAATACCTGGTATATTTTCTACCACCTCTGGAAATATATCCTGCCTCCAGGTAGGTTTTCGTACAGTAGTTATGGGTTTTGGTGTTGTTAGTGCGTTTATGGGATCTTCGTGCATCTTTGCTTTTGCTATTTCTGCAAAGTTTCTCCGCTTTAGTTTCCCATTTCCCAAATTGTTTAGTCTCTGGTGCATTGGCTGGTCACTCAGTCTTCGGAGTTTCTCTGACTGCAGCTGAGCTCTGCAGTCTCTTCTATCGGTCATGGGTTGCAGTTTTGTAAACTTTTCAAGTTCTACAATTGGCGTTGACTTCATGCCTCCTGTTATAATTCTCATGGCTTGGTTTTGAAGTTTGTTAACTTTATCGAAGTTCGCCTTTTGCTGCTGTTGTCCATGCCGCAATGCCATACTCGAGAACTGGTCTCACTCTTCCAGTGTACAGTTTCTTTAGTATGCCTTCGTCTGCTCCCCAGCTTGTGCCAGCAAGTTTCCTCATGATTGCCATTCTTTCTCTGGCTCTCATTCGGTTTCTCTCAATCTGACTTTTCCATGTCACGCGCCGATCAAATGTGACTCCCAGATAGGTTGGGTTGTCGTTTGGCTGCAGGAATTTTCCATTTAGACTTAATTTGGTATTTTGGGGTTTTAATGAAAGCGAGAATATTGTGCATGTGGTTTTCTCCTCGTTTATTTTAACCAGACATGAGTTCGCCCACTCTTCCAGCGATGTTAGGGCCGTCTGCATCCGATTTCTTGCTATGGTGAGATTCTTTTCAGAGGTCCACATAGCCAGATCGTCTGCAAACATTGAGCTATGGACTCTCCTTGGTATATTCTCTGTGATGTCGTTTATATATACCAGGAAGAGTGTGGGTGACAGTACTCCCCCTTGGGGTACTCCCTGCTCGAGTGTCACCTTTTTGCTCATCTGCCCTTGTACTTGGACTCTGGCCGTTCTTTGTTTGAGGTAGTGGTTGATCCACTTGAACATTTTCCCACAAACATCACTTCTTCTTAGCTTGACTCTAAGTCCGTCTTTCCAGACTTTGTCAAATGCCTTTTCCAGATCCAACCAAACAGCTACTGTGTGTTTCTGTGCCTGGTAGGCATCTTCTATTTCCTGGGCTATGAGGATGACCTGGTCCTCAGTGGATCTGTGCTGTCTAAAGCCGGCTTGCTGTGGAATTAGTATTCGTTTTTCTTCCAGATGCCACGTCAGTCTGGTGTTTATCATACGTTCCATCAGCTTGCCGACACAGCTCAGTAGGCTTATGGGCCTGTATCCATTTGGATCTGTTTTGTCCTTTTCCTGTTTTGGTTATCCCGTCTTTTCCGGGAGATTTCCTTTTCTTTAATGTTCTCATAGCCTCTTCCATTTCGCGCATTGTTAATTTGGCCATCATGTGCTCTTTAGGTGCCGTATTCATGTTGTCGTGCCACTTTAGCTCTTCGCTAATGTCCGTATGCTTATCTGCAGGGACCTCGATGTGGTTTGCTCTGGCATAGTGATCGACAAAAGCGTTTGCGGCTTTCTTACCTGTGATCAAGTTCTCGCCCTGCTTGATGGTAATATGTTTGTTTGACGGGGTTTCGTCGTTCATGGCTCTGACTAGCTTCCATAGCTTGTTCCCGTCTTTGTCCAGGTTTAGGCTTTCCGTTTTATTTTTCCAGCTTTCTCTTGCTGTTTGCTTGAGAGTGTGTTTGTATTTCGCTGTGGCGGCTTTGAGGGCGATGTTTGCCTCCATGGATTGTTCTCGCTCTGCCATGTTCCTAGCATTTGTTACTGCATCTTCCGCTTTCTGCAACTCATCATTCCAGTAGGGCTTATAGTTTTTTCTAGCTCCTCTTGGGATGGTTTCAGTAGCGGCTTGCATTATTGCCTTGCTTAGGCTTTCCACCATGGGCTTCATTTTGTTGTTTCGTGTGTTGATGGTTTCACACAGCCCATCTGTCAGGATTGCAAATCTGTCCCAGTCGGCTCGTTTGTAATTTCAACGTGGGAGCGGTTTTGTTTCCTGTGGGCCTACTTCCATGTCAATGGTTAGCCTGATCGGCCTGTGGTCGCTACCTGCCAGTTGGTTTAGCACCTGTCGATCTATTTTATGGTGTATGTCCTGTGTGGAGAAGGCCAAATCTGGAGTCGAGGTGGTATGCCATGTTCTTGAATAGAAGCTATGGCTATCCTCCGGCCTATTGATTAGGGAGAGATTTGCATCTATCTCCCAATCTTCCACTTCGTCACCTCTGCTGTCTGTGTCAGAGTATCCCCATCTTTCCGAGTGGCTGTTGAAATCTCCAACTACTATGCAGTTGGAGTCTCTGACCTCCATATTCGAGAGCGATAGATCTCTATTTGGTGGTCCGTACAGATTGAAAATGCGGAGCTTCGTCTCTTGAGCCATTACGTCAACGCCTACAATTTCTGCTTGTCCGGTGTGATTGACAGATACCGCGCTACTCGGTATGCAGTTTCTGGTCAGTATCAGGACCCCTCCTTTGTGGCCTTCTCTATCGAGACGGAAGGTCTGGTATCCTCTGATTGAGAATTTGTGATTATTGTTGAGGTGCGTTTCCTGGATACATGCCACGTCAATCTTACCTTCATGCAGGTGATGTGTTAGGGAAAGTTTTTTGTTAATGACTCCCTCCGCATTCCACTGTAGTATTTTGAGGGTCTTGAGTTTTTGGTCAATATAGAAACTATTCGACCCCGCGCTCATCCTCAACAACAACTTATAACATTCATAACATTTTATAAATGTATACAACTTTATATAATTATATGTAAATACATATAATTTAACTGTCTAAAAATTTACTAATTTTCTATAAATGATCATAAATTTCATAATTTTCTATTAGTGTCTAATATTAATAATGTTATAAAACGTTCTGGGGGTAACACAATTGGCTCCCCTTGGAGCATATGACTGCAAGGATACTCTGCAACTTTTGCTATTTTATTTATCTTTTAGATTTTCGTTCACCGACCTCACTTCCGCCGACTTTACTCGCGTGTTTTCAGCCTTTTAACGTCTTTTTCCTTGCGGGCTCCTAACTTTAATAAATCAGTGGTTTGTACCACACTAGGCCGCACCTAGCCCGCCCTGATTTTATCCTGCCTGTGAAGACTTTACCACATGTCACTAAACCTGGCCCGGCAGACCGTCAGTTGTAGAAGCTAAATGAGATGTCAGGTTCCAGCAACGATCAGACCAAACTGAGGCGCTGTTGCTAAAATCAGATCAGTTATCTTATAGGAAAATCAATACAGGATATTAGTGTATGTTACTGCAATTTACACAAACAAACCTGTGTGGATAATCGATCAAAGGTACTTGCGCATTAATTCACCCACAACAGAGTTCTCTGAGTTCCCAGCCTACGACAGCCCTATATCGGGTTAAGGAGAAGACAATTCGGTATAATTGTATTTTGAATAAGTAAGTAAAGACTTAGATCAATACTGAAGTGTAGAAAAGATGGTTATATTCAGTTTTTGCGAAGAGCTATGGTTAGCGTTATTATTAGGTTAAGGTTTAGGGTTAGGATTAGGTTAAGGGTTAGGATTACGTTTATGATTAGGATTAGGCTTAGAGTTATGGGTAGGGTTATGGTTAGATGGTTGTTAATACATCGTCTGACAGGACGGTTAATGCCATTCTGCTGTAGAAAATGGATGCTAGTCTCATTTTTATTTACCAACGTTGAAAGATTCAAGAAATTCATCGCTAGAACGGCAGAAATAAGGGGACACAAGACCGGCAACTCTCATCTATTCTCGCAGAATGCATGATACCCCCAACAATTAAGAAGTGGACTATTCTGTGACGTCACTGCCTCATTGTTAGTGCTAACAATTTATATTTTATTGTTTGGAGTGAATTAAGACGCAAGATCAAATTCGCCATGTCATGACCATGGTGGTCTTCTGCATAAATTTCCATAAGTCAAGTGCAATAAAACACCGTCAGTTTAAATCATTCCTGGAAGACTTTCAATCCCAACATTGAGAACCCTTTTGGGGAACTGAGACGCTAGTCCGGACAGGCACAACATACTCACCAGGGCCAGTATCGCTCTTCCATGTAGCCTCCCCTGAAAACAGACTGTTTTCAAAGCAGTCTGGCTGATGATATGTGGATTGACGTGATCCCCGTTGCAGTGAGCGTCACGCAGATGAAGCCAGTCATATCACAGCTGCACGGAGGACCACAGTGCACCTTTATTAGCACGCTCGGGATGTGAGAAAAGCTACTACAACCAGGACTTAAAAGCGCTTTTCAGGGCGCACAAAAGAGTAAAGTTACTGATTGGGTACATTAACCAACAACAGCAACATACAACAACATCATCTTTTATATTGTAAAATGTGTTTCCTAAGTAAGGTGAAGATGTCAAAGCGGCTTTACGATTTGAAAAAATTGGGTACCAAACTTTCTAATACATGAAAGGACAACGTCTGGGGGAGTTGGAAAACAAAAGATGTCTATAGACTGACATTTCTTGATAACATCATTGCTAAGTTACAAATTCAAAAACAGTTTGCTCATGAGCTGCATGGACATATTAAGTCGTTTCAAAATAAACTTGGAAAGTCAACTATTGTTAGTACTTTTTATTTTCACACACCTGTGAACTACAATAATAGATTTTACTGCGTTCCATTTGTGGACTAATTGAAGACTTTCACTGTGGAATTGAACACGACGTTCGATCTGTTTCTAGCAAGAAAAGCAAGTTAAAAAATGGTCTCCGTTTGATGTTTTCGTGAAACAAGTTCCCACTTAACCTAACATCTTTATACTGGTTTAGAAGACCCTGCAGAGTCTGTATACAACCAGTTACTTATACATCACCTTGCTCTAAAAGCTATGCGCATCCAATTTATTCTTAAATGCATGAGTTGTCCCTACCTCCACTACCTCCTGTGGCAATGCATTTCAAGCATTCACGACTCTCTGACTAAAAAAATATTTCCTAATAACTAACCTGGACCTATCTTTTTGTAGCTATGTCCTCTTGTTCTTGGGGGTGGTTATATTTTGAAAAACGAGTTATAGTCTAATTTATCAATAACTCTGATCATCTTATAAACCTGTTTTAAGTCACCTCGACTTCTTCTATTTTCTAGAAACACTGTAGGCCGGTTTTTCTGAGTCTTTCCTCATAACTGTAATTCTGGAATCCCACTATCAGCTTTGTCGCTCATTTTTGAATTATTTACAGCATGTTTATATCCCCTCTATGATAAGGACTCCACACGTATACACAGTACTCCGTTCTGGATCTAACTAAAGCTTTATACAGTTTGACTATCACTTCCTTGTTCCTATGTTTAATATTTCTTTTTATCATACCTAACATTGCATTTGCCGTTTTCACTGCCACCTGAACTTGATCACTCACCTTAGCTGTTTAATTTATTATAACTCCTAGGTCCTTTTGTTTTTCTGTCTTTCTAATATTGTTCTCTCCCATTCTGAAATTATGTTCCATATTGGATTTACCCATGTGAATGTCTGTACATTTATCCCCATTAAACTCTATTTGCCAGCTTACAGACCATTCCAGAATGCTATCTAAATCCGACATCAATATATCCACTTCTGCTTTAGATGAGACACTACTTCATAGTTTTGTGTCATCAGAAAATTTTACAATCATGGATTCCATATCAATGTCCAAATCGTTAATATGTTAAGAACACAATTGGTCCCAAAACCGAGTCCTGTGGCACTCCACTTTTCACTTCACACCACTCAGAGTACTCCTTATTTATACCCACCCTCTGTCTTCTTCCCGTTAACCAATGTTCAATCCATTTGGCAACTTCCCCACCTATTACATGTGATTTTAACTTTCGAAATCATCTTTGATGAGGTACTCTATCAAAGGCTTTTGCAAAATTTAGATAAATGACATCCACTGGCTCCCCTTTATTTGTATACATTTGTTAAGCACGATTTCCCTCTAACAAATCCATGTGAACTATTTCTGATTAGATTTAACTTGTCTAAATGCATTACAATGTTTTCTTTGATTATTGACTCTAACAATTTACAGACTATGCTCGTTAAACTCACTGGTCTATAATTTGCTTGATCTGATTTTTTGCCCTTTTTGTATAAGGGCATCACTCTTGCATCTTTCCAATCAAGTGGAACAATTCCTTTTGCAATTGATTGAGAAATATAACTTTGTAAATATTCTTTGTGAATATAACTAATTGATCTACAAGAGAACTCACATCTGAATAGAACATTCTAGGATGTTTCACAGACTTATGAAAGAAATCTTTATGTAGTTATGTATCTGAATCATACAACTTTTGCTCGCAATCGAATGGCGCCATTTGGAAGCGTTTAATCTGGCAGCATTTTTTTTTAGAATGAAACTCGTTAATAATCTAAATCATGGACGAGAATAATGGATTGGCATCTATAAAACACTTTGAGTTTGCAACTTCAGTTATCATTGAATGCATCTCATTAAACAATTTTTATTTTTTTGCAGAGCGAATAAAAAATACATTCATTACAATAAACACTAACAAATAAATAGCTGAATAAAGCTTTCATGAAATGTATGTGTGAATATAGTCACGAATGGATAAATCATCGAACAAGTAAAGAAGTTTACATATTTTGGGCAAGTCATCACAGATTCTAGCAATGAGTCCGACATTAAGACAAGGATTGCAATGGCAAAGAAGGGCAAATGTGAAAAACAAAAATTGATCACGTCAAAGAACCACCAGGATAGAACTGAGAAAATGGATAACCGTAACCCATATATGATCAAAATGGTCAATACAAAAATATTGGAAGGGTTTGAAATCTGGTGCTACCATATAATGGAAAGAGTGAGTTGGACAGAATGGTCTGTAAGCTGGCAAATGGAGTTTAATGTAGATAAATGTACAGTCATCCACATGGGTAGATCCAATATGGAACATAAATACAGAATGGGAGAAAACAATATTAGAAAGATAGATAAGGAAAGGGACCTAGGGGTTATAATAGATCATACAGGAAAGGTGAGTGAGCAAGTCAAGGTAGCAGTGAAAAAGGCAAATGCAATGTTAGGTATGATAAAAAGAAATATTAAACATAGGAGCAAGGAAGTGATCGTCAAACTGTATAAAGCTTTAGTTAGACCTAGATTGGAGTACTGTGTACAGGTGTGGAGTCCTTATCATAGAGGGGACATAAACATGCTAGAAAGAATACAAAAAAGAGCGACAAAGATGATAGTTGGATTCCAGAATTACAGTTATGAGGAACGACTCAGAAAAACGGGCCTACAGTGTCTCGAAGAGAGAAGAATTCGTGGTGACTTAATACAGGTTTATAAGATGATCAGAGGAATCGATAAATTAGACTATAACAAGTTTTTTAAAATACAGCCACCTACAATAACACGAGGGCATAGCTACAAGCTGATTAAAGAGAGGTCCAGGTTAGATATTAGGAAATATTTTTTTAGTCAGAGAGTGGTGTCTGCTTGGAATGCATTGCCAGGGGAGGTGGTGGAGGCAGGGACAGTTAATGCGTTTAAGAATAAACTGGATGCGCATAGATTTTAGAGCAAGGTGATGTAAATGTAACTGGTTGTATACAGACTCTGCAGGGTCTTCTAAACCAGTATAAAGACGTTAAGTTAAGAAAGAAAATCTAATGACAATTTACTCACTGAAGTTGGCGCATTAAGACAAATAATACAAATGATGAGGAAATGAAGATTGAGTTGGCTGAGACACACTATAAGACATGAACGTGTTCTACAGAAGATGCTAGAGCGCAAGCTCGAAGAAAAATGATGAAGGGGACGACCAAGACACACTTTCGCATCTCAGACATGCAGAGACATTAAAGTAAGAACCTATGTTGGAATGAGAGCTTCATAGGATAGGGTCAGTTGGAAAGACATTCTCTGACAACCTTACAACCAGTCTCTGGACTGTTCAACCAAGTGATGATGATGAAATGTATGCTTCCCTCCTAATCTCTTCGCACATCTTTTATACTGATGACATAACTTTAACATAACACATCAATAAATTCAAATTACAAAAAGTAAACAAATAAATACAAACATTTGTGCATTTTAAAATAACATCATATGGTATAACACAAGCTCTAGAAGTAGAAAATACCTGTCGCAAATGTGTTTCTTTTCTAAAGTGCTCTGGCGACTGTAGATAACGCAAGCAATTCTTTCACTACAATCACGTTTATCTTTATGTCTTTTTAAAAAAAACAACCTTTGTAATCCTTGTTCTGGATTCAAAATCTTCATTATTTTTCTGTTACCTCCGCCTCTCCTATTAAAGCCATATCAGTTTGACAAAAAATGTCTTGCCTTCCTCAGACCTCGTTCTGTCTTCGGAAAACAAAAACCGAGAGCACGAAAATTGGTCCTCCAGACAAGGCAATATTGTCTTTGAAACTCTCCATACTTCTCAGTTGTCCGGGCTCGTTCGAGATGGCCTGTCTAAATTTAGATGCCAATTTTGCCGCTATTTGTCATCTGGTTTAAAGAAAATGTCTTTTTTTTATAGCGGAAAATGCTTAAGGATCGAGACAAGAGCGGGAGAGAAATAGAGAGTAAGAGAGCGAGAGAGAGAGAGAGAGAGAAAGAGAGAGACAGAGGGCAGTGTATGGAGAGAAGAGAGAGAATGTGATCTACTACAGGTGTGTGTCTCTGTGGGTGTTTGTTTGTGAGACAATTTAAACAGATGTGAGTATGTAAGAGAGAGATAGAGAGATAGAAAGAGAGAGTGAAAGTGAGTGAGTGGGTGAGATGGGGTGAGTGAGATTGAGTGAGAGGGAGTGAGTGAGAGTGAGTGAATGAAAGTGATAGAGTGAATGAGATTGAATGTGTGAGTAAGAGTGGGTGAGTGAGAGTGAGTGAGTAATGATAGTGAGTGAGAAATAGATTACCATGGTTTTATGTTTATTTACGAGATAAACAACGTAAAGTGTTGTGCTGCAAAACGAAACCAACATTAAATAGAATGATACGATAGGACGCTAAAGATCTAGAAAGAAAAAGAAGGCAGAGATATTTTTAACACAGGAATGAAGCAATATATATATATATGTCGGTGGTGTACTGCTGTAATAAAACGTATTTCGGTGATCTCCCCTTGTTGTGAAGATTGGTATCAAATGATTCTGCATTGTACTGTTGACAAAAAGACACGTCAGTGATCGTACAGGCAAAGAATTACGGATTATCAATGGATTACAGTTGATTATATATGGCTAAAGTAAAGTAAGAAATGTGCCTGGAAAACACAATAACGTCGATCACCAATATTAGGTCAAATTAGCGACAAGACCATTTCAACGCCGATGTCGCCCATATTATAAAAGCACACATATTTTCATGTAACTACAGGCCACTTCTCTAAGTTTCTGTCCGAGCACTGACTTGACTTTGAAATCAAACAATCTTAACTTGGTATTAGTTTTTATTCCCTGGATTTCCAAATATTATTTAGTTACATTAATGCTGTCAGTGCCTTTCCAAATCTAGCCCTTAGATCTGAATCTGTGCTCCATGAAGTATCAATAGTGCTGCCGGAATATGTGATGGAACCCACCTCTTCTAGTGCCTTACCTCCAAAGCATTGCTTTATTTTTCCTTAAAGTATTCAATTTAAAACGTTTGAGTTTCTTTAAGTTAATATTTAATCCCAGTTTGTTTGAATGCTCCCTCACCTTATTTAGCTGTTCTTGTATTTCATATGGACATCGCTGTTTGAGAGCAATACCAAGTCGTTTGCGAAGACATCTTTTCTTCTTTTTCTGTCCTCCATATTTTTAACGTCTCTGTTGTAATCCACTTTTTATGTTGTACATTCTTTAATCCTATTGTTTCTTCCCAAATGTGATTCCATATATATCTGGCTTGTACCCATATGCTGTAAATGTTGATCCTGTTGTTCTCATATAGCTCTTGTAATCTTTGGTAACTCTTATTAAGTTTCAGTCCATATTCTGTCTTTGTTTCTTTATCGTGTAAAAGATGTACATTATACCTCATTCTTTTTGTCTCTTTTTCTTGATGCTTCTTGAACGTGAATTGCAGTGCTCCCATCATCATGTGGTGGTCTGAAGCTACATCTGCTCCTCTCTTTAGTCTTACATCCGAAACATCAGTTTAGAAGGGAGGGTAAATGCAGATGTGATCAATCTGGTGTTCTGTTCTGTGATCCCGTGATTTTCATTTGTTTTTGTGGATGTTCTTGCGCATGAAAGCGCTGCCTAAATGACGTTTTTGTTCAAAACGCACAACTGACCGAACATCTATCCTTTTTTTATTCATTTGACCCACTTTGTGTCTTCTATGATTTGTTCATATCCCAGGTTGTTTGCTTCTATCGTAGTATGATTTGTTCATACACCAGGTTGTTTGCTCCTATCTTAGTATGATTTGTTCATACACCAGGTTGTTTGCTTCTATCGTAGTATGATTTGTTCATATCCCAGGTTGTTTGCTTCTATCGTAGTATGATTTGTTCATACACCAGGTTGTTTGCTCCTATCGTAGTATGATTTGTTCATACACCAGGTTGTTTGCTCCTATCGTAGTATGATTTGTTCATACACCAGGTTGTTTGCTCCTATCTTAGTATGATTTGTTCATACACCAGGTTGTTTGCTCCTATCTTAGTATGATTTGTTCATATCCCAGGTTGTTTGCTCCTATCGTAGTATGATTTGTTCATACACCAGGTTGTTTGCTCCTATCTTAGTATGATTTGTTAATATACCAGGTTGTTTGTTCCTATCTTATCATGATTTGTTCATATCCGAGGTTGTTTGTTCCTATCTTAGTATGATTTGTTAATATACCAGGTTGTTTGTTCCTATCTTATCATGATTTGTTCATATACCAGGTTGTTTGTTCCTATCTTAGCATGATTTGTTAATATACCAGGTTGTTTGTTCCTATCTTAGCATGATTTGTTAATATACCAGGTTGTTTGTTCCTATCTTATCATGATTTGTTCATATCCGAGGTTGTTTGTTCCTATCTTAGTATGATTTGTTCATATACCAGGTTTTTTGTTCCTATCTTAGCATGATTTGTTCATATACCAGGTTGTTTGTTTCAATCTTGGCCTGATTTGTTCATATACCAAGTTGTTTGTTCCTATCTTAGTATGATTTGTTCATATACCAGGTTGTTTGTTTCAATCTTGGCCTGATTTGTTCATATACCAAGTTGTTTGTTCCTATCTTGGCATGACTTGTTCATATACTGGGTTGTTTGCTCTTATCATAGCATCAACATCATCCACCAGAATTGTGAGAGCTCTTTTTGTCTATGAATCTAGGACCTCCTTCAGTTTGTTATGAAATATGTCTTCTCGTCATCTTCTGCATCATTTGTGTTTGCTCAGCACTGGAAGATGTTTCTGATGATGTTCTTCTGTCTAGCTTTGAAACTTGTAGTTAAAAGTCTGTAGCTAATGTCCTGCCACTGTTTATGTGTCTTCGGGGCTTCTATATACATCATCATTGCCACGATCTCTACATGGTACGCATCATTTACTTCAATGCCCACGAAGATAATCACTTCTCCAGATGTCAGCCTCGTTTTTCCTGATTGGGTTCATCTTGTATTGCACACACCTAATACAGCATGTTTATAGTTTCTCATGTTCACGACTATCTGCGCCCTATTCTGATAGAGAGCCCTAACATTCCATGTGGCTATTTTCACTTGTTGCCTAATGCTCAAACGGATAGTTAGCACTGTCAATTCCTTGTGATTTTCACTCCACTGTTTCATACGTCAAATTTTTTGTGGCCTTTCCTGTCACAAGACCATTTGCTTCCTTTTGGCTTTCACTTATTTTGATAGATCTAGGTGGCTGGCCTTGATCCAACCTATTATACTCAAGATGACTTGCCCGTTGTTAGTCTGATCTCTCCCTCTTGATCTGTCCAGTTTGAGTGCCGCTTCATGTTCCCTTCTATGCATGTCGGAACTGGCGACTAAAGAAGTTTGTTCATGAGGTTGGTTGTTGTTAATGGATGTCCACAATGAGTAGGATTCATCTTGTGTGCTTCCTGAAACGGGCGTTGAGTGACAGGTTGCAGCAGCTTTCCCCACATTCTCGCCCTGATGATGAAGGTGAACATAGGTCCTCCAGGCAGGTATGATATGATTGGCTTTATGTGCGTGTCGCTAACTACAACGGGGATCATGTCAATCCCCCATAGTATAAGTCAGGTTGCCATAAAAACAGCCCATTTTCATACACGGCTACGAGGTAGTCGAGGCTAGGGTCTTGGTCAGTAAGTTTTTGTCTGACCCTGACTAGCATGTCTGACCGGTAAGTTTTGCCTGACCCTGACTAGCATGTCTGACCGGTAAGTTTTGTCTGACCCTGACTAGCATATCTGACCGGTAAGTTTTGTCTGACCCTGACTAGCATGTCTGATCGGTAAGTTTTGTCTGACCCTGACTAGCATGTCTGACCAGTACGTTTTGTCTGACCCTGACTAGCATGTCTGACCGGTAAGTTTTGCCTGACCCTGACTAGCATATCTGACCGGTAAGTTTTGCCTGACCCTGACTAGCATGTCTGACCGGTAAGTTTTGCCTGACCCTGACTAGCATATCTGACCGGTAAGTTTTGCCTGACTCTGACTAGCATGTCTGACCGGTAAGTTTTGCCTGACCCTGACTAGCATGTCTGACCGGTAAGTTTTGTCTGACCCTGACTAGCATGTCTGACCGGTAAGTTTTGCCTGACCCTGACTAGCATGTCTGACCGGCAAGTTCTGCCTGACCCTGACTAGCATGTCTGACCGGTAAGTTTTGCCTGACCCTGACTAGCATGTCTGACCGGTAAGTTTTGCCTGGCCCTGACTACATGTCTGATCGGTAAGTTTTGCCTGACCCTGACTACATGTCTGATCGGTAAGTTTTGCCTGACCCTGACTAGCATGTCTGACCGGCAAGTTCTGCCTGACCCTAGCTAACATGACCGACCAGTATGAATTCTGGGTTGGTAAACTGACCATTGCTTTCAACCACACTACAAATGACTGGATTCAGGCTTTCCGAAAAATTTGTTGGGGGAGACAAATGCAGTGTTGGACCAATAATTCAATAATTTTGAAGCAACAAAGGTAGTTATTATTATGATACGAATTATTACGTTGTTACACTCTTCAGTATAAAGTTTCATTCACAGCCATTCAGTTTACAAACACACACTCACCCATATATACACTTATATATCTCAGTCACATTTGGTCTACTGTCTCAGCCACATTTGGTCTGCTGTCTCAGCCACATTTGCACCTCACGTTGAAAATAGTCGTCATTATTAAAACTTCAACAGCCAAAGATGGTTTTTAGTGCACCAAACAGGTGGAAATCGTCCGGTCTAGGTCGGAGCTGCAATGTGGATGTTCAAAAAGTAGGTACCGTAGCTAATGAATTGATGAGATAATCGAGTCGCATAGGGCAATCTGAACTGGTTGAACAATCTGTGAGCGTCACTGAGAAATGTTTTGGCCCAGTTGTGCGTCGCTTTACGCTGTCACATAATGTACCTTAAAAAAATTACCAATATCTTCTTTCAGCTATCCAATATCAGTTTGAAACCATCTTACTGACTTGCTCTTCTGTGCGCGCCCGTGTTTGTGTGTGTGTGTGTGTGTGTGCAAGTATAATATGTTATATATGTATACACACACACGCGTAATTACAACTTCATGTATATGCCCACATAGAACTGACATGCTTCTAACGCCCCTCCAAACATCACTATATGACATGTCTATCCAGCTCGATATCGGTATAATGCTGTAAGAGATCGATTCTGTTGTATTACGAAATTAACACCAAATGTGCCTGACTTTAAATTCTCATTCAAATTCTCGTTTCTCTGGTCTGATGTTCTGTAACAAAACAAGAAAATAAAGTACATTCCATTCACATTCTCAAAGTAAACCAACTTTAATTCAGAACAGAAAACCATACACGCCAAGGACTACATTTATATAGAAGACTTGAGAATACAAGTACAATTTCAGTAAATTATGTGCATAGTAACGACCATCTCGTACAGATGAATTGACAGATTATCTCCCTTGATGGTGTGCCCCTGACATGCAGGCACAATACAAACTGTTTCACTGGTTGGACGTAGCCAGCCACTACTTCGACGCAATAATTTCAGGGCCTAAAGCAAAATAAATAAAAACTAGCTTAGTCCTCAACTTTTAATTTGAGAAATGTATAAAGCTGGCGGCAATGAGATGCATTGATTTAGATGAGCATTTATATAATGAATGATTTAGATAGGCAATTGCATAATGACTATCACTCGCTAAAAACATGACATTCACCCCTGTTCTGTAAACTTCGGCGTGCTTGTTAGTCACCGCTTGTCTGTCACTCACCTCGAGTCTGTCACTCACCTCTTGTCTGCCACTAACATGTTGTTTGTCACTCACCGCTGGTCTGTCACTCACCGCTGGTCTGTCACACACCGCTTGTCTGTCACTCACCTCGAGTCTGTCACTCACGTCTTGTCTCTCACTAACATGTTGCTTGTCACTCCCCTCTTGTCTGCCCCTCACCTTTTGTCTGCCACTCACCTCTTGTCTGTCACTCACTACTTGTCTGTCAATCACTGCTTGTCTGTCACTCACTACTTGTCAGTCACTCACCTTTTGTCTGTCCTTCACTGCTTGTCTGTCACTGACCTTTTGTCTGTCACTTACTGCTTGTCTGTCACTCACCTTTTGTCTGTCACTCACTACTTGTCTGTCCCTCGCTGCTTGTCTGTCACTCGCCTCTGTGTCACTCACTGCAAGTATGTAACTCACAGCGAGGCTCTCACTCACTGGAACTCCATCACTCACTCACAACGAGGCTGCCACTCACTGCCCGTGTGTAACTCACTTTTATGTATGCCAATCACTGCGAGTCACAGAGACTCAGATGTTGTGACACGCCCTCGTGTACACTGCACTAGAATAGATGAATAGCGAATACGAGGGCAGGTAAGCAAATAAGTCACCAATGGTCATTGAACAAAAAAATGAGATGGAAACGTTAATATCGATTTATTATTGCACTGATATTGCTGCGTATTTTTCAACATAATTTCCATCAAGATTGATACACTTATCCTATCGTGCAAGGACTTGTCCATTAGGTTCTTTTTGTGTTCGTCAGTCAGTTCTGAGCGAACCAAACGTGAGCACACTTTCCGGAATTTAAATAGATCATGCTTCCTGCTGTTGGTTAAACTATGCGAACACACTGTTGCAGCTGCTACACTGTCAGCTCAAATCATCTCCTTACCTTAGGGGACGGCGTGGCCTAGTGGTTAAGTGGCACGGCTCACAATCCAAAGGTGCTGGGTTCGATCCCCATCACAGCACCGGCCGTTAACCCGGGGAAACAAACCCTTAGAAAATGCAGGAGGAAGCAGACCCTTACATAAAATGCATGCTGAAGTTGGATGCACTGGGCAGACAGACGCAAAATAAAAACACAGTGCAACACACATGGCCTTGGGGATTAGAAAAATAAGGCGAACGCAAAAAAAAACAAAATCTCGTTACCTGTCATTGACATCTGATCAGAACGACCGGGTCGGACTTCATCAGCATACTTTCAAGATTGCTTGGGAAAGTGTATCGACCCAGTTATGCATCGTTAAACACTTCTCACCGTAAACAGTAAGTATTTCTTTATGAAAATACTTTGTGGATAGTCCTTTTGCTACCCCCAAAAAAAAAACAAAAAAAAACAAAAACAAAAACAAAACAAACACAACAGGACGATGCCCTTTGATTGTCAAAGCTGATCACGTGCATGCGACAAGTGGCGTCTGCTACCTGCAGTAATCACAAAGATGGATGTTACTGCCACCTAATGACACCTGTAGAAATACACATTTCTACTAGTCCATATCAGTTTGTGACACACTTACTGACTTGTCATCGTGTATTTCGAAAGACATTTATAATGTGTAAAAAAACCGGAAAGTGATAGTCAACACAGACCTCTTCATAATCATAGTTACATTCTCAGGCTCACAATCAGCACGACAAGGCTGAACAAACTGAACGTCTCTCGGTGTAACATCTACATCTACGGGGACACTTGGGATAGTGGTTAAGTTACACGGCTCACAACCAGAAGATGCTGGGTTCGATCCACATCACAGCACCGATCGTTACCCCAGGGAAGCAAACCTTTAGAAAATGCGGGAGGAAGCAGACCGTTACATAAAATACATGCTGAAGTCGGATGCACTAGGCAGACAGCGGCAAAATAAAAACTACACCGTCTTGGGGAATCGAGAAAATAAGGCGAACGCAAAAAAATAAATAAATCAATCTACATTTACATATTTCATACACAAAGCAAAACCAAATCCACAAGACCAAGTCAACAATTTGACGCGAAGATACCAGAGTGTGCTCTTCATGCTGAGAACAGGACCATGTCAGACGCAACTAACATCTGAATAGAACAGACCCACTACATCAAATAAATTGCAGATTCTTTCAAGACCAGGAGAATAACGTTGAGTACATTGTGACTCTAGGTCTAGGCCTGGCCGATATGCTGATTCTACCACACCCCAGCATACACAACACACTCTGCACATCACCACAACGACAGAGGAGGACATGTGCTTGTGTCAGGAAGCATTTCAGGAGGCTTTATGCTGTCAGGAACAACATACTCACAACTAAAGGGATTATATCATCATCATCATAACCTTTCTTGGTGAATAGGAGAAGTAGAGTAGTTAGCACAAACCTATTCATTATCATAGTTTCATTCTCATTCTCAAAATCAGTTCTTTACACCTTAAAAAAAACTGAACGTCTCTCGCCAACATCTGCCAAGTCAATTCATTGTTATGGAGTTGACGTGAAGCTACAGTGAATAACCGTCTATGTCCGAATCCCAGGAAATGAAAATGTTGACGAAGTCGTCAGAAACGGAGTACATGGCCACAGCGACTAAATAGCACCACTCTGCTAACCTGCAGGTTAATGCTGACAAACAACTATAGACAGGAATGGCTAAATCAGTGGGCTATATGCCAGACAGGCCGAATATACTTTAGACACCAGTCAAAATCAAATCCTCGGGATCCAGGCAAGCTATTGAAAAGAAGAAACCAGAGTTCGATCTTTAAGCTGAGAGCAGACATCTCCCTATCAACAAATATTTGTATAGAATAGACCAACTTCGTGAACCAAATGACATATTATGTCACCACCATGAGGAATCAGTTGATCACTTCCTGACCATGTGCCCAGGGCTAACTAACCTGCGAAACCTACTTCAACAGCACCCAGCCATACAAAATTCACTGTAAACGTCAGCACAAAGAAAAGGAAGACTCTTGCTCTTGTACTGGAGGCATTTGTATATCAAGAGCTACCAGCTCACAGCTAACATTATTATATTATCATCATAATCACCATCATCATCATCACCACCATCATCACCATCATCACCATCATCATAATCACCATCACCATCATCACCATCATCACCATCATCATAACATCTAACAGCTCACAGCTTACAGGATTATTTCATCCTCATAGTCACCATCTTCATCACCATCATCATCACCATCACCATCATCCCCATCATCACCATCATCACCATCACCACCATCATCATCATCACCATCATCATCACCACCATCACCACCACCATCATCATCATCACCATCATCACCATCATCACCACCACCATCATCATCATCACCATCATCACCATCACCACCACCATCATCATCATCACCATCATCATCATCATCACCATCACCATCATCACCATCATCACCACCATCATCATCATCATCACCATCACCATCATCACCATCATCACCACCACCATCATCATCATCACCATCATCATCACCACCATCACCACCACCATCATCATCATCACCATCATCACCATCACCACCACCATCATCATCATCACCATCATCACCACCACCATCATCCCCATCATCACCATCATCACCATCACCACCATCATCATCATCACCATCATCATCACCACCATCACCACCACCATCATCATCATCACCATCATCACCATCATCACCACCACCATCATCATCATCACCATCATCACCATCACCACCACCATCATCATCATCACCATCATCATCATCATCACCATCACCATCATCACCATCATCACCACCATCATCATCATCATCACCATCACCATCATCACCATCATCACCACCATCATCATCATCATCACCATCACCATCATCACCATCATCACCACCATCATCATCATCATCACCATCACCATCATCACCATCATCACCACCATCATCATCATCACCATCATCACCATCATCACCATCATCATCATCATCACCATCATCACCACCATCATCATCATCATCACCACCATCATCATCACCACCATCACCACCATCATCATCATCACTATCATCATCACCATCATCACCACCATCATCATCATCATCACCACCATCATCATCACCACCATCACCACCATCATCATCATCACTATCATCATCACCACCATCATCATCATCATCCTTATCATCCCCATCATTATGATTTTAACTATTAGCATAATCAGTATGTGCCTTGCCATGCCATGCATGGTCATGAAAATATTCAGCAACTCTTCCTATTTAACATTTAAAAAATATAAAATCAGCATTTGAGGGCTTAGAATGTATGTCTCTCCTTGATCGTTTTGAGCTTCGATCACTGGTTCAAATCAAGGTAAGTCGAAACATAATGATCGAGACGCAACCTCTTGTCCTCTTTTGACCGCCTGGAAACAGGCTGTGTCATATTAGTATGGTCAACAAGGTGGTGGTCGACACTGAAACCCCTATAACGTTTAACTTATTGACAAGCCTCTGCTACAGGCAGCAGGATAACAGTTCTCACTTCTCAATCAACGAGATGTACGAAGAGCCACTGTAACCCGCTATGATAGGCACGTCAAAAGTTAAGAAATCAGCACCAGTAGCTTCGAACAAAGCAGCAACAACACATCAACAACAGCAGCAACAACAACAACAGCGGCAACACCAACAGCAACAACAACAACACATCAACAACAACAACAGCAACACTTGTGTTTGTGGCGCAATACAGGACCCAGACAATCTGATGACCTGCCCCAAATTCTAAGAAACATACAAGGTACGACATGCTGGAGGCAAATAGCAAGGCAATCCATGTCGCTCAATGCATACTGTATAAAGTGGTGCTTCGACACGGAATGTTAGTAAGTAAGCAACAACAAAAGGAACAACAACAATAGCAACAGCGACAGTAAAAACATCAACAATAGCAACAACAACATTAGCAACAATAACAGCAGCAACCACAGCAACAACAACCTAAGCAGCAACATCAACAACATAAATAGCAAGAACAGTAGCAATAACATTAATAACAACAACAAAAGCTACAATTAACAGCTACAACACCAGCAACAACAACAACACCAAAAAACAACAACAAGAGCAGCACAGCAACAACAACCAAAACAACAACAGCAGCAGCAACAACAACATCAACCACTGCAGCAACAGCGTCAACAGTAAAAACAATATCACCAGCAGCAACAACAACATATAAAACACCAGCAACAACTATATCAAATACAACAGAACCAACACCAGTTACAATGACAACAACAGCAACGGTAGGAACAACAACCGCAAAAACAACAACAAGAACAACAACACACAACATAAACACCAACTACAAATACAACAACCACAGCAACAGCAACACCACAAGAACAACATCAACAGCAAAAATAACATCAGCAACAACAGCACAATAACAACATCAACAGAAAAAAAAAAAAAAGCAGCAACAGTAGGAAAAACAACAGAAAAACAACAATACAACAATAATAGCAGCAACAACAGCAACAGTAGCAACAACAACAGCAAAAACATCAACAATAGCAACAACATAAAAATGAACAACAACATCTATAACAACAGTGACATCAACAACAGCAACAACAATAGCAGCAGCAACAACAGTAACAATAATAACAGCAATAACAACATCCGAAACAGCAACAACAACCACAGCAACAACAATAGTTTCAGCAACAACATCAGCAACCACATCAGCAATAATAACAGCAACAGCAGCAACAACAGCAGATGTGTGATTTGCCTGTCTCATCTATTTTCTGTTTGTGGTGGGGTGGGCTAATTCACATCTACACTTCTTCGGTCAGCATTACACCAAGTACCTATTTAGAGCTGGGTAGTCTCAAGAGTGTCAAATAGTAGCTTGCTGTAAGAAGTAAACGCTCTAACCATTCTACTAGTCAATTGCTTCATTCT
Organism: Ariolimax columbianus; assembly: GCA_036924085.1. Taxonomy (NCBI): domain Eukaryota; kingdom Metazoa; phylum Mollusca; class Gastropoda; order Stylommatophora; family Arionidae; genus Ariolimax; species Ariolimax columbianus. The sequence goes on from JAVGWX010000006.1 coordinate 107,859,375, forward strand.
GTTTAACTGCACATGAGTACCTAACAGGGATCAAGACGCTGAGCAGCGCGTGAGCTGCAGTGGTCAGCGACCCATAGCTGACTGCTAGCGTCAGGACCTGCGAACCAGAGCTGCCAAGACCCTTCTACACCTCCACGCGGTGATCCTGGATAACAGTCTGCAGCAGGGCCGACTGGCTAAGGAGAAGGGATCGAAGAGGGAATGCTAACCAGGTACTCAAAAAATGCTTGCTGAAGTTGGATGTGTTGGACCGAAAGGTGCAAATATCGCAGTTGAGCTGTAAACTACGACATAACGCATTCCGTTCTCTGGACTACATTCTGCTACTTAAGCCATTTTAGGGTTTAGTAGCGGGAGATTGAGAATGAACGAACGAAGAAGAAGAACAAGTACCTAACATATTACTAGCATAGACAAAGTGGCGAGGACGGTGACTGACTGAACAGCGTGCCACAGATGGAGATCAGAACACCTACAATTATTGATCTTCAAAGTCTATTCGCTGCGGTACTGTGCGACAGGAGACCACCTTAACATGTGTTCAATGCTTTAACTAGCCATTGCTTAATGACCCTTCCCTTTTGTGACTTATTGTCTTGCGACTAGGGTTGACCTAGATATTAAACAGCAGCTCAGTTGGAGAAATCAGTTTGAGAACGGAGACTTCTACTACTTCGGTGTTCATCCTGAATAGGCCTTTAACAGCGAGGATGTGTTATATGTGCCTTTCGGCCACATACGATTTTCGTGGACATTTTTGGGTGTATCGTGTTTGCTTTTCCGGTGCGATCTCTATTCTCTAAACCGGATTACACTGATTGGTCTGTTTCCAGGACCGCTGCTTGAAGGCTAAATAGAGTATTGGTTAGTCAATTCTAGTTCGGAGACCTTAATGCAATCAAACAGCTATGTGTAGCTGGCTGCTATCAGCTTATTCACTATGCTGCACCTTCCGTCCCAGAACGGAGAATGCGACAGGAGATGAAACTACGAGGTAGATTGCTTCTTCTTCTTCTTCTTCTTCGTGTTATTGTTCTTCTAGCACTTCTTCTTCTGCTTCTTCATCTTCTCCTTCTTCTTTGCTCTCATTATTAGTTTAGAACTAGTCACACACATTAATGGTTCTAACAAAGTTAGTTGGGTGTGCTGTGTTGCACTGGGTTCTGCGCCACTGGGCCAGTGCATCCGTCTTCAACATGAATATATGTAGGGCGGCTTCAATAAGTATATTATGAAAGGTAAGCAATGCCTCCTTTATCGTATTGATATTTGTCCATTTTCAAGAACAATCTGCGGAAAGTGGACATAATACGTGAAGGTTCAAACTCTCAAGGTCTACCGCCCTGGTCATGCAGAGGTTCACTGATAAGGCTCATATGTTGGATTGAACCTTTTTTTTTTTTTTTTGGTTTCATTACAGATTTGATATTTGTATTCTACTTACAAAGACACGTCCCTTTCTACTAATGGTAGTCTTTTTGGTCTTTATCAGGACGTACATGATAGTGTATGAATGTGTGTGTGTGTGTGTGTGCGTATCTGTTTGAAATGTGAACGTATTGGCTATTGAATGGATGTGTGTGTGTGTGTGTGCGTGTGTGTGTGTGTGTGTATCGTTAATGTGAATGTATGGGCCAGTGCATGGATGCCTGCGTATCTGTTTGCAATGTGCTTCACTATAGCAGTTTTGCCAATCTTTTCTGTTCGTGCAGAAGTGGTCGTTTCAACAAAGATCGCCGACTTTTTCTGTAAAACTGAACGCGAAGTGATTTCGAACCATGTAGGTTGGGATTACAAACCAAGCTTACGCTCGATTTAGACTCCTACACCACCATCTTCCATATTGAACAGATTAGTAAAGACATCTGCTATAAATAGCGGGGACAAATTGACGTGACTCAAAGATCACAAGTTTGATTATGCGATTGAATAATACATTACCCTGATGTTGGAGCAATGTGGAGTCAAATGTAGATTGAGGAGGTGATGTTGTCTGGAAGAGCGGGCCAGAAGCGTGTACTATTAGCGGACTACAGGAACTGAAAGCATTCAAATCCATTACTGCCTGCAGACAGAAAATAGATGAGTTCTCCTGAGCACAAAGCTTCATCATGAAGTCTGGAAACATTATATTTAATCACTGGATGGGAAATTACTTTTCTGTCTGACAAATAGTTCAGGGATCAAAAATGTAATATTAATCGGATCAAGAAGCTAGATGGATGTTCCAATCTCTACGACAATTAAATTTAATTATTAAAACACGACAGGGTATAATTTACAGATATCATTTTTCAAACGGGTTGGTTGTAAATAGATTATCAAGCCGCAGTTTGGCAAACATGACTGATAAAGAGTGTGCACAACAAGCGAGATACGGGACCCATCATCATATCTACGAGTTGCAATATCTTGCAATAAATGTATCACATATTGGTCCGCTGGATTTGACATAACATAACATTGCATAACAACATACTGGAAACATAAATCAGATTGTTCGTGGGGCATAAGTTCATCATTTTAAACTCGAAAAGTGTCCGCCTTTTATTTTTTTTCCACAGAGACAAATGATTCACGGATGTTGTCTTTCAACAGGGAAGTAAAGGGGACCATCATACGCATGCGCGAATTTTCTCCCGCCCACAGTTTGTGTCAGTCGCGGGCAGGTAGCCTTTCAGTGTTGAGTGTAGTGAGAAGCCGTCGGGTTTTCATTCCCCACGAAATAATGTAATATCAAGTCATGGGGTTGTGCATCTCGCGTACGCACCACAAGATTAACAAAGAGTACTACCTGAAAGTCTCCTGTTGCCTTCATGAAGCTGCTTGACTAAATCGATCAGACATGCTGACAACGATAACTTGGCAGATCCATCATGACACCTCACCCGCCCATTCTTCACATCTGATTCTTCTTGGCCAAGCGCAACATTCCACTAGTTCGCCTGGCTCTCTATCTATCCCAAAAAGGCCTTCCTGAAATTTTCCAACAATGACACGAACGCTGGGACAATTTTTAAAAAAAATTTTAAAAAAAAATAATTCTTTATTGCACAATTTTAAAACAAAATGTTGTGTGATGTGAAATGAGGTGAGGTGAAAATTCCCATGAGATGAAACGTGAGATGGTGGGAGTTACACTTTTTGAGGTGAAAGGTGACATACATTTATTTGTGAAAGCATAAATGAATGTACATATAAATGATTGCCCAAATAAAATAATGCACATGTGTACTTGCTGATACATACCTATTCATTTTGCACATACATACATCTTTTCACACCCACAAGCACTGGGTCAAGTGTGTGGAGTCCCATGGAAAGTCTCATTGAAGGGAATTAGGGCTTTCCAGATGAGTAATTATATTTTTCCGGCCCAAAGGTCGGATACATTTTGAATACACCTCGTGTATATATATATATATATATATATATATATATATATATATATATATATATATTCTGAGTTGCGTATTCGCTGTAATGTTTTTGTATATTTCGTTAGATTGTTTTCAAAGCCAGTTGTGTTCGGTTATTTCCCTTGTCATTAAATTGTATGCAATCGTTATCTGAAAGCTGATCACACTAACGGAGATGTGTACCAGTGACAACATTTAGGTAGAAATAAAGCGACAGAAAAATAGACAAAAGACTTTTCAATACAATCCACGAAGATGTAGTTTAAATACTGAATAGTCACCCTCAGCCCCTTAGCAAACTAACACTGTTTAGAACTTTAGAACTAGGCGAACATGGAGAAAACCAGGTTTTAGAAAAATGGTATGTCACTGAAGCTAGCACATGACTGACAACAAACATTCTTTTAGAATATATCTCTCACTTTTAAGGTGACATGGCACTTCTCCAAAAGGTAGGTAAATAGGTAGACATCCTTGGCAACACGTGTCTGTTGTGCCAACCTTCTAAAACCACGGCGAGTGTCCCAGGCTGCATGCAATGATTATGATGTCTTCCAATTTCACCTAGCCTCATGGTGCGTGGAAGGCTGCGCGGGAAAGGCCGTTTGGTGAGGGTCATTCCCCATCCTGGACATCCACGGTCTGCTTTAAGAGATGCAGAATAGTCTTTGGTTCGGGACTTGATTGCATAAAGAAGACGATACTAAAATGTTAATCCGTAGCTTGGTTTTCAGTGAAAGCAAGGCATTCAAAGAGGTGGCAGACATGTCGAATCTTCGAATGAAGTCGGGGTGACTTTGTGCATTGAAAACCACAACCTCAATTTGACCGAATTTAGAAAGTTAATTCAACCAGTTTACACCAGTGTATCACATGCGACAGGCGAAACAAATGCATTGCTTAGACTTAGTGGATTTTACGACCTGTGCCATAACAGCTGGGAAGGGTTTATTTAAAATATGTGTGTGTGTGTTGGTGCATTATCAATGCTACGACTCTGCACCAGTACACACTCAAAATACAATAAATCCCCACACGAATTATATATTATGCGTCACACACGAATGCTCAAACGATTACTTTTTTCTATATTTTACACAAATAACAATAGAATTAACATTGGATAGAATAATTTGTCCTTTGTGTTTTTATAGTAATAGTCTCATAGAGGTCAATGTTTAGTCTGTCCAGTCGCTGGAAATTGTGCACGTTTTGTGTTAGCTGTAACAGTGGTGAATGTGTGCGAGTGTCAATATAATTGTGTATTTGTGTGTATGTGTGTATGCATGCATATGTCTAAACCTAGAAACCAAATATATATATATACATTTATATGAGATGCTGCCTCATAAAGTGCTGTAATATATGCAACGAAAGAAAGGTCGTCTTAAAGCACTAAAACACGACGACAACACATCATAACAGATAGAAAAATCATCCACGCAAAATGAGGACAGGATTGTACTGACACACAGACTGACATCCCAAAAAGGTTGGCGGCAACAGAGGCCCCAGGTAAGGTGGATAGTGGTGGCAACAGAGGCTCCAGGTAAGGCGGATAGTGGTGGCAACAGAGGCCCCAGGTGAGGCGGATAGTGGTGGTACAGAGGCCACAGGTAAGGCGGATAGTGGTGGCAACAGAGGCTCCAGGTAAGGTGGATAGTGGTGGCAACAGAGGCCCCAGGTAAGACGGATAGTAGCGGTACAGAGGCCACAGGTAAGGCGGATAGTGGTGGCAACAGAGGCTCCAGGTAAGGTGGATAGTGGCGGTAAAGAGGCCACAGGTAAGGCGGATAGTGGGGGCAACAGAGGTCCCAGGTAAGGTGGATAGTGGTGGCAACAGAGGCTCCAGGTAAGGCGGATAGTGGGGGCAACAGAGGTCTCAGGTAAGGTGGATAGTGGTGGCAACAGAGGCTCCAGGTAAGGCGGATAGTGGGGGCAACAGAGGCCCCAGGTAAGGTGGATAGTGGGGGCAACAGAGACTCCAGGTAAGGTGGATAGTGCGGGCAACAGAGGCCACAGGTAAGGTGGATAGTGGTGGCAGCAGAAGCCCCAGGTAAGGCGGAAAGTGGCGACAACAGAGGCCCCAGGTAAGGTGGATAGTGGTGACAACAGAGGCCCCAGGTAAGGTGGATAATGGCGGCAGCAGAGGCCCCAGGTAAGGTGTATAGTGGTGGCAACAGAAGCTTCAGGTAAGGCGGATAGTGGGGGCAACAGAGGCCCCAGGTAAGGTGGATAGTGGTGACAACAGAGGCCCCAGGTAAGGTGGATAATGGCGGCAGCAGAGGCCCCAGGTAAGGTGTATAGTGGTGGCAACAGAGGCCACAGGTAAGGTGGATAGTGGTGGCAACAGAGGCCACAGGTAAGGTGGATAGTGGCGACAACAGAGGCTCCAGGTAAGGTGGATAGTGGGGGCAACAGAGACTCCAGGTAAGGTGGATAGTGCGGGCAACAGAGGCCACAGGTAAGGTGGATAGTGGCGGTACAGAGGCCCCAGGTAAGGTGGATATTGGTGGCAACAGAGGCCCCAGGTAAGGTGGATAGTGGTGGCAACCGAGGCCCCTGGTAAGGTGGATAGTGGTGGCAACAGAAGAGGCCACAGGTAAGGTGGATAGTGGGGGCCGAATTGAGAAGGTAGTGTCGGGACATTGTTATATCGCGAGGGAAACGCTAGAATACGCATGGCAGGTCAGACAAATCATAAGAACAAATTAAACGCGAATTGAGCTAGTTGCAACAGGGTATTAAGCTAATTGCTCATATGGCGCAGCTGGAGCACGGGCAAGACAGGTGTACTACGTGCAGGTGGCTAGAGGTAATCCCTCAACATAGAGACACGAGAGAGGACAACAGAGTTATTAAGTATTGTAGACATAAAGAGATAGAACAACGCAATTGGCAACCAAGTAACAGACCCCACTGCTTGCCCTGGCCGTTATTCTAACTTAAAACATTCTCACACTCATCCACATCATCATGACCACACACTTCAAATAATATAGCACACATCAGATGGCATATTTATTATATAATATTCATATAATAAAAATGAGTAGTGGAATTACAAACACAATTCAATACATATCATCTTAACTAATTATTCCTATGTTATATATAAGTTAATATAAATATTAAATAAAGCGGAAATTTTAAGCATAAGCTATTGATGGAATTCCCAACTATCTAAACCCAGTTCTATTGCCTTGCAATTACATCAAACACACCTCGCCTTAACTGCGTCCTCAACACATCTTATCAAATACGCTCCCTCACTAAAATCCCCTCAGGCGGGCGATCTGGACATACCTCGTTCACATTGTGTCCTGCTTACAACACAACGTTCAGATTATCACTTAATACAAAACTCACACACCTACTTGAACGATCCTGTTCTATCACTAACATTCGTGCAACAGTCTATCAATCGCTCTTCTATCTAAGTCGATGAGGTAAACATACCATCTAAATTCAGTCTCTCTCTCTCTCTCTCATCTCTCTATCCCTCCTCTTCATCCAGCCTCCTGAGCTAAACTTTGTCTCGAGTTATATACACTCAAGCAAAGTCAGAGCTTGACCAATGGATCTCAGGGGATGGCTATATTCAGTCTTATTGGAACGAAACACTTTGCACACCTGTCACTCATTCTCTCGCAGCCAATCCGTCTGTCAATCATTCTCTCCCTACCCAAATCGGAAGGCCAGTGGTCAGCTCCTACCTGTCCACATTCTGTGCCCCAACTCTGTTCTCCTTTGTTGAGACGGTGAGTGACCTTGACACGCATTCAGGTACCTTTGTTATCAGCAACCACATCACCCTTGTCTTAAACTCTCTGCTCCGGCGGGAACTGTTACAACCAGACGGAACAGAAGTAAGTGTGAATGTTGAATGACAACCTCGAAATAATTGGAAAGGAAGGTAGAACAAAAGTTGTTCCCACTATAAGTGAACATCCGGAGGAGGATCTGGAAAAGACAGCGGATGATGCGACTTTGCAGATGATGACGAAGAAGAAGAAACGTGTATAAAATAAGTGATAAAAGAGAAAATAGGTCGAACGAAACATCCACACGGAAATAGGCAGCGAGTCGAGCGATGCATCGTGGTCTTCAAAGAGATTGTCAGGAAACGGCTTGCTACTTACTACATTTAGGAAATGACGGCCCCAGTATGAAATCAAGCTCGCCAGAAACATGGAAGGTACGCTTAAATGGAGCTCTTGTTTAATTGGCTAATCGTTACATATAATAACCCGAACACGCTGATAGTCGGACAGCACGAGAATCCCAGTGAGATGCCGGCTAATACTGCAGCCACTCCACCGAGGCGTAGCCATTAAGGAAGTAGCACAGTTCAGAGGTGTAGCCATGAAGAAAGTAGCACGGTTCAGAGGTGTAGCCATGAAGGAAGTAGCACGGTTAAGAGGTGTGGCCATAAAGGAAATAGCACAGTTCAGAGGTGTAGCCATGAAGGAAGTAGCACAGTTCAGAGGTGTAGACATGAAGGAAGTAGCACGGTTCAGGGGTGTAGCCATGAAGGAAGTAGCACGGTTCAGGGGTGTAGCCGGGGAGGAAGTAGCACAGTTCAGAGGTGTAGACACGAAGGAAGTAGCACGGTTCAGAGATGTAGCCATGAAGGAAGTAGCACGGTTCAGGGGTGTAGCCATGAAGGAAGGAGAACGGTTCAGAGGTGTAGCCATGAAGGAAGTAACACAGTTCAGAGGTGTAGACATGAAGGAAGTAGCACAGTTCAGAGGTGTAGACAAGAAGGAAGTAGCGTAGAAAATTATGAGTGCAACCGAAGTCAGGTTTGCAAACACTAGCTTCTCATGTTATAGAATTCCTAGTTCAAGTTGTGGATTGTAATAGTAAGATTAAGACTAGCGTAAAAATGTACATAAAAGCGTGTTCTGTACTGACGCTATATATGAAGCAGCAAGTAGAATGAGGAATATCACATCTTGCAGTCGTTCGAAGTTACTTAATACGCCCAATTTAGTTTATAGTCGAATAAAAGGAATGGCGATTTTCCAACGCGTGCACCGGACACATGTTTAACTGGTTGAACAGTTACGGCGAAATTCATGAGAACGGCAAAGCTTGGCCTGACTGATGTCTGATGGATCAAAATAACGTTGAAGTATAATGAAATTCTCGGAGAGCTGTATTACTTGGACTGATATGGCGAGACAGTTGATCTCAGAGTGAAATTCTTGGTCTACTCCAATAAAAAGAGACCGTAACATGTTACAGGTAACACAGGTGTATAAGATATGCTGGAAAATGCTAGGAAGTTCACGGGAATAGTGTGGCCATTTCCGGCCGATGAGACAAGTGAGTTGGCCAGATGCCATACGTTATGACAGCGAAGATGTCTTTGGTGAGAAACTCTGCAAATCAGCCGCCGATTCTCCCTCAGTGGGAAACGAGAAAGATCAAAACTTAGGAAAAACTCGTGGCAGTACACCTGATGTTCTTTGATGTTACTGTGTAGCACATCTAGATTAATTACAACGGTAGTGAACAGGGGCGTTAAGCGACTGAATACCGACTCGCACCGTTATCATTGACTGTTGGGAGCTTTAGAGCGTTTAGTGTTTTCTTAAACACTAAAAAATATATTTATAACATCTTAAATGTATCTGTTAGTTTTGCAAATAGAATTATGTTCGTATTGCAGATGGTGGATGAAGACTTGGTTGAGTTGAGGAGTATGAACTTGAGACTTTAGCACGTTTTATGTTGATTATTTGATGTGTATTCTGATGAAATCATATATTATTTCCAGTGTTCAAGATGGCGGTTGTGTTTGTATCTGTGGGGTACTTAGGAAACAGTATTCCACAGTGTTATACCGTGTGGTTCTATTGATTTACTCTTTACTATTAACCAAACATCACTATGGAAACTGATTCGTCGTTATCTGGAATCATTAAATCGACGACGCATGGTCGCACCATCTGTCCTGCAGTTGAGCATTGGGCAAGCTTGTTGACCTTTGACCAGGGACGTCACCTTCAAGTACTGCCATGGTACATTCGTGCCGTTTGTCGACGGAAGCGTTAACTATAAACGTGTGTGGCTGTGCGTGCCCAGGGTGGTGCTGACAAGAAGAGGCTGAAATGCAACGCTAGTGTGTACTAAACAAGTGATACCCGGACGGATGAACTGGTAGCTGTGTCTACCCGTTGCCTTGTGGCATAGCACGGGAGCGCGCAAAGGATAGGGGAGTAAACCCCGACATAAAATTCCCACTGCCTCGTGGGTTAGCACGGGAGCGCGCTAAGATAGGGGAGTAAACCCTGACCGAAAATCAGGAGGGCGGAACCCTAAGGCAGGAGACGACGCGTTAGAATCATCTTCTGGCATCCCCTGCAACTCTGTTGTTTCCAAGCGAATCGACTCTGTCCTTCTCTTGGGTGTCATCAGCTGGGACGAGAGGCGGTAAGTGTCAAATGGGCAAGGCACTTTCTCGGCTGTTCAACGGCTGCCCATGCAAGCTAGGTCAAAATACAGCGGGGAAGGACACCTGACCTTTGTGTACAGATCGGACACAATCCAAAAGGCGAAAATGCATCTTAAAACTTAAAACCTGGAACGTTAGGACCATGTGTCCTAGAATCGATATCCACAAAGGGACTCAGGACACATACACAAGAAAATCAGCTCGGAAGACTGGGCGTTGACAATGCTGCCATACAGGAAAATAGACTTGAAGGTAGTGGTACAATTAAAGAAAAACATGACACCTTTTTCTGGCAGGGCCTTGATGCAGAGAAACCCAGAATACATGGCGTCGGCTTTGCCATACAAAACAAACTTTTGGACTGCATCAGTACACCGACAGGTGTATCAAGGAGGCTAATGTCTCTCAGTCTCCACACGAGCGCAGGAAAAATAAACATAGTCAGTGCCTACGCTCCAACGTTAACAAGCACATGTGAAGAAAAAGACTCATTCTATGACAGTCTTCAGAGAATTACAAACTCGTTTCCCAAAGATGAGGAATGAATCATTATGGGTGAAATCAATGCGCGTGTTGGAGCATAGTACCTCTCCTGTCCTACGTACTTGGGCCATCATGGAACAGGCAAGATACATGAAAACGGGCAGAGGTTGCTGAAGTTTTGCTCAAGAAATGATATGTGTATTACCAACATCTATTTTCAGATTAAAAACTGTGACAAAGTGTCATGACGTCACCCAAGATCAGAGCATTGGTATCAACTCGACCATGTTCTTGTACGCAGACACCACTTAAACGCGGTCACATTTGATCGGCGCATGACATGGAAAAGTCAGATCGAGAGAAACCGAATGAGAGTCAGAGAAAGAATGACAATCATACGGAAACTTGCTGGCACAAGCTGGGGAGAAGACGAAAGTATACTAAAGAAACTATACACTGGAAGAGTGAGATCAGTTCTCGAGTATGGCATTGCGGAATGGACAACAGCAGCAAAGGCGAACTTTGACAAAATTAGCAAACTCCAAAACCAAGCCATAAGAGTTATAACAGGAGGCATGAAGTCAACGCCAATTGTAGAACTGGAAAAGATTACAAATCTGTAATCCATGACCGACAGAAGAGACTGCAAAGCCCATCATCAAGCAGAAAAACTCAGACGACTGACTGACCATCCAATGCACCAGAGACTAAATAATTTTGGAAATGGGAAACTAAGGCGGAGAAACTTTGCAGAAATAGCCAAAGCAAAGATGAACAAAGACCCTATGAACGCACTAACAACACCAAAGCCCATCCCTACTGTACGCAAACCTACCTGGAGGCAGCATATATTTCCAGAGGTGGTAGAAAATATACCAGGTATTGGAAAAAAGAACAGCCAGACTGAAAAGAAAGAAGAGACATAACCCTGAGGTACATAACAAAAAACTACCCAAGCATGGACTGGACCCATGCATACACCGACGGTTCTGTAACAAACACAACACAGAACGCAGGGGCAGGGGTATTCCTGAGCCTACCAACTGGTAGAAAAACAACACTATCAGTGGCAACTGGAAAATACTCAAGCAATTTCAGAGCGGAGGCAGAGGCACTGAGGGCTGCAGTAGAAGAAATGGTGACATGCAAAAGAAATGAAAGCCATATAGTCCTGTTTACAGATGCCCTGGCCGTAGTCACAGCACTAAAAAGCCAGAAAAATACTGAACAATGATTTAAGAGCAGTACTCTGTCAACTATGCCAACAGTCGGCACCAAAAAGAGTAGTGGTACAGTGGGTTCCATCCCACTGTAACATCAAAGGCAACGAGGAGGCAGACAGACTGGTAAAAAGGTGCAAGACTACCACAACCAGATACTAGTGTGACATACGAAGAGTCAAAAAGGCTCATTAGAGCTAGATAAATGACTAAATGGGAAACAGAACATACTGGCTACACAAAAAACGATGCCTATTACCAGTTGAACAGAAGAGAGCAGGTCATGGTCTTCAGACTTCGCACTGGCCACAATAGACTGAGGTACCACCTATTCAACAAATTGAAGATAGGTGGCACTGACGAATGCTCGTGTGATACCGGGAAAATGACAGCTGAACATCTGCTACAAACTGCCCGACATACGAGGATCAGAGAGAGCAGATGTGGCCATCACCAGTGGCAATACTAGACAAGCTCTATGGCAGTGTCGACAGCCTCAGGATGACCGCTGCTTTTTTCGAAAAAATAAAGGTCGACGTCTGACAGCGTGCGAAGAAGAAGGAGAAGACTTCATCTTCCAACGTTGCATCAATTCCTACGCTAATACTAACATGGCCGCCGCACAAATCACACACTGACACTCTACTCTTCGACGCATTTCGCCTGGTCTTAGCCATACTAATTATGTTATTTATTACAGACACTTCCTTGCCAGTAAGCTACACTAATACCTAATTCAATGTATATTTGCTCTAGTGAACACCAACAAATCATATGTCGTTGGTATTAACCTTACAACTCTCACACAATACTAGGCCTACACACAACAGTTCACAGTACAGCCAGTTACTACAACTCTCACAAAATGCTAGGCCCACACACACCAGCTTATAGTACAGACAGTTACTACAACTGTCACAAAATGCTAGACCTATACACACCAGTTTACAGTACAGGCAGTTACTACAGCTCTCACAAAATGCTAGGCCCACACACACCAGCTTATAGTACAGACAGTTACTACAACTCTCACAAAATGTTAGACCTATACACACCAGTTTACAGTACAGGCAGTTACTACAGCTCTCACAAAATGCTAGGCCCACACACACCAGCTTATAGTACAGACAGTTACTACAACTGTCACAAAATGCTAGACCTATACACACCAGTTTACAGTACAGGCAGTTACTACAGCTCTCACAAAATGCTAGGCCCACACACACCAGCTTATAGTACAGACAGTTACTACAACTGTCACAAAATGCTAGACCTATACACACCAGTTTACAGTACAGGCAGTTACTACAGCTCTCACAAAATGCTAGGCCCACACACACCAGCTTATAGTACAGACAGTTACTACAACTGTCACAAAATGCTAGACCTATACACACCAGTTTACAGTACAGGCAGTTACTACAGCTCTCACAAAATGCTAGGCCCACACACACCAGCTTATAGTACAGACAGTTACTACAACTGTTACAAAATGCTAGACCTATACACACCAGTTTACAGTACAGCCAGTTACTACAGCTCTCACAAAATGCTAGGCCCACACACACCAGCTTATAGTACAGACAGTTACTACAACTGTCACAAAATGCTAGACCTATACACACCAGTTTACAGTACAGGCAGTTACTACAGCTCTCACAAAATGCTAGGCCCACACACACCAGCTTATAGTACAGACAGTTACTACAACTGTCACAAAATGCTAGACCTATACACACCAGTTTACAGTACAGGCAGTTACTACAGCTCTCACAAAATGCTAGGCCCACACACACCAGCTTATAGTACAGACAGTTACTACAACTGTCACAAAATGCTAGACCTATACACACCAGTTTACAGTACATGCAGTTACTACAGCTCTCACAAAATGCTAGGCCCACACACACCAGCTTATAGTACAGACAGTTACTACAACTGTCACAAAATGCTAGACCTATACACACCAGTTTACAGTACAGGCAGTTACTACAGCTCTCACAAAATGCTAGGCCCACACACACCAGCTTATAGTACAGACAGTTACTACAACTGTCACAAAATGCTAGACCTATACACACCAGTTTACAGTATAGGCAGTTACTACAGCTCTCACAAAATGCTAGGCCCACACACACCAGCTTATAGTTCAGACAGTTACTACAACTGTCACAAAATGCTAGACCTATACACACCAGTTTACAGTACAGGCAGTTACTACCGCTCTCACAAAATGCTAGGCCCACACACACCAGCTTATAGTACAGACAGTTACTACAACTGTCACAAAATGCTAGACCTATACACACCAGTTTACAGTACAGGCAGTTACTACAGCTCTCACAAAATGCTAGGCCCACACACACCAGCTTATAGTACAGACAGTTACTACAACTGTCACAAAATGCTAGACCTATACACACCAGTTTACAGTACAGGCAGTTACTACAGCTCTCACAAAATGCTAGGCCCACACACACCAGCTTATAGTACAGACAGTTACTACAACTGTCACAAAATGCTAGACCTATACACACCAGTTTACAGTACAGGCAGTTACTACCGCTCTCACAAAATGCTAGGCCCACACACACCAGCTTATAGTACAGACAGTTACTACAACTGTCACAAAATGCTAGACCTATACACACCAGTTTACAGTACAGGCAGTTACTACAGCTCTCACAAAATGCTAGGCCCACACACACCAGCTTATAGTACAGACAGTTACTACAACTGTCACAAAATGCTAGACCTATACACACCAGTTTACAGTACAGGCAGTTACTACAGCTCTCACAAAATGCTAGGCCCACACACACCAGCTTATAGTACAGACAGTTACTACAACTGTCACAAAATGCTAGACCTATACACACCAGTTTACAGTACAGGCAGTTACTACCGCTCTCACAAAATGCTAGGCCCACACACACCAGCTTATAGTACAGACAGTTACTACAACTGTCACAAAATGCTAGACCTATACACACCAGTTTACAGTACAGGCAGTTACTACAGCTCTCACAAAATGCTAGGCCCACACATACCAGCTTATAGTACAAACATTTACTACAACTGTCACAAAATGCTAGACCTATACACACCAGTTTACAGTACAGGCAGTTACTACCACTCACTATACCACGATATTTAATTATGTCAAGTCCCTAATTATCCATCACAACCAGACCACTATATTTGAAAATACGTATGCTACAGTAAGTTACAATTATAACTATGTTATTTTTACACAAATTGATTCTCAACACTAACACTTATCTGCAAATATATAGGATCTCTGACCTGTCAATTCGAATCCACCACGGTCTTGAACAACCGGAGACGAATATGGATACGTGATGGTTCAGACTGTCACACTTCCTGACTGATACTCTATGCAAAACGCACCACCGCTCCTTTGTCGTAAACCTCCATTGCTACATCTTCTATCTTACTCACTCAGGTTAATTAGATATACTGACTTATGTTGTCCCTAGCCCACTACGATGGCCTTGTGGTTGTTAAGTACATGATGGTCTTTGCTTGCTTTCACGCCAAACCTGGACATACCTATATATGGCATTGTTTTCATTGGTTAGTCGGTTTGATTGTAAATGCTTTTGCCTTATGGAATTTCTTACTACTTACTTAGAATACTGGTGTTAACACCGCCGAAGACGGAACCGCTGAAGACGGATGTGTCGGACCGAAAGGTGCAAATATCGCAATCAAGCTGTAAACTAGCGACACAACGCATTCTGTTCTCCGGACTACTTCCTGCTACTTGTGAAGCCATGTTCATGGCTTTGTAGCGGGAGATTGAGAACAAACGCAGAAGAAGAAGAACTGGTGTTAAAACAGGCAGATGTTTACTCACTGCCAGGTAGTCAAAGGCTATCCACTGTAGGTTTATTTTGCAACTTTACTTCCTGGTACTTACTAGGCGTAGAGGAAGGTAAGTTAAGTTTTGGGTAAGAATGTCATTGCTTGTCGAAATTATTGCACAGACAACGGTTAACAGTCTGATCTTTTCGATCGTTCTCTGTCTACAGTTCTTTAAAGGGCAAAGCGAGCGCATCCAAATTGCGAGTTGATTGTCCATCTACTTAAGGATTCCACGTTTCATTTAAACTCTTTTGAAGCCAAGGGCAGCTTTTAACTTGCCGGTTTCCAACGGTCCACCTTCATCAGCATGCTCAGGATGTGAGGAAAGCTACTACTTCCCGCCACTTAACGTCCTTTTCAGGGCGCAAAAAAGAGTATACTCACTCATTATGTTCACTAGACAACAACAACAACAATTATCCTAGTCATCTCGTTTACATGATATGATATGCAACCGTTCAACATCTTTCCCTGTGGTTGTCTATGGCTTTCTGTCAAATTTGTCTATTTTCACAGTGTGATTCAAACATTTTCTGCTCATATTATTTATCTAAGCCAGACAACATGTGAGTCAAAATGTTGCTAATATCCTTGTGGTTTATGAGGACGCGTTATAACAAGAAAACATTCATCTTTGAAGTATATGACTTTGACCCCGCCTGATTATTTGAGACCCGATATAAATGACTATGCCTTCCTATTTGACCCTAGTCTGTCCAAGTGCATGCCGCGTACAGATCACTGGCATTCTTTAAGCAAGACAGACACATCCAATCTGAAAACACATCTACACTGTACGGAAGAAACCATTTAACGACCAATTGCAACATACGAAGCCAGACGACTACTTTAAACTTAGTAGCAGTTTAGAAAGCTCAGACGGTTCTCCACAATATTGTAAGAGAAAGTAGAAAAAGCATTGGCAATGGAAGTAAGGAAGATAAGCCGTTAAGTTGGCGGTACAGAACAATTTGGGACATTAAAGGGAAGCAGCAGAAACGTGACTCCTCAAATGAGAGCACCTCCTGCACTGAACAGTTCATTCAAGTGGCTCCAGACACTGATAAGAATGTCCACTTCAATTTTCATAACAGTTCATTCAAGTGGCTCCAGACACTGATAAAAATGTCCACTTCAATTTTCATAACAGTTCATTCAAGTGGCTCCAGACACTGATACAAATGTCCACTTCAATTTTCATAACAGTTCATTCAAGTGGCCCCAGACACTGATAAGAATGTCCACTTCAATTTTCCAATTATGTTGAGAAACGCGGCTACAGATGATTGTGCGTTGGGCTGACAACCTCATAATGTTAAACCATTTGCTATTGAAACCACCAAAACACATGCTGGGATAAGGCTATAGGTAAATAGAGCCGACGCAGTTGGGACACTATCCTTCACCTGGAAGGAAAAGCCAAATACTCAACATTGAGGCATTCTATGGGGTAAGACTTTGTGAGAAAGGGTCTATTTCTAATAGGACCTGAACAAGCAGATTTACCTTTCATTCCGCCCGTTTCAGTTCACAAAGTTCAACAAAAAATGATAGATACTAACATTTATAGACAAAGAAGAGAATCAAATAAATCTAACAGTTGCCAAGACAGTCTAGTAACATAAGTGTTTCGGGAAAAGAGCAAAGATAGAAAATAAGTAGTCAAAAAATACATGGAAGAAGAACAAATAGCGGTCAGAGAAATAAATGAGGATGGAGACATCAAGGACAAAGAAAGAAACAAATACTGAAAAATGGTGATATGAGAAACGCATACAAAAATAAGTAGTCAGAGAACAAACATATACAACAAAATTGTAGTCAGAAAAATAAATAGATACAGAGAAATGGTGGTCAGAGAAATAAATAAATACTCAAAAACAGTGGTCAGAGAAAACAAAATACCAAAAGTAGTGGTCAGAGACAGAAATACATAACAAAAAATAGTTGTTAGTGAAAGAAACATTTATGAAAAATTGCGGTACGAATTCGAAACAAATACCGAAAAAAGTGGTCAGAGAAATGAAGAGATACAAAAAATTGTAGTCTGCGAAATAAATACAGAAAAAATCAGTCAGAGAAATAGAGATACAGCAACATTGTGGTCAGAGATGAAACAAATATTGAAAAATTGTAGTCAGAGAAAGAACAACGATTGAAAAATAGTGGTTACAAAAATAAGAAGATACCGAAAAATAGTGGTCATAGAAATATATAAAAATTGTTCAGAGAAAAAATGAGAACAGAAAAATTGTGGTCAGAGCAATAAAGAATTACAGAAAAATTATGCCTATAGAAATAAAGAGATACAGAAAAAATTGTGGTCAGAGAAGGAAAGAAATACTGAAAAATAGAGGTCAGATAAATAAATTAATTGTACGCACAGAAATTGCGAATACGTAATGAATTTATAATTGATGATTACCGAGTGAAAACATAGATTCACGAGTCTATGTGGACGAACGTGTTTAAGAACACTCATAAAGCAAGGAACACGTTAACAGTGACGTTAAAACCTTAAGCTCACTTTAGATTAGGACCATTTGTCTCAGCAGCGAAGAGCTAATGTCAAGTAGTTATCATACCGGTGGCTTGACCAAGGCGATACGGGTTCGATACCTCGGTAAAACAAAGGTTTTTTTTTTTACTCGTGGGAACAGGGATGGAGAGGGAGGGGGAGGGGGAGGGGGTTAATGAGAACTGCAGAGGCAAATATAATTTCTTCTTCATATCTACAGTTATTTGCCCGTTGCAAGAAATTATGGTTTTGCCATATTATAGCGAGGAAGGTAGTGCGTTGATCATCAACCTCACTCTTTGGTCCGGGACTACCTTGGTCCAGTGGCAAGGCATAAGTCAAAATAACTGGATGTTACTCAGGATGCAGACACTATAGTCCCCCCCTCGCGAGACCAGGAGTCTCTTGAAACATGCGTGAGTTTCGATCGCCCACGATTTCCGTTGACCGCTTTGAGAGGTGAGTGCCCTACCACTCGACAACATTACTCACCGTGTGGACGATGTGTTATTGACATGCTGCTAACCGAGCAGGGCGTACTCTCTCCAAAACGATGAGTTTGTCCAGAATTATTGGCCCGTGTGTATATTTCTCAGCCACATCAAAATCTGCACTATTAGCAAACAGGGCCAAGGGCGCCGGTCTCATGAGGTTCAGCCGTGTGGACTGGACCGAAAAAATACGACACACAGTTACTGAAATATTAGTGCAAATAGCCTAAGATCATGCCAGGATAATCGGAGGAAAAATCATCACAAAATGAACTAACTAACTGATCCAAATGGAAAACGACAACACGTTTAGGCGGACACAAGTGCAAGTCGTCAACTAGTGTAAATTCCATGGCCTGGCTGCATTCATAATGGAACAAAACATGATAACCAGGACTAGATCGCGGTCGGTTAGACGCCTCTTGGTGCGGCCTTTACTCCCACGGTGAACACCAGAGATGCTTTTTCGGAATGACGTCGATTCTTGGTAGAGCATAACAGAATAAAGGAGAAAGGGGCACAGATCAGTGACATAAAGAAATAATGCATTGCTGGGAAAGACATAAAGAAAGTCACAACCAGGCAACACACGACGAGCTGAGAACACACAAAATAAATACAGACAAAAATGATATTCTGTAAGTGAAGCTCTGGAATAGTAAAATCGACAAACATCGAAAAAGTACAAATGTCGACAAAGTACAAATGTCGTCAAAGATAGCGATATTTAATTTTGAGTGTCACTTTTGTTGTTAAAAGCAAATGAATTCAATTTTAAGAGAGATTCAGTGAAACATGAGAAAAAATAAAATGCAAGAAAGCAGTTCGACAGTGAAAATAAAAAGAGTATGGAGTACCGATGTTTGGGAATGACATTTCCCTAGAGCACATAGACAATTGAAAGTTAAATAGCATGTCTCAAGGGAACATAAGACAGTCGTACGGAGAGACGACCAGACACTCAGACAGGCACGAGGAACAACGATTGGATGTTCAGACAGACGCATGATTATACAAATGGGTGTGTGGAGTTCAGATTTCTGACTCAAAGCTTCTGTCCTCAAGCTGTCTCGCTCGTATGGAAGCCACTTCTAGCCTAAGCCAGCTCGCTACTTGCCCTAGCACGTGAAGATTAATCGAACAGTCCACAATGGCCGGCAGAAACTAGTACATGTAAACTGTCATTTAGGGGTTCTGAAATCCCCCAAAATGCCCACATTTTTTCCGACATTCTGCCCACGGACACACTAAACTCAACTATACAACAAAATGGTAGTGTTTTGGTATTAATGCTCAATATTTGCAGATCTAGAAAATTACAGAATACGCCTTACAGCACCGAATCTTACTGGGTGACCCGAGAAAAATCATACCCGAAGTAAAAAGAATGTTACTTTTTTATGTTTTTCGTTTAAACATTGTGAAAATTTGAAATAATGCCGATTTAATGTGAATGATCAAACATGGAAATAAATACTACTTCAAAGTTACAAGACAGAAATCGGTGATAATTTTTGTTAGCCTTGTCATCTGGTTTGTCATTAAGGCTAGCCACAGTAATTAAACTTAACCCACGCACTTATCACGGGTTTAATGGATGCTCTGCTACTTTCATACTTGGTACGAACATCTCTTGGACCTTTTTTTGTGAGTTATGTCGGAATTAATGTACTACACATATTATTCTGTGTTGTAAGCTCCAAATGGATTTCATTTGAGGTTCCAATAATTTGAGATGTAATCGTCATCATCATCAAGTGCCGTCTCCGCAACGGAGGTTGACGGTAATGGATCTCTACCTCTCTCTGTCTCGCGCCAGACTGTTACACACAGTTAAACTGTGTTCCGACCACATTATGATGTTGCCTGTCCATCTGTACCTTTGTCGCTCTTTGGTTCTCTTGCCCTCTACTCTGCCCTCCAAAATAACATTTAGCAGACTGTCATGGCGCTTGAAATGACAAAAATATTTTATTTTTCTGATTATTATTTCCTTCAGAAATGTCAGTTTCATCTGGTGTTGTTCCAGAACCTTATTATTGGTATTCCTATCTTCCAAAGAAACTTGTCCAAGTCTTCTTCATACCCACACATTTCAAAGGTTTCTATACGCTTCTCCATTTTCTTTGTCACGGTCCAGGTTTCTACTCCATACAATAAAACTGAATGCACATAGCATTGTATGATTCTCATTTTTAAGATATGAGATATCTGCTTTGACAGAAGTGTATCTCTCATGCTGTTAAATGTATTGTTGGCCATTGCGATTCTTTTAATGATCGCATTTTCGCATTTACCATCAGGTGAAATGAGTTGGCCAATATATACATAGCTTGACAATTGTTCCAGAATTTCTCCATTTATGTGGATGAAAGCTTTTGAACTTATTCTTTTTGATGAACACCATAACTTTAGTCTTTTTTAATGTTGATTTCCAAACCATATTGCTGACTTTTGCTGGTGAGATAAATTAGAAATACATAACCCGCTGAAAAGGAGAGACCAAAACACAATTTTTCGATTTCGCATTCAACACATACACCTTAACAGTCACTTGAGCATAATCCAACCAGACCACACTCCTGAGTGCCTGCTGTGCACACGTCCCTATAAAATTGCTGAACATCATATTTTCAATGTCCGGCGCTTGCATATATCACTATGGGCCGCTGGATCAATGACCAACCAACCGACCAACCAATAGAAATACATTCAAGATTAACGAGAAAATTGTCTAATGGCAGGTTATAACTAATGGTTTTTTTTGGTCACCATAAACAATTTAATAGCTGTCCATCGTTGTCGATGAGGACCGCCGACCTCATCCTTGTCACAGATTTCCCTGTTGGGTGTGGGTGCGCATGTGGCTGAACAGGCCAATGTGAGCACGAAACCATCTGCTACATATCGGGCACACGAGGTTTGTAGAAGGGGATGCTGTTCCCGCTGCTAGGGATTTCCGCGTCTCGCGTCTGTTCTGGGCTTTCACAACACGGTCATCTTCACCGGCAGCTACACCCGATTTGACTGCGCTTTTCCAGTCAGATCTGTTTTGCGCAAGACATTCCCAGGTGTCGATGTCTATCTGGCAACTTTTTAGTGAGTCCTTCAGACCGTCTTTAAAACGTTTCTTTGGGCGCACTCTCTTGCGCCATCCCTCTCTCAGCTCGCCGTAGAGAAGCTTCTTTGCGAGCCGCTCGTCTGACATACGAACGAGGTGTCCGGCCCATCCTAGTCGTACTTTTTCTAGCAGTGCATGGATGCTGGGCATGTTAGCCCTCGAGAGAACCTCGTTGTCAGTGACACATTCTTGCCATTGGATGTGGAATATTCACCTCAGGCAACCTGTGTGGAACTGGTTTAACCTCCTTGCATGTCCAGAGTATTCAGTCCAGCTTTCGCAAGCGTATAGTAGGGTTGGAATGGTGGTTGCACGGTAGACTTTGAGTTTGGTCTTGACACTGATGCCACGACGTGCCCAGACCATCGAGCGCATTCTACCAAAGGCTGTGCTGGCCTTTGATATTCTGCTTGCCACCTCATCGCCTAGGCTGACAGATCTTGACAGCGTGCTGCCCAGATATGTGAATTTGTCTTCGGCATTCAACGTCTGCCCGCTGACTGTAGTCTCTGGTTTTGTGTACGGCATGCCTGGTGCCGGTTGGTACATGACCTCTGTTTTTTTGGCATTTATGGTCAGGCCAAAATGTTCGCATGCGGCAGAGAACTGGTCCATTCCAACCTGCATGTTCAGATCTGAGTTGCTCATTAGAGCGCAGTCGTCAGCAAATACAAGTTCCCTGATTATGTCGCCAGCCACTTTGGTTTTGGCCTTCATTCTTCTGGAATTGAGTAACTTGCCATATGTGCGGTACTTTATGGGTATTCCAAGCTCCAATGATCTGAAGGCGTCTGTCATCGTGGCCGCGAACATCATGCTGAACAAAGTCGGGGCGAGTACACATCCTTGTTTTACTCCGTTTGATACTAGAAACGTTTTAGAGATTGCACCGCAGTCCAGTACACGAGCACACATGCCTTCGTGTAGCTGTTTCACCATTGTTATGAACTTGTTGGGGCAGCCAAACTTAGACATTATCATCCACAGGCCTCCTCTGTTTACTGTATCAAATGCCTTTGTCAAATCAATAAATGTGGTGTACAAGGCCTGATTTTGCTCTCGACACTTCTCTTGTACTTGGCGAGCAGCAAAAATCATGTCCACTGTTCCTCTTCCGGCTCTGAATCCACATTGGCTTTCTGGGAGGTGGTGGCTTTGTTCAAGGTGTTTGTTGAGCCTGTTTAGCAGTAAGCGCGCTAGGATCTTGCCTGCTACGGAGAGTAGCGATATTCCACCATGATTGTCGCATTCCTGACGATTGCCTTTTCTTTTGTATAGGTGAACGATTGAGGCGTTTTTTAGCTCCTGCGGAATTTTACCTTCAGCCCACATGTGACAGAAGAGTTCACTGATCCTTCTGGTGAGGGATGGGCCAGCTGTCTTATATACCTCTGCTGGTATTGCATCAGCTCCTGGAGCTTTTCCTATAGATAGTGAACTGATTGCCCTGTCGACTTCCTCCTCAGTAATTACTTCATTCAACGCCAGGTTCAGTTCCACCTGCGGCATTCGCCGGATGGCCTCTTCATTTATGGACGATTGGTGGTTTAGTATTTTGCAGAAGTGGTCTGCCCATCTGTCTAGAATCTGAACCTTATCTGTTAGCAGTACCCCATCCGCACTGCGAACTGGAGTATTACTCGAGGGCTGCGGGCCGTAGAGAGCTTTCAGTGCCTCGTAAAACCGTTTGGTGTCATGACGCTCGGCGAAGATCTCAATTTCGTCAGCTCTTTTGCTGAGCCAGGAGTCTTGCATCTCTCTAAGCCTGGTCTGGACATCTTTGCGAGCAGTATTGAAGGCAGCCTTTGCTGCCGGAGATGGTGTGTCCCTCTGGTATTCCCTGTGCGCTTCAAGTTTTGCATCGAGAAGGCCCTGTATTTCTAGATCGTTCTCATCAAACCAGTCCTTATGCTTGCCCGTGAGTGGGCCAATGTGGTTAACAGATGTATCGTAGAGTGTGTTTCTCAATGATGCCCAGTTCTTTTCGATGTCGTTCTTTTCAAAACGAAGCTCAGACAGTCTACCCTCAAGCTCTTCATGGAAGCCTCCTCTCGTGGGTTCGTATTTCAGCCGAGAGACATTTAGCCTCCTCGGTGGTTTCTTTCCCTGGGGGCGCATTTTGGGCTGGATCTTGAAGTTTAGCTTGGCAATGACAAGTCGATGGTCGGTCCAACATTCTGCACCACACATGCTCTTCGTTACCATAGCATCCGCTCGATCCCTACGTCTGATGATAATATAGTCAATGAGGTGCCAGTGGCGGGACCTTGGGTGCATCCATGTGGTTCTATTTCGGACAGGTAGTCGGAAAGCTGTGTTTGTAATGAGTAGTTCATTTGCGGCATATGTCCTCAGAAGGAGCAGTCCGTTACTATTGCATTTTTCAATTTAGTAGATTGTTAACCCCCTCAATAACATTTGTATTAGCTATTTTACTCCAATAACAGCTTCCGGGATTACCTTGGCCACAATTACTTTGGCAAGTGTATCACTGGTAACAGCTTCCGGGATTACCTTGGCCACAATTACTTTGGCAAGTGTATCACTGGTAACAGCTTCCGGGATTACCTTGGCCACAATTACTTTGGCAAGTGTATCACTGGTAACAGCTTCCGGGATTACCTTGGCCACAATTACTTTGGCAAGTGTATCACTGGTAACAGCTTCCGGGATTACCTTGGCCACAATTACTTTGGCAAGTGTATCACTGGTAACAGCTTCCGGGATTACCTTGGCCACAATTACTTTGGCAAGTGTATCACTGGTAACAGCTTCCGGGATTACCTTGGCCACAATTACTTTGGCAAGTGTATCACTGGTAACAGCTTCCGGGATTACCTTGGCCACAATTACTTTGGCAAGTGTATCACTGGTAACAGCTTCCGGGATTACCTTGACCACAATTACTTTGGCAAGTGTATCACTGGTAACAGCTTCCGGGATTACCTTGACCACAATTACTTTGGCAAGTGTATCACTGGTAACAGCTTCCGGGATTACCTTGGCCACAATTACTTTGGCAAGTGTATCACTGGTAACAGCTTCCGGGATTACCTTGACCACAATTACTTTGGCAAGTGTATCACTGGTAACAGCTTCCGGGATTACCTTGACCACAATTACTTTGGCAAGTGTATCACTGGTAACAGCTTCCGGGATTACCTTGACCACAATTACTTTGGCAAGTGTATCACTGGTAACAGCTTCCGGGATTACCTTGACCACAATTACTTTGGCAAGTGTATCACTGGTAAGAGCTTCCGGGATTACCTTGACCACAATTACTTTGGCAAGTGTATCACTGGTAACAGCTTCCGGGATTACCTTGGCCACAATTACTTTGGCAAGTGTATCCCTGGTAACAGCTTCCGGGATTACCTTGGCCACAATTACTTTGGCAAGTGTATCCCTGGTAACAGCTTCCGGGATTACCTTAACCACAATTACTTTGGCAAGTGTATCACTGGTAACAGCTTCCGGGATTACCTTGGCCACAATTACTTTGGCAAGTGTATCCCTGGTAACAGCTTCCGGGATTACCTTGACCACAATTACTTTGGCAAGTGTATCACTGGTAACAGCTTCCGGGATTACCTTGGCCACAATTACTTTGGCAAGTGTATCACTGGTAACAGCTTCCGGGATTACCTTGACCACAATTACTTTGGCAAGTGTATCCCTGGTAACAGCTTCCGGGATTACCTTGACCACAATTACTTTGGCAAGTGTATCACTGGTAACAGCTTCCGGGATTACCTTGGCCACAATTACTTTGGCAAGTGTATCCCTGGTAACAGCTTCCGGGATTACCTTGGCCACAATTACTTTGGCAAGTGTATCCCTGGTAACAGCTTCCGGGATTACCTTAACCACAATTACTTTGGCAAGTGTATCACTGGTAACAGCTTCCGGGATTACCTTGGCCACAATTACTTTGGCAAGTGTATCACTGGTAACAGCTTCCGGGATTACCTTGGCCACAATTACTTTGGCAAGTGTATCACTGGTAACAGCTTCCGGGATTACCTTGACCACAATTACTTTGGCAAGTGTATCACTGGTAACAGCTTCCGGGATTACCTTGGCCACAATTACTTTGGCAAGTGTATCACTGGTAACAGCTTCCGGGATTACCTTGACCACAATTACTTTGGCAAGTGTATCCCTGGTAACAGCTTCCGGGATTACCTTGGCCACAATTACTTTGGCAAGTGTATCACTGGTAACAGCTTCCGGGATTACCTTGACCACAATTACTTTGGCAAGTGTATCACTGGTAACAGCTTCCGGGATTACCTTGACCACAATTACTTTGGCAAGTGTATCACTGGTAACAGCTTCCGGGATTACCTTGGCCACAATTACTTTGGCAAGTGTATCCCTGGTAACAGCTTCCGGGATTACCTTGACCACAATTACTTTGGCAAGTGTATCCCTGGTAACAGCTTCTCAGAACTCAAGGTGGAACCATTGTTTTGCTTCTAGCTAGTCATTTAAGTTTTAGAGGGGACATGCAATGCCGGTTCCAGACCACTTTGGGTCCCACGCAAAGCTAAGTACTACTCATCCTACCTCCTCTCGCCTCATCCTACCTCCTCTCGCCTCATCCTACCTCCTCTCGCCTCATCCTACCAAAAAAAAACAAAAAATTATTAATAAAATATTGAATTTTTGATTTAAAAAAACCAAATGGTTTGTAGATAACTTGAATAGCAGAAACGTAAGCCACAAGTTAAGTTTTCATTTGCAAGAATATGTAATACTAGCAACACCCATGCAGAAGATCCGCTCATCAATTGAGCTGTACAATATAGATGTAGAACAGCAGTGGAACAATTACAAGATTCACACCTTCCGCACCATTGCCTGCCTTACATATCTTGTCCTCCCCCCCACTCCCCCCCCTTTCTCATCTTTTCCACCGATGCCTTCATAATAATAAGCCGAATTTAGTCCTGAAAATAAAATACAATAAAATACTTTCATTGATGATATAATAAAACATTAACATTTAAATTTCAATGTTCTATCGACAGCGGTTCAAATAATGAAGCTCTGCTCACATGCTGAGGTTCCAAGAACCTAACTATCAAAGGTCCAATGTCAGCAGCTGCGCTGACTGCAACCGACATCTCAATTTTCCGGGCGCCACTTACATCTTGTAGATTTTGCTAGCTTTTAGATCTAGCGGAGCGAAGTTATCGACTTTTATAATTAATAGGGGTAGCTAATTATTAATTTATTGTCCTAGTCTCCGTATTTACAATATGATTCTTCTTCTTCTTTTATTTCTTCTTCTTCGTCTTCTTCTTCTTCTTTTTTTTCTTTTTCTTTATCTTCTTAATCTGATGTTCGTTCTTAATCTCCTGCTACCAAGCCCTTAACAGGGCTTTGCAAGTAGCATCCAATAGTATGTCACGACTAAAAGGGGCTCCTATAGCGTAGTGGTAGATCCCTTGTTTTTCATGGCAAAAGGTTGGGGTCCACACATGGATCAGCTTGACCTTGATCCCAGCCCGCGTCTTCCCCAGATACATAATCGACAACTTCGCAGAGCAAAGTTATCGACTTTTATAATTAATAGTGGTAGCTAAATATTAATTTTTGTTGTTGTTGTCCTAGTCTGCTTATTTACAATATATAAACAAGTAGACAAATAAGACGAAACAAAAAGATGATGGATATATACAGCTTTTATTTTTGGATCAATATCACAATGACTCGCAGGTCATTTCAAGCATCGCTTATGACAATTGTCAACAGCGACAAAAGTCGTAGTTATCGATTTTATAATTAATAGGTGTAGCTTCGCGGTAGTTATTGATTACATATTTTCAAAATTGTGTGTATTGTTGGTTGTTTTAGATGTGCGTAGCCTGACTCAGTTTGAGGTATCATTGACAAATATAGGTGTGACGCAATATGTTTCATTCAAACAAGATTGGAGATTTTTTTTTCATACACCAGTCAAAGGAGTTTTTGTAATGGTGGATACGACAAAACACAGAGATCAACAAAAACAACAGAACATTTTCTTTATGTAATAAGAATGTTTATTACTAACAACAGCAAATTAATATCAAAAGACTTGTTGTTCCTATACAGTAACGGGGATAAGGGCAGCCCTGTCTTACCGATCTAGTTTTTTGTATTGTGTCTGTAAGTGTGTGATTTATTATGAGTCTACTCTCTGGTTTGTTATATATTACTTTTAACAAATTTGAAAAATATTCTCTCATGTTGTTTTCTTTTAGTGTTTTGTGCAGGTATTCATGTGAGACCCTGTCAAAGGCTTTCTCGTGGGCTATCGATAGTATCGCTGACTGTGTGTCTTTTTTCATGTGTGCATTGGATAGTGTCCCTTAAAAAATGTGCATGTTTACTGATACTTCTATTCTATACACTACATGACTGGTCTTCATGTACTAGGTGTTTCATAAAGGGTGTTAGTTTGAATGTTAACGTTTTTGTTAGTATTTTGTAGTCTGTATTTAGTAAGGGGATAAGCCTATAATTTTAATTATTTACTTAAGTTTTGTCTGAATCAGGTTTAGGTATTAATGTTATGTAGGATTGATTGAAACTGTCTGGTAATTCCATTTTCTCGGACGCCTTTTGTAAGACCCTGAGTAGGAGTGGACTCAACACGTGGAAAATATGGAGTATAATTCAGAGGTCAGGTCATCAGGGCCTGGACTCTGACCTTTATAGAGAGAATTTAGAGCGTTGGTAAGAGTCTTAATATTAACTGTCAACTAAGGGTCCGACTGTCTTGCTCGTTCAAGCATTTGGTGAAGGTCTCGTAGACAAATAAGACGAAACAAAAGATGATGGTGGATATATACGACTTTTTTGTTGTTGTTGATCAATATCACAATGACTCGCAGGTCATTTCAAGCATCACTTATGACAATCGGCAACAGCGAAAAAAGTATACACATGTATAAATGTAACATTCAAATGTTGATATGAAGAGGTCGATTGACAACTACTTGCACTGTCTTGTGGTCTGTTAACGTTGTGGTATTAAGAGGTTTAATTTTCGTTGTCTTTTAACTTTCGTGAATGTAAATTCTGTCTAACCGGGCTGATGTACCGTGAGCACGTGTCGTGTCTGTAAATGTTGTCTCCTTGCCCTCAGGGTATATTGTGTCTGTAAGTATCTCTGAGGGCGTGCTCGTCTAAGACTTGTTGTAAAGTGTCACTGGCTTTCCTTGTTTGTTGTCCCCTGTGATGCATCTAGTGGGTTTAGATTACAGTTGAAATCTCCCCCATTATTATTTTGTGTCGTTCATATTGTTGGCTTAATGTAGTTTGGAGGTTTTCGTAAAATGTATTTCGTTCTGGTTTTAGTTGAGGGGGCATGTATGTTTACTAGTGTGTGTGTGTATCTTCTGGGTTGTCTTTGGTTTTTATTTGTATCATTTGTATTCTACCTTGGTTATCTCTATGTGCGTGCGTTACTTCCCACTTATCTGATGTTTGTAGCTTATGTTGCAACAGTTCTGCGCTAATCTGAACGATTGTCGGTGGTTCTTTCCCAGTCAGCAGAATTAACACAGTTATTAGAATTAAGGTGCCCTTGTATCTTTTTCCACACCGCTTGCTCTTTTGCAGTTCAACATAAAGCAGTTTCATAGGTAGACGACGAGTCGACATGCGGACACCACATCGCCAATCCATCTCAGCTGTACAGCACATATCATGTAACGGTGAGTAGGTAAAAATGTATAATATAAATATATAAGGTATCAATTTTTTAAATTGGGGAATTAGTCGGGGTAATTCATAAATCTACTGAGTGTCTTACTCTTTTGTTTAGTAGTCTTCTTATTGTTTACTTTAGTATTTGTATAACGTAATAAAATACGAAAATAAAGGCATTTCGGCGCAAAGATTTCATATTTGTTTTTCTGTTAGTGCTGTTAGCAAGTTATCCTCTAATACCGTGATAAAGGTCAACGTATTGTAATTATGTCTTGTTTACTTAGTGTGATACCGTTACCATCTGTGCATAAATACAATATGAAAGCTGTAACAATATTTTAGATTGGTTAAAAATAACTTTACAATTGTTTGTATCTTCTGTTTTTACTTTCGGCGAGCGAAACAGCCCCATGTAGTTTTTTTTACTGACGTAGCAGTTTAGAGGTTGTTGTAATTGTTGTTGTTGTACTTTTTGTTGTTAAAAAAAAAGACAAAGATGAAATATTTGCGTCGAAATGCTTTTATTTTCGTATTTTATTACTTTATGCAAATAGTAGAGTAGACAATAAGAAGACTACTAATAAAAAGAAGAAAAAAAAGAGAAAGATACTCAGTAGATTCATAAATTAGCCCGACTAATCCCCCGCTTCAAAAATATGATTGTAGTTGTCGATTTTATTTTTGAAATAGAGATGTTGAACAAGAAAATTAATTGGGATCTCCCTTACAAATAGGTTGTTTGTTTGTTTTTTTCGTTTTACCAGTACGCCAAACTGCAGATGTTGCGTTTCTACTATGAAGGCCTAGGTAAAATATATAGATAGAGCCGCTTTTCAGTTGTGCGAGACAGATACAGTCCCGGTTTGTTTAAATTAGACTACGCGTGGGGGCTGGGATTATCTCTCTTTGCAGTAAAACCTACCACTGTTTCGGGTTTTACGACAAAACAACCACTAAGGGTCTAAATAAAAAATCATAATAAATTAAAGACAATTTTGTTTTTGTTTATGGACGTCCTAAATACGCGACAAGTCCTAGGTGGGAAAAATGTTGGGTTCAAAGTCCACAACTCTGGTATCTACACCTATACACAACGCAGATACTCGCTATCCTACGTTTATATAAAAAGACACGTACACGAGGACGAGGTCACGACGTTTCCCCTCTCTATCTGAATATCTCTGGTGCTACTGCTGATATATATTTATATATATATTACACTTTTTTTTTTTTTAACCTACTCCCCGGTACATGATATGTGGTGTACAGCCGAGATGATGGACTGGTTATGTGGTCCGCAAGTCGACTCGTCGTCTACCTTCGACACTGCTTTATGTTGAACTGCAAAATGGTAAAAGAGCATGTGGTGGGGAAAAAGATAGAAGGGTACATTAATTATAATAACTGTATTAATCCTGATGACTGGGAAAGAACCACCGCCAATCGTTCAGATTAGCGAAGAACTGTTGCAGCATATACAACAGTCATCAAGATCAAAATCATGATGTGTAAGTAATTTAATAAGTTTGCAGTTAATTTACAAACATCACCACGGCATGTTCTCTGATTGCTGATGTTCAACTGGAGAACTTATGGAGCTGATTAATATAGGCCGATTTCCCATGGAGTCGCCACGCATTTTATAGGCTAGGTGTTTATTTGAAGAAAAAGAAATATGTATGATTGAGTGAGGTTTGAATACATATCATCGTGGTTAGAGTACTGAAATCAACATCGCTCGACCAACTGCTCGCCGTCTAGGTTGTAAGGAGCATTACAGCACACAGACGTTGGTAGATCATACATTTGTAAATACGTGCATGTTATATTATCCACAAACGTGGATCATGTGTTTGTGGATTTTAAGAAGGCGTTTGATCGGGTATGGCATAAAGCGCTTTGGGCAACCATGAGGATGTATAATATCAAAGGAAACATAAGGTTATTGAACACCTGTATGACAAGGCGTCTAGCGCAGTTCTTGTGAATGGGAGGCGAGGGGACTGGTTTCACACATCAGTTGGCGTGAGACAGGGGTATACACTCTCTCCAACTCTTTTCAATATATTCGTTAAAGGAATTATGCGTGAGGCACTTGAAGGTCACGTTGGTACTGTCAAGATAGGGGGCCGAAAGATTACCAACCTTCGTTTTGCAGATGATATCGACGGGTTGGCGGGATTAGAAGCAGAACTCCAGGAATGGGTCAGAAGGCTCGATGAAACAGCTCTTGACTATGGTATAGAGATAAACGCTGGAAAGACAAAATTAATGACCAACAACGCCACAGGCTTCAACAGCAGGATAAAAGCTAACGGTCAGGAACTCGAAATGGTTGACGGTTTTAAATATCATGGGTCAATTGTCAGTGATGAAGGATCAAAATGTGAGGTGTTGGACAGAAAAGCACAGACAATAGCGGTGTTTGCACGGCTTAACAAAATCTGGCAAGATAAACGGTTAGCACTATGCACGAAAATCAGATTAGAGAGAGAAAGAGAGAGAGAAAGAGAAAGAGAGAGAGAGAGAGAGAGAGAGAGAGAGAGAGAGAGACTCGCATGTTTTATCAGTAACCATGGAGTGTTTGAGGTACTTGCATTCATTTAGAACATGGGTCTCAAACTAAAACCGGCCCTAAAGCCAAATACGAATAAACGAGCTGCGCATGCTTAACTGCAGTAAAGTCTGTATTATTCAACTTCCACGAAACATATGCGGTCCTTAGTCATCGCTATTTGACTTTAGCATTATTGGTTGTTGCTGTTGTTTGCGAAAGTCCACAATGAGTAGGTTACTCTTTTGCGTGGCACGAAAAGGACGTTAAGTTGCGGGTTGCAGTAACTTTCCTCACATCCCGAGCGTGCTGATGAAGGTGGGCTGTGGTCCTCTAGGCGGTTGTGCTAATGCTTGACTTCATCTGCGTGGCGCTCACTATTACAGGGATCACATCGACCCACATCTTGTCAGCCAGGCTGCATTGAAAACATCCTGTTTCAGTGGAACGCTACATGGAAGAGAAATTGTGGTCCTGGTCAGTATGTTGTGTCTGATCCTGAAGCGACGTCATGGTCAGTATGTTGTGTCTGATCCTGAAGCGACGTCATGGTCATTATGTTGTGTCTGATCCTGAAGCGACGTCATGGTCAGTATGTTGTGTCTCATCCTGAAGCGACGTCATGGTCAGTATGTTGTGTCTCATCCTGAAGCGACGTCATGGTCAGTATGTTGTGTCTGATCCTAAAGCAACGTCATGGTCAGTATGTTGTGTCTGATCCTGAAGCGACGTTATGGTCAGTATGTTGTGTCTCATCCTGAAGCGACGTCATGGTCAGTATGTTGTGTCTGATCCTGAAGCGACGTCATGGTCAGTATGTTGTGTCTGATCCTGAAGCGACGTCATGGTCAGTATGTTGTGTCTGATCCTGAAGCGACGTCATGGTCAGTATATTGTGTCTGATCCTGAAGCGACGTCTTGGTCAGTATGTTGTGTCTGATCCTGAAGCGACGTCATGGTCAGTATGTTGTGCCTGGCTGGACTAGCGTCTCATTTCACCAAGTGGATGGGATAAAAAAAAAGGGGGGGGGGATGAGGTGAAGAGGGGATGACTAACCGTCTGGTACAAAGTATATAATAGAGTCATTTTCATAAGTGTTGCGTTTCATTTATCAAGAATCGTAGTAAAATGTAAAACACTTTCAAACATTTTAATTGACGGTGAGTACGAAAGAAAGGAAAAGATAAAACAGATCCAAATGGATTCAGGCCTATCAGTCTACTGAGCTGTGTAGGCAAACTGATGGAACGTATAATATACACCAGACTGATGTGGCATCTGGAAGAAAAACACATACTAATTCCACAGTAAGCAGGCTTTAGACAGCACAGATCCACTGAGGATCAGATCACCCTCAAAGCCCAGGCAATAGAGGATGCCTACCAGGAGCAAAAATACACAGTAGCGGTTTGGGTGGACCTTGAAAAGGCATTTGACAAAGTCTGGAAAGAGGCACTTAAAGTCAAGCTACGAAGAAGTGAAGTTTGTGGGAAAATGGATCAGCCCCTACCTCAAAAACAGAACAGCCAGAGTTCAAGTACAAGGGCAGATGAGCAAAAAGGTGACACTTGATCAGGGAGTACCCCAAGGGGGAGTACTGTCACCCACACTCTTCCTGGTGTATATAAATAACATCACAGAGAATATACCAAGAAGAGTCCACAGCTCAATGTTTGCAGACGATCTGGCTATGTGGACCTCTGAAAAAAATCTCACCATAGCAAGTAATCGGATGCAGCAGGCCCTAACATCGCTGGAAGAGTGGGTGAACTCATGGCTGGTCAAAATAAACGAGGAAAAAACAACATGTACGATATTCTCGCTTTCAAACAAACCCCAAAACACTAAAATAAGTCTTAACGGCAAATACCTGCAGCCAAACGACAACCCAAACTACCTGGGAGTCACATTTGATCGGCGCATGACATGGAAAAGTCAGATCGAGAGAAACCGAATGAGAGCCAGAGAAAGAATGGCAATCATGAGGAAACTTGCTGGCACAAGCTGGGGAGCAGACGAAAGTATACTAAAGAAACTGTACACTGGAAGAGTGAGACCAGTTCTCGAATATGGCATTTTGCATGGCAACAGCAGCAAAGGCAAAACTGCCCGACAAACGAGGATCAGAGAAAGCAGATTTGGCCATCACCAGTGGCAACACTAGAAAAGCTCTATGGCAGTGTCGACAGCCTCAGGATGACCGCTGCTTTTTTCGAAAAAAATACAGGTTGACGTCTGACAGAGTACGAAGAAGAAGAAGAAGATTGACGGTGAAACTGTTTGTGCTGCAGTCTGGACATCTCTGCCTTGTTACAGAGCGAGTGTTGCGAATTCTAAAGACAGTTTCAATTAAGAACAAAACGTATGTGCTTGTTACGTATATCTGTGTGACATGACCAACAGCCATTGCGGGGTTCCGATTCCCATCACACACGAGGGTGTATTGATTCATAGCAAGAGAGATAAATATCATTTCCATAATGCTTGACTGGATCAGCAACATAACGATTAGTAATGACCATCCACACTAAAGCAATTCCTGTAACGGGAAAGCGCATCATGTAAACAACAGTACCAAAGGCATGTAACAGAACAAACAACGACAGTTACATATGAGGATAACAAACAACGAAAGTTACATATGAGGATAACAAACAACGAAAGTTACATATGAGGATAACAAACAACGAAAGTTACATATGAGGAAAACAAACAACGAAAGTTACATATCAGAATAACAAACAAAAAGAAGCGAAAATAGAAAGTAAATCGAACTAATGTCCATTTTAGTAAATGAAGATCAATTTTTTTAAATGAATCTTTTCAGAAATAAAAAGTAAGCAGCATGTCCTTTGCAGAAAGTTCCTGTAATAATTGCCAACCTATTTGGCTGTTATAAGTTCCTTGGCTGGTTCGCACACCGTTGGGCTACATCTACAAGTAAACCCCGCTTCAATACAAATTGTAACTGACAGATTCCAATTAAAATGTCCATTCTCGTCTCTATGTCTGTACATCAGATTCCCACTTCATGGATATTAATGTTATCCTTGGAAATGAAGGCTTTCTCTGTGGGTGTGAGAGAGCGGATGCAGATAACGCGAGAAATCAGGACAATTATCAGAAAGAGATCCACCTTTTTTTTATTCGGTATGCACACAGAAACATTACAACTCAAAATTTACGTGTTAAAAAGTCATGAGGGGAGGACAGGAGAAATAACTGGATATAACATCAAACTGGATAACTTAGAAGTTGTATGTCAAAGTGATTTAAACACGAGAGTGAAGGAAGAGATAGAGAGAGAAATAGAGAGAGAGAGAAAGTGAGAGAGAAAGAGATAGAGAGAGATACAGAGATAGAGAGAGAAAGAGAGAGAGAGAGAGAAAGAAAGAAAGTGAGAGAGAGAAAGAGAGAAAGAGATAGAGAGATACAGAGAGATAGAGAAAGAGAGAGAGAGAGAGACTTAGCAACACATTACAGCCAGGATGAGAAGTAGCAGCATATGTTGCATCTATGTTGTGAATAAGAATAATTTAGCTTTATTTCCCTGCTGTTATTGATGGAATATTCGAGACTTCATCGTGCAAGGGCTGAGCTTGTTTGATAGCGAGTAACAAATTGCCTTCCTCACTGCTTAGGCTTCTATGGGGACAAGTGCATATGCCCATCTAGTTAGATACCAACGCATTTCCATTAACTGACTCTCAATCCTCGTATATTCGTGCCAAGATTTACAAACCATGGTGGATCAAGATTTTAAGTCAAGGTCAGATGAAACATACTAATCACGAACGGCACCTTACATCAGGGTAAGGTGAAACATGCTTTTAAAGATCCCTACCTCACGCCAGGGTAAGGCGAAACATGCTCTTTAAAATTCCCACCTCTCGTCAGGGCCAGGTGAACCATGCTGATCAAAATCCCCACCTCTCGTCAGGGCCAGGTAAAACATGCTTATTAAGACCCCGTCTGACCTCAGGACCAGGTAAAACATGATTATCAAGACTCCGTCTGACCTCAGGGCCAAGTAAAACATGATTATCAAGACTCGATCTGACCTCAGGGCAAGGTAAAACATGCTTATTAAGATCCCGTCTAACCTCAGGGCCAGGTAAAACATGATTATCAAGGCTCCGTCTGAACTCAAGGCCAGGTAAAACATGCTTATCAATACTCCGTCTGACATCAGGGCCAGGTAAAACAGGTTGATGGAGACCTAAACCGTGGAGAGGGTCAGATGCTTATCTTGTGATCCTAGATACTTACTGTATTACATCAATCTGGTCAACGAGTTGGAGATAGACACATTGACCATCATAACAGTGAGCTTGCCGAGAAGCTTTGTCCACAATGAGTGAGTTACTCTTCTGCGCGCCCTGAAAAGGACGTTAAGTTGCGGGTTGTATTAACTTTCCTCACACCTCGAGCGTGCTGATGAAGGTGGGCTGTGGTCCTCTAGGCGGTTGTGCTAATGCTTGACTGCATCTGCGTGGCGCTCACTATTATGGGGATCACATCGACCCACATCTTGTCAGCCAGGCTTCCTTGAAAACATCCTGTTTCAGTGGAACGCTACATGGAAGAGAAATTGTGGTCCTGGTCAGTATGTTGTGTCTGATCCTGAAGCGACGTCATGGTCAGTATATTGTGTCTGATCCTGAAGCGACGTCATGGTCAGTATATTGTGTCTGATCCTGAAGCGACGTCCTGGTCAGTATATTGTGTCTGATCCTGAAGCGACGTCATGGTCAGTATGTTGTGTCTGATCCTGAAGCGACGTCATGGTCAGTATATTGTGTCTGATCCTGAAGCAACGTCATGGTCAGTATGTTGTGCCTGATCCTAAAGCGACGTCATAGTCAGTATGCTGTGTCTGATCCTGAAGCGACGTCATGGTCAGTATGTTGTGCCTGGCTGGACTAGCGTCTCATTTCACCAAGTGGATGAGATACAAAAAGGGGGGGGGGATGGGTTGAAGAGGGGATGACTAACCATCTGGTACAAAGTATACAACAGAATCATTTTCATAAGTGTTGCGTTTCATTTATCAAGAATCGTAGTCAAATGTAAAACACTTTCAAACATTTTGATTGACGGTGAAACTGTTTGTGCTGCAGCCTGGACATCTCTGAATTGTTACCGAGCGAGTGTTGCGAATTCTAAAGACAGTTTCATTTAAGAATAAAAAGTATGTGCTTGTTACGTATGTCTGTGTGACATATTTTCGAAATAATCTTTGATGAGGTACTCTATCAAAGGCTTTTGGAAAATCTAGATAAAAAACGTCCACTGACTCCCCTTATCTATCATTTTAGTAACCTCCTCCATGAATTCCAATAGATTTGTTAAGCACGATCTCTTTCTAGTAAACCCATGCTGACTATTTCTGAGTAGATTAAATTTGTCTAAATACATTACATTGTTTTCTTTGATTATTGACTAACAATTTACAGACTATGCTCGCTAAACTCACCTGTCTATATTTAGCAGGATCTGATTTTTTGCCCTTTTTGAATAAGGGGATTACTCCTGCATCTTTCCAATCCCGTGGAACAATCCCCTTTGTAAGTGATAGAGAACATAGTATACCCAAAGGTTTTGCTAGTTGGTCTCTAATCTCAAACATCAATTTTGAATGAATACCATCTTGATATTTATCCACTTTCAGCCCCTCCAATTTAAAAAAAACACACATTTCCTCTGTAATACAGATTGATCTTAATCCCGCTGTATCCATACACTTATAATAACTGCTGATAAACCCTCACAGATCTCATCGATGACTCGAATAACATGATAAAAGCAGATCCGCGATCTTGGCACAACAATTACAAGTTCAGGGACAGTAAAGAAAGAAACCAGACATGTCATTCTAAGACAAGTATTAACGGAGCCGCAATTATAAAATGTGTATTATGTTTCCTGTCAATCGAAATATCAATGTCCTTTACTGATGTCTTAATGAAAACAGTTCCCTGGCATGGGAACAGACAAGAACAGATACATCATATTGTGACAGCAAGCTTAGATTTAAGAGAACAAGAGACAGAGAAGACAATAAAGCTATGGATTGTAACACACAGAACAAACACTCTCACATTTTGTGTTTTTTGAAAGTCTCTTGCAAATTTCCATTCTAGTTTATACATTTGAAGGACATATGCGCCAAATAATTGTTATGTACTTTCGAATTAATGGTTTCTAGAGGTTTTGTTTTTTAATGACATGGTTGTTAATCCTTATAAGTCGCTGTTGGCGACTAATGGACCAGGGATCAGTCGCGGTGTGAATAGAGTACAGTTTAACATAAGCGTACGGATGAAACAGAAAACATTGAGTATGTATAATTGGATTTTCAGGCTCGATTACCTGGGCTGAATAACGGGGTCCTGTACTAATCACTTTACATCAAAGTGTATATATGAGTGGCATAGTAGATAGAGAGCTTGCTTCTTGGCACTGGCATCACTCAGTAGTAGTGACACACTGAGTTATGTGTATGTGTTGGTTGTAGTCCATAACGCAGGGTTACAAAAGTCAATTGATTATACTTGCCTGAGTTATGTATATGTGTTGTGTTCCATAACGTAGAACATAATTACCTGAGTTATGTATATGTGTTGTGGACCATAACGTAGCGACAAAGGGGTTAATTGATTATACATACATAAGTTATGTGTATGTGTTGTGGTCCATAACGTAGCGGTGCAGGGGTTAATTTATTCTACCTACATGAGTTAATCATCACACTTTCAGAGGAAGAACGCGAACAGCACACACGCAATCACACACACGCACATACACAAACACACAAATACACTCACACACTTCAGAAGCCATCAACTCACGCCGTTGGAAAATATAATTTTCCTCGGCTATCCACCTTCCCCTCTGTCGTCATCTCGCTTGGAAGCTGGACATTCGGGTATTGCCAGCTCATCAGGAGGATCCCCATGAGATGGTGGAGCCATTACATCTCTCTGTCTGGACATGTATTCGACACATGGGACACAATCGATCCTTCTTGTGAATGTCTTCAATCTGTCTTTCCTGGCCATTTGTAGACATTTCATTCTTCAAATCAAATGTCAGCATCCTTCCATATTCACTGACCATTTTTTCTTATATGTTGATTTGTTAGTTCAGTGTTGTTGTCCCTGATGAAGGCCTATTGGTCGTAACGTAGGTTTTGTTTGTGTTTTCGTCTCGGTGCGGTATCTGACCATACCCATTTTTAAATTTTGATTAAGCTCAACCTTAATCAACTTTTACTAGTTTTTTTTCATGTTTTTTTACCCTTTACAGAACGTCGCTCTCATACAATCCGGTTAGTAAGTCTTTCTATGTTTGGTAGGTTTTCTCGCCTTTGTCATTGTCATCCTTACAACATCTTTATTGTTTGTCCATCTTCTCCAAGTTCTGTTTCTTCCTCGCTTGTAGGTACCATTCCATCCAGTATCGTTTTTTTTCGAAACCATTGTGGTGTTTAATGTGCTTAAGGCATTGCAGTATTCTAGATGTAATTTTGTTTACTTGCCAATTTTACTCTAGGATTTAAGATTTCTGTGTTTTTTTTTCCTCACTTTTCATGGCATTTTTAGCAACTTCCGGTAACATTTCAGCTCCAAATATTCAATATTTTTCATTAATGTTTCTGTGATTGTCAATGTTTCACGTTCCTACGTTGCCACTTGGAAAATGGAAATCCTCAAGGTGTTTTATTTTTGTTTTGGTCATTCTTTTAGTGTTCTGCCATACGTTTTTGAATTTAGTTAACCTCTGCAATGTCTAGGTCATTGATCTTCTTAATTCTTTGTGTCAATCTCCATCATTGCCTTTAATCGAGCCGAGATATTCAAAACCTGTGACGTTTGGAACGTCTTTCATCTCTAGTATAACTTTCAGTCTGGGTTTTGCAATAATCAGTGCTCGTTATCTTGGTCTTGCTGATGGCAGGTATAGATTTCTCGCTGAATTGTTTGCTAACACGACCATCTCTTTCAGCTTCGCAGCGCTCTTCGAAAGAACAACTGTGTCATCTACAGATTATCGTTCTGGTAACTCATTTCCTTCGAAAGTGAACTGGTTGAACTGTTGTACTCTTGTTGAGATTGTTGATGTTTCTCATGTTCTCAGCAGAATACAGTATAAACTCGACAGATGGAAGCAATACAGTATAAACTAGACAGATGGAAGCAATACAGTATAAACTCGACAGATGGAAGCAATACAGTATATTCGCAAGAGATGGAAGCAATACAGTATATACGCGAGAGATGGAATCAATACAGTATATTCGCAAGAGATGGAAGCAATACAGTATATACCCGAGAGATGGAAGCAATACAGTATATACTCGACAGATGGAAGCAATACAGTATATACTCGAGAGATGGAAGCAATACAGTATATACTCGAGAGATGGAAGCAATACAGTATATACTCGACAGATGGAAGCAATACAGTATATACTCGAGAGATGGAAGCAATACAGTATATACTCGAGAGATGGAAGCAATACAGTATATACTCGAGAGATGGAAGCAATACAGTATATACTCGACAGATGGAAGCAATACAGTATATACTCGACAGATGGAAGCGATACAGTATATACTCGACAGATGGAAGCGATACAGTATATACTCGACAGATGGAAGCAATACAGTATATACTCGAGAGATGGAAGCAATACAGTATATACTCGACAGATGGAAGCAATACAGTATATACTCGACAGATGGAAGCAATACAGTATATACTCGACAGATGGAAGCGATACAGTATATACTCGACAGATGGAAGCGATACAGTATATACTCGACAGATGGAAGCAATACAGTATATACTCGAGAGATGGAAGCAATACAGTATATACTCGAGAGATGGAAGCAATACAGTATATACTCGACAGATGGAAGCAATACAGTATATACTCGACAGATGGAAGCAATACAGTATATACTCGACAGATGGAAGCGATACAGTATATACTCGACAGATGGAAGCGATACAGTATATACTCGACAGATGGAAGCAATACAGTATATACTCGACAGATGGAAGCAATACAGTATATACTCGACAGATGGAAGCAATACAGTATATACTCGACAGATGGAAGCGATACAGTATATACTCGAGAGATGGAAGCAATACAGTATATACTCGACAGATGGAAGCAATACAGTATATACTCGACAGATGGAAGCAATACAGTATATACTCGACAGATGGAAGCAATACAGTATATACGCTAGAGATGGAAGCAATATTGCAAAGAAAAGTATGAAGACAACCGAAGAAAGCTCAACATAACCCCGAAAACCAGGACCGAGAGCCAGAAAA
Source organism: Ariolimax columbianus (assembly GCA_036924085.1). Classification (NCBI taxonomy): domain Eukaryota; kingdom Metazoa; phylum Mollusca; class Gastropoda; order Stylommatophora; family Arionidae; genus Ariolimax; species Ariolimax columbianus. Next base: position 107,900,591 of record JAVGWX010000006.1, read on the forward strand.
TACGATAGAGAGGTTCGTATAGAGATCCAGAGCTCGAAGAAAAGAAAAAAACCTGGATGAGATTACAAGTGGAATTTAGAAACGCAGGAGGAGTAGCCAGCGTAATAATTAATTACACTTTGCAAAAAGATCTAGCGTAGCACAAAATAAAAATTTGAAAAAAATACAAAGAAAACAAACTTGTTTATATCGAAGAAACTCCATTTTGTCGTATAAGTAGAGCTTGTGTGTCTGTATGATACTATACGCAATGACAATTACAGGGCAACTCCTAGCATGGTCTTAACCTCCCGCAAGGAGAACACGTGGAATCAGGCAAAATGAGGTACAAACCTGCTGCTTGTCACTGAAGGCAGGTAGATGATCTTGAAAATGGATATATTGAAGCATTTGCCCGCTAGTCGAACTGAACAATATACATAAATAACAGCAGTATAACAGTCACAATTTTCTCCACCAAGCCTTTCAATCTCAATTCTTCAATCCTCCATCTCCCCATCTCCCCCACACTCCACCAGACCATCAAGTCTCTTCCAAAACCACATATCAATTCTTCAGTTGACTCGCCCTTCATCTCTTCCTATCCAACAAACCCTCACCATGCTAATCTTCTCTCGATCTATTTCACCCCTTATTTCCCACACATTCACCCTTCTTAACTCGTCTGGATCTTCCGTCTTATACGGACCATCACCTTGTTCATCTCCTCTTATGGCTTCCTTCTCAGATCGTTCTCCCTTCACTCTTAAAAAATCTCTACCACGCCCTCAGCGTCTCAAACCCATGTATTTTCCTGCCATCTCAATTCGTCCACGTTTGCTTCAGATTGTCAAGATAAGGAACCTGTGCATTCTTATTTATCAATAATATATTCACGGTTGTATCCCTTACTAAAAATGTCATCAAATGATAAGCCAATCAAATCTCTACCACACACGTTGGATGAACGTTAGAGAACTTATATAGGTATACGCAATTTTATTTTCTTGGAAGAAAATAAAGAAAAGCACTGATATTTTACAATTTTAGAAGGTTTGTGTGCCGGAGGACTGCGTGGAAAATCTCGGTAGGTATTTTATTTTATAGTTCAACTGGAATAATAATCTAAGCGTAGCAGCTGGCGGGGTCAAATGCCATTATTTCTTATTTCTACAAATCCTCACAGCAGACACCAGAAAGATCATTATATACCACAATTATTGATTTTAAATTACTTACTTACTTACTTAGTCGCTCCTCTTCTGCCATGAGGTGTAGAGGTTTTCCAGTGAGAACGGCACACTGCTCTATCCGCCGCCTTTTTCCTGATCTCTTTCCAATCCAGCCCTCGATCACTTAGGGACTTTCGTATGTTGTCTTCTAAACGTACTTTGGGACGTCCTGGAGGTCTGCGTCCTTGACTTTTTAATCTCCCACGACCGCTTTGGTACCCGATCTTCTTCCATCCTACAGACATAGCCAAACCACTGTAGCTGGGACTGCTCCACTCGTGTGTGCAGGGGTTGAACTTCAGGATTGCTACGTTTTGTCTGGTTAAGGATATTGTCCCTTTTCGTCACCTGAACCGCCTTTCTTAGATACCTCTTTTCTGAAGTTTGTAGTTGCCTTTCTTGGGCTGTAATTGCCACAGGGCAGGCACATACGTCGAGAGGTATACATCCATATTTGTTTTCCTGCTTATTTCTCTTTTGCTGAGGAATCCTCTGTTTATTGCAAGGAAAAGTTTACCTGCTGCTGCCCTTCATGTGGTTAACTCCTCTTTGATTCCTCCTCTGCTGTCTGTTACCACTCCTAGATATTTAAAGTTGCTGACCTGCTCCAGTGCTCGTATTCTAAGGGTTATCTGATTTCTCTTCTCATCTCTGGTGATCACTACGGTTTTTGTCTTGGAGTTGCTGATGTGCATTCTTCTCTTCTTAAACTCTTCTCCCCAAACCTGCAAATTGACCTGGAGATATGCCTCGAATTTGGTGATCAGGTCACGTCATCTGCAAATGCTAGCTCCGATATGTAGCTTGGTCTCATCTTCCAGTACCCTACTTCAGACTTTTTTGTCTGTTCCTTGCAGGCTTTGATGACTTCATCCATGAGGAGTATGAAAAGGTACGGTGATAGAATGTCCCCCTGTCGTACTCCGCTAGTGATCTTGAACTCTCATGACTTTTGATTTGATGTTCGCACATAATTTCTGCATGTTTTATAGAAACTCTGTATGGCAGAGATCATGGGTCCTGGGATGTCCTTCCTTGTCAGGCACTCCCAGAGTTTGTCCCAAGGAACTTTATCAAATGTTTTCTCCAAATCCAAAAAAGCAAAGATGCATCTCTTTATCATATTCAAGAGCCTTTTCTCTAAGCTGTCTGAGTGTAAAGATAAGGTCTTGAGTACTTCTGTTTGCCCTAAACACACATTGAGTTTCGTCCATATTTGGCTCTGCTAGACCTCTTCATCGCCTATCTAGAATCCTAGAGTAGACTTTCCCGGGGACATTGAGAAAGGAAATACCTCTCTGGTATTCACATTATCGATTGTCACCCTTTTTAAATATTGGAATTATTATTGCAACCTCCCAGTCTCTTGGTATCTTCTTGAGGCGCCAAGCTGTCTTGAGAATCTTTATGAATAGTATCTCTCCTGCCGCTCCCATATATTTAACCATTTCTGGTGTTATACCATCATGTCCTGCTGCTTTACCAATCTTAATTTTCTCCAATGCTACCTTTAGTTCTTCCATTGTGATATTATCGTTCCCCTCCATGGCTCCCTCTTTTTGAATTGGGACTGTTACTTCTAGAGCTTGATTTTCTTCTACTCCAAGAAGATCGGAGAAATATTCTTTCCATCAGTCCGGTTTTCTCTATGTTTTGAAATGTAATCGTTTTTTAAGACACACATGTGATTAGCCAGTTGTGTCTTTGCGTGGTGGAGGGGCTGCCTCCTTACAGCCTCCATGCTTGCCGACCCGTTTTTATCCACGGCTGATTATCTTTTCGCAGCTAACCTAAAAATTAGGAGGCCTTTCAGAAATCCGCAACCCTGCTGGCGCGCCTGGTAGGAGGTAGGTGCCTCCCGCAGGGATTTTAAATTACAATTTAAAAAGTAGTTTGGATCTTCAATTTTTTATGTTTTATACAATCTTGTAAACAGGTAAGAAAACGTAATTTACTGTCTGCAAATTGAAGGGCCACCGGTACACAGTAAAGGGTCGCTGCTACCCTCGCACATTGAAGGGCCGCTGTTAATAATTGCACATTAAAGGATCTTTAATAATTTTTCTTCTGGTTTGGAGACTCTTTGGCAGGTGAATTAATTTCCATTTTTTATAGCCACATAAGATAAATACAAAATGATATCCAGTGTGCTTCTCATCATCATGTAGTATGTCCTCTTCAGAACGTCGTTATAGCAACAGATGAACTGTCTTGGCTTGGCTTCGTTCGTTCTCAATCTCCATCTACCAAACCCTGAAATAGCTTAAGTAGCAAAATGTAGTCCAGAGAACGGAATGCGTTGTGTCGTAGTTTACAACATGACTGCGATATTTGCACCATTCGATCCTTCTTCTTCTTCTTCTTCACCGCACGCTGTTTACAGCGATATTTACGTTGCACTCTTTATTTTGTTAAGCCTGTGGCTCAGTGCATCCGATTTCAACAGGCGTTTCTGTAGGGATGCCCTCCCTAGCCTTTGGCTGTCCCAAGCCTATCTGTAAGGCAGCAGTTGTTTTTGGTCAGAGTTGTCTCTCTTAGGGAAGTTGTCTTGCAGGACTAACGAGTCTTCCCCCCTCGTGTCTATAGAGTTTGGCAATGATATTATGGACTATGTACTAGTTTGTACTACCCCGTAAGAGAGGCAGTCCAGTGTGACTGTGTCTCAGGGTCGTCACGTCCTGCCAGAAACGTAGCATATGCATGTGAGTGATGTATCTCTTTGCTTCCTTTATTTTCTCGGCTCATCTGCAGTTATGGCACGCCTAGCATTCCCCGCCACCTGGGACGTTGTCACAATAGGGCAGAGGTGCAATGTCCGCTGGACTGCATCTCTTCTGCGTCCATTGGGATGGCTGATAGCAGACAGAGGTAAAGAGCAAGGCAGGAATGAATTTGGCCAGGTGCATTTCTGCGGCTCGACCGGGCCGGGCTGAGACGCGAGCCCCAGGTCCCAACCATATCGTGGCCTCCCATCACAGCGGTGCTGAGATTTAGGGCGGGATTCTGGCTTAGAGGCATTAAGCCGTAGTCCCTTAGGTGGTAGCTTCACACCATTGGCTTATCAGCCAAGCACGTAGACCAAATGTCAGCGACCTGCGATTCCTCTCGAAGGAGTGCATTTAACCAGGGGACAAGCCTGGTAATGGCACGGATATGTTGTTCATCTGGTGTGCGGACATATCTCATGATCAAGGGGTTGCGTCTCAACAGTTCGCAGTGAGGTGGCTACTAAGTCTTCTACTAATGGTTTCACACCTCATCGCCGTATGGGGTGAATATCGGGCAGCTTCCCGGCCGCTTTGATCGGCGGACGGCAGAGACCTCTTTCTGCGGCTCGACCGGGTCGGGCTGGGACACGAGCCCCAGGTCCCAACCCTATCGTAGCCTCCCATCGCAGTGGTGCTGAGATTTAGGTGGGGATTCCGGCTTAGAGGCGTTCGGCCGTAATTCCTCCTATGGTAGCCTCCGCGCCGTTGGCTTATCAGCCTAGAACGTGGACCAAATATCTGCGATTTGCGATTAATCTCGAGTTGAGCAGGTCTACTGTAGCAACGTCTTTAGTAGGGTAAAACTGACCTGTCTTCTGAGGGTCTAATACCAGCACGCGTTCACTATTAGACCCAACGAATCAATAGAGGGCTTTTTAGTCAGTCAATGACCAAGTGTCTGGAAACTGCGATTTCTGTAGCACCTTTCGGTCCAATACATCAGACTTCAGCAAGCATTTTTTTAGTACCTGGTTAGCATTCCCTCTTCGATCCATTCTCCTTAGTCAGTCTGCCCTGCTGCAGCCTGCTATCCAGGATCACAGCGTGGAGGTGTAGAAGGGTCTTGGCAGCTCTGGTTCGCTGGCCCTGACGCTAGCAGTCAGCTATGGGTCGCTGACCACTGCAGCTCATGCGCTGCTCAGCATCTTGATCCCAGCCGATCTGTAAAACTCGATCTTTCTTCGGTCTGCCTCTGCCCTACTATACAGTCACCGTACCCTCCAGTATCGTTCTCTCCAGATCTTTTTGACGTTTGATGTGTCCGAAATATTTAAAGTTTTCTAGACAAAGTATTGTATACTAGCAAATATTATTCGATTTCCAGTTCTTTTAGGAAATATGCATTTTTATTTTTCGTTACCAATGGTATTTGGGCACCCTCCAGTAATATTTTAGTTCAAAATATTAAATCCATTTCTTAAGTGTTTCTGTGGTGATCCACGTTTACGTCCATACGTTACCATCAGGAAGATACAAATTCGCCGGATTTTTATTTTCGTCATTTAATTAGTGTCCTGCCATACGTTTCTAATTTGGTTCAATCTCTGCATTGCCATAACCATTCTTTGTCTGATTTTCTTCATGCAATCTCCATTGCTGCTTATAATTGAGCTGAGGTACTCAAAACCTGTGACTTTCACATTTTCCTGTTGATTTAGAATAACTTCAAGTATGATCTTTGTCTTGTCTGTGCTCATTATTTTGGTTTTATTTACATTCAGGCATAGATTTTGGTCGCCACTGTGTTGTTTTACCGACAGGATCATCCGTTCCAGTCCCGCAGCGCTCTTTGAGGAACAACTGTGTCATTTGCATATCTGAGCTTTTGTATCTCGTTCCCGACGATTGTTCATGGTCGAAGCATCGTTTAATTTGCATCGTTTTTGACGTTCCTCTTTTTAAATCCTGCATATCTACTTGTGTCGCGGTTAATTCAATGATGATGTGAAAGTTATCAATTCTAACGGGAGAATTAGATGTACACCCTACAGAAGATTAGATAACTCCTTCAAGATGACATATGCTGGAGTGTCACTCATTTCTCGCAATGGTCAAACCATTCCTGGCTAAATGTGTGACCCTTCACCGGTATTTTGCCATAGACAGTGATCATTTCATTGAGATAGTTGTCGGAATCCCCAAGCACTGCTCAACTGTAATCTCTAAATTTCCTGCATGATGATTCATGTTCAATTTTGCACTTTTTCTTTACTTTACTTCCTTTCTTTTTTACTTCCCACCTCTCACCCCTTATTCTGTTTTCCCCATTGTTCCTCATTACTTCCTAGTATTACCCGATCTCTACAGATGTACACGATCTATTTTGTCCAAAATGGATACACATCGCATCTGTTGAGAAAAAAGAAAGGCTGCGGAACAGTAACTAAATACTATTTTGTCTGTAGGGCTTGGAGTAAAGAAAACATTAGAGGATCTGCCGTCAGACAGTAACTAAATACTATTTTGTCTGTAGGGCTTGGAGTAAAGAAAACATTAGAGGATCTGCCGTCAGACAGTAACTAAATACTATTTTGTCTGTAGGGCTTGGAGTAAAGAAAACACTAGAGGATCTGCTGACAGACATCCCTAATGATATTAACAAAAAAATTTCTGGAGCGTTTCAAATATTTAGCATAAAAACAAACAGGGTTAAAATGGTTCTCATCATATGTTGATGCCGACCAGCTTCATCAGTGGACCTGCAAATAAACGATCGATTTGTGATGTAGACTTCAGCTTCATCAGTGGACCTACAAATAAACGATCGATTTGCAAGATAAAGGCATTCTAAAATCAAATTCAAGGTATTCGACGATATTGCATTTTTATACATCTTATTGCACACAAAAATATACAAGGATCACATTCTACAACACATGGCTTCACTGTTTGCTAGTACTTATGTCAGTGAGAAATTGTTGTTTCAAAATGAAGTGGGCTGTCCAAAGCCAAACACCGCCACATTTGGACAAGCTTGTGTGGGAAGTTCTAGCAATACGTTCTCTCTAAATCTGTAACCTTTACATTTATAATTGATTGATCACTCTGTCGTTTTCCCTCCTCTCTCTCTCTCTCTCTCTCTTTCTCTCCAACTCTCTCTCATTTCACCGAACACACTGTCTTCCACTAATAACATTACTTCTACATTGTACTAGCTTGCTAATGCAAATTAAATAATTTGTAGATTGGAGAGTATTTACCTGAGAGTATCCTGCTCTCTGCATCATCTAACACGCGAGACCATCCTCTAGCTGTGTCCTTGACCAGGTGAGAGCATCCTGCCATTGTATTCTCCAACAGGTGAGAGTATCCTGCCTTCTGTATTCCCCCAAGAGATTAGAGTATTCTGCCATCTGTATCCTCCAACATGCGAGATTATCTTGTCCTATGTATCCTCCACCAGGTAAGAGTATCGTGCCCTCTGTATCCTCCAACAGGTGAGAGTATAGTGCCTTCTGTATCCTACACCAGGTGAGATTATCGTGCCCTCTGTATCCTCCAGCAGGTGAGAGTATAGTGTCCTCTGTATCCTCCAGCAGGTGAGATTATCGTGCCCTCTGTATCCTCCAACAGGTGAGAGTATAGTGCCTTCTGTATCCTCCACCAGGTGAGATTACCGTGCCCTCTGTATCCTCCAACAGGTGAGAGTATAGTGCCCTCTGTATCCTCCAACAGGTGAGAGTATCGTGTCCTCTGTATCCTCCAGCAGGTGAGATTACCGTGCCCTCTGTATCATCCAACAGGTTAAAGTATCCTGCCCACTGTATCCTACAACATGTGAGATCACCCTACCCACTGTATCCTCCAACATGTGAGATCACCCTACTAACTGTATCCTCCAACATGTGAGATCACCCTACCCACTGTATCCTCCAACATGTGAGACCACCCTACCCACTGTATCCTCCAACATGTGAGATCACCCTACCCACTGTATCCTCCAACATGTGAGACCACCCTACCCACTGTATCCTCCAACATGTGAGATCACCCTGCCCACTGTATCCTCCAACATGTGAGATCACCCTACCCACTGTATCCTCCAACATGTGAGACCACCCTACCCACTGTATCCTCCAACATGTGAGACCACCCTACCCACTGTATCCTCCAACATGTGAGATCACCCTACCCACTGTATCCTCCAACATGTGAGATAACCCTACCCACTGTATCCTCCAACATGTGAGATCACCCTACCCACTGTATCCTCCAACATGTGAGATCACCATACCCACTGTATCCTCCAACATGTGAGATCACCCACTCCATCAAGAGATGAGAGAAGATATCACGTGAATGTGTGAACTGGGCCGACTGTTGTTGCAATTTTTTCGGATAAATAAATTTGCCATCACAAAGGTGACCCATTTCACCGATGATACAAGCAGCTACGGTTGTTATTTGTCTGTGAAGTATTTCACCAGGACCGGCCGGCATCGATTCCTCAAGTATATCTTCAATCCAGTGCAACGAATCTGTGCTGCTGTTGAACCGAAAAGAATAATCGATGCCTTTTGCAGTTCCGGTGTCTTAGTCCATTATAGTCGTGTTTAAATTTCAGTCACACCAAAACCGACACTTCCTGCAGCTATGCGACGGGCGCCAATCTCGTGAAGTTCAGCAGTGTGATCTAGACCGTAAAAATATAACACAAGTTTAAGCGTAGTGCTAATTCATATAGCAGATGTCCAGGCCAGGATAATCGGAAGGAAGCGAACACAAATAATTACGGTTTAACTAGTTCAAATGGTGGAAAACGACACACACACACATATACACACAGAGATAGACAAGCACGTTTTTTTATTGTCCCACTAATTTTATCTCTCTCCCTCCATCTCTCTATCTATGTTCCTCGTGTTACCCACGCTTGACACATATACACACACAAACGTTTCTTTTTGACCCACCTCTTGCTGCTTCTCCCTCTCACGCTCTCTCTCTCTCTCTCTTCTTTTTGTCACCCACACTCGACACACACACACAAACACGTTTTTTGTTATCCCATTACTTTGCCCCCCCCCCCACTCTCTTTCTCTCTCCCTTTCTTTCTCTCTCTCCCTATCTCCCCCGTGTCACACTCACCACTCACATAAGCACACGTCTTATTTTCTCACTTATTCCCATCTGCCCTTAGACCTTGTGGCTCCCCATCCGAACACTGCTCCATCAGCCTCCAACGGTTTTGGATGTGCACATATTTTGTTTGTCAGTAACTATTCACGCATTTAATGAGCAAACTGGCATGTATTGTGCAAGAGATCTGTAGCAACTGTCTGTAACAAATGCAATTAGTCGCAGCTGGTCTATTTTGTTAGTCAACCAACGCGATGATCATACTATAATATGTTATTGCTAAAAAACATTTACTGAAGAAAACAGAACAACTAAGAACATAACTAACTAACTACTCGACATTTAATCAGACAGTTTACAAAGACACTGATCGTAATTTATTGTCCCTTCTCTTTCAATTTTCCAACGTTTAATTGAAGTAGTCGCTGGCTAATGATTCCGACTTTATTTCGTTATTTTGAGTTCCGCCCTCTTGGTAATTTTAATACACTGTTTTTTCCACCTGTTTTTGTTGGTTATGCCTTCTACATCATTCTCTATCTTTTGTTCCTCATTGTGTTCAAATACAGCGGATATGTCGTTATGCTATCAAGCTATCTTTTTGGTTATGTTAAACCATGTCTATACTTCCTTTTTAATTTTCAACTGGACTTGTTGCCTTGTTACGTTTCATAATTCTATATTTGCTGTTATTCCACAATATCTAAAACGGATTATAGAACATTAATACTTTTTTTATCTGTTTTTTCTGATGAGATTTCTCGAAAGATTTTTCAGAACGTATGTTTTTTAAGTCACTCAGTAAGCCAGTAAGTAATTCAGTCAATATGTCATTAACTCAGTAAGTAAGTCAGTAAATATGTAAATCAGTAAGTCAGTCAGTAAACCAGTAATATACTTGTCACTGGGGTCGGCGGCTCGAGACAAGAGAGTGAGGATAAAAAGTAGCGCAGCTAATCCTTACTCAAAATAGTACTAGCAAAATAAATTATGCCATCATCGTCTGCGATGGACGGCGGCCTTTGCCTTTGCTTTGTAAACTTGTAAGTCAGTACGTAAACTAGTAAGTCAGTCAGTAAACAAGTGAACCAGTAAGTCAGTTAGTAAACCAGTAAACCAGTAAGTCAGTAAGGGTTCATAGATTCTTAGCCGACCTGTACTTCTCCAGGGGAAAGTGAACCTGTGCAGGTCCTAGCTTTGGTATGACCTGGATGTAGCCGTGAGAAGGATTTCCTGGTTAGTGGACTAGGCACGAGCAGCTTAATACTCTACTGTGTTGGGACAATCACTTATGGAGGGCGGTTAACTGATGTGCCACCTCATCTCAATAGACTCAAACACTAAAGCAAAGTAGACTCGCAGCTTGTTAGGCGCCATCTATGCTGCTCTAAGGTGTATGGGTCAAGATGACGCCGGACATGGTCGCAGTCGATTTCCCTCTTGATAAAATGGTGTTTTGTTTGTGTTTTCTATGATAACTCTCGGACTATTAACGTGATTCCTGGATATAAATGTGCCGACTTGTGAATTAAGCATACTAATGTGAAAGAAGTGATGCAACGAAGTATATAACAGTGTATTTTTAGTCGTGAAAGGTAGATTAATGTGTACAGTTTCGATAGGACAATGCGTGGCCGAAACTTGACCTGGTCAAAAGCTAGTGTCGCTCCGTACTGTATCGTGACCCAGATAACGAAGCATAAACACTGAAACGAAGGAGGTCAACCTGACCCCGTGAAACATACGGTACTTCAGAAAGGAGCTCATCGTGCTTCGATCAGCACACTACCTCCCTTCAAACTCAGATCTACATATGGTGCATGTGCTGAAAATACACTTAACCGAGGAGGCATCGGAACTCACAAGTATACAATCAAGGCGGAAGACCAGAGGAACGAGAGGTGGAAGAAGAATACACAAACAAATGCACTCAGAAACAGATACCTCAAAGCTCCACCCCAGCGATAAAAGAGAAGGGAAGGGCTACCGAGAAAATGAGGCACACGCTGACACCATACTGTCTGCATCCGAACCCTTCACTAGAGGTCTTGACAATGTCTTGCCTCTAGAACATGTTGAGTCCGGACGAGAGAGTGAGGAAGATCCTGCGCACATCTCCTTCACTATAAACACATTGCGCAACTCACGACATCACCCTACAGATCACACCCTGACTAGCAGCTTGCAACTGGCAGGGCCCCCAAACTGCAGCGGCGGAACAGGCAGAAAACGATCACGAAAACTACCCATCACGCTTGCAACATGGAATGTCCGCACGCTACTGGACAACACCAAAGCAAACAGATCCGAACGACGGACAGCACTGATCGCCAGGGAACTGGCTAGATACAACATCTGCATAGCTGCCCTGAGCGAGACACGACTGGCAGAGGAAGGGCAGATCACAGAAGAAGGTGCTGGTTATACTTTCTTCTGGAGCGGCCACAGCAAAGAAGAACGCCGTGAAGCTGGAGTTGGCTTTGCCATCAAGACCAACATGGTCGACAAGCTCACAAGCATGCCCAGAGGAATTAATGACCGCCTGATTACACTGCGTCTCCCCTAAAAGAAGGGCGCCATGCAGCACTCATCAGTGCATACGCACCCACAATGACAAATCCTCAGGAAACAAAAGATAAGTTTTATGAGGACCTTGAGGCGCTCATCGCTGCAGTCCCTAAATCTGACAAACTGGTCATCCTCGGTGATTTTAACGCTAGGGTTGGCACAGACCATACAGCCTGGGAGGGGGCCATTGGCAGACATGGTATCGGAAAATGCAATAGTAACGGACTGCTCCTTCTGAGGACATGTGCCGCAAATGAACTACTCATTACAAACACAGCTTTCCGACTACCTGTCCGAAATAGAACCACATGGATGCACCAAAGGTCCCGCAACTGGCACCTCATTGACTACATTATCATCAGACGTAGGGATCGAGCGGATGCTATGGTAACGAAGAGCATGTGTGGTGCAGAATATTGGACCGACCATCCACTTGTCATTGCCAAGCTAAACTTCAAGATCCAGCCCAAAGTGCGCCACAGAGAAAGAAACCACCGATGAGGCTAAATGTCTCTCAGCTGAAATACGAACCCACGAGAGGAGGCTTCCAGGAAGAGCTTGAGGGTAGACTGTCTTAGCTTCGTTTTGAAAAGAACGACATCGAAAAGAACTGGGCATCATTGAGAAACACACTCTACGATACAGCTGTTAAACATATTGGCCCACTCACGCGCAAGCATAAGGACTGGTTTGATGAGAACGATCTAGAAATACAGGGCCTTCTCGATGCAAAACATGAAGCGCACATAGAATACCAAAGGGACACACCATCTCCGGCAGCAAAAGCTGCCTTCAATACTGCTCGCAAAGCTGTCCAGACCAGGCTTAGAGAGATGCAAGACTCCTGGCTCAGCAAAAGAGCTTACGAAATTGAGATGTTCGCCGAGCGTCATGACACCAAACGGTTTTACGAGGCACTGAAAGCTCTCTACGGCCCGCAGCCCTCTAGTAATACTCCAGATCGCAGTGCGGATGGGGTACTGCTAACAGATAAGGTTCAGATTCTAGACAGATAGGCAGACCACTTCTGCAAAATACTAAACCACCAATCGTCCATAAATGAAGAGGCCATCCGGCGAATGCCGGAGGTGGAACTGAACCTGGCGTTGGATGAAGTCATTACTGAGGAGGAAGTCGACAGGGCAATCAGTTCACTGTCTATAGGAAAAGCTCCAGGAGCTGATGCAATACCAGCAGAGGTAAATAAGACAGCTGGCCCATCCCTCACCAGAAGGATCACTGAACTCTTCTGTCACATGTGGGCTGAAGGTAAAATTCCGCAGGAGCTAAAGGACGCCTCAATCGTTCCCCTGTACAAAAGAAAAGAACCGTCAGGAATGCGACAATCATGGTGGAATATCGCTACTCTCCGTAGCAGGCAAGATCCTAGCGCGCTTACTGCTAAACAGGCTCAACAAACACCTTGAACAAAACCACCACCTCCCAGAAAGCCAATGTGGATTCAGAGCCGGAAGAGGAACAGTGGACATGATTTTTGCCGCTCGCCAAGTACAAGAGAAGTGTCGAGAACAAAATCAGGCCTTGTACACCACATTTATTTATTTGACAAAGGCATTTGATACAGTAAACAGAGAAGGGCTGTGGATGATAATGTCTAAGTTTGGCTGCCCCAACAAGTTCATAACAATGGTGAAACAGCTACACGAAGGCATGTGTGCTCGTGTACTGGACAGCGGTGCAATCTCTAAAACATTTATAGTATCAAACGGAGTAAAACAAGGATGTCTCTCGCCCCGACTTTGTTCAGCATGATGTTTGCAGCCACGATGACAGACGCCTTCAGATCACTGGAGCTTGGAATATCCATAAAGTACCGCACAGATGGCGAGTTACTCAATTCCAGAAGAATGAAGGCCAAAACCAAAGTGGCTGGCGACATAATCAGGGAACTTGTATTTGCTGACGACTGCGCTCTAATGAGCAACTCAGAACTGAACATGCAGGTTGGAATGGACCAGTTCTCTGCCGCATGCGGAAATTTTGGCCTGACCGTAAATGCCAAAAAAACAGAGGTCATGTACCAACCAGCACCAGGCATGCCGTACTTTAAACCAGAGACTACAGTCAGCGGGCAGACGTTGAATGTCGTAGACAAATTCACATATCTGGGCAGCACGCTGTCGAGATCTGTCAGCCTAGACGATGAGGTGGCAAGCAGAATAGCAAAGGCTAGCACAGCCTTTGGTAGAATGCGCTCGATGGTCTGGGCACGTCGTGGCATCAGCGTCAAGACCAAACTCAAAGTCTACCGTGCAACCATCATTCCAACCCTACTATACGCTTGCGAAAGCTGGACTGTATACTCTGGACATGCAAGGAGGTTAAACCACTTCCACACAGGTTGCCTGAGGCGAATATTCCACATCCGATAGCAAGATCGTGTCACTGACATCGAGGTTCTCTCGAGGGCTAACATGCCCAGCATCCATGCACTGCTAGAAAAAGAACGACTAGGATGGGCCGGACACCTCGTCCGTATGTCAGACGAGCGGCTCGCAAAGAAGCTTCTCTACGGCGAGCTGAGAGAGGGATGGCGCGAGAGAGGGCGGCCAAAGAAACGTTTTAAAGACGGTCTGAAGGACTCACTAAAAAGTTGCCAGATAGACATCGACACCTGGGAATGTCTTGCGCAAAACAGATCTGACTGGAGAAGCGCCGTCAAATCGGGTGAAGCTGCCGGTGAAGACGACCGTGTTGTGAAAGCCCAGAACAGACGCGATACGCGGAAATCCCGAGCAGCGGGAACACCATCCCCTTCTACAAACCTCGTGTGCCCGATATGTAGCAGATATATTTTGTGCTCGCATTGGCCTGTTCAGCCACATGCGCACCCACACCCAACAGGGAAATCTGGGACAAGGATGATGTCGGCGGTCCTCATCGACAACGATGGACAGCTTTTATTATTATTATTCTGCTCTAAACAAATCACCTAACCTTGGCCGGCGTTATGCCATGTCACACAGTTATTCGCCTCTTACGACACCTCTCTGTGACACTGTGGTACTATTCTTGTCCTTGTCATACACAAAGACCCCGACAGACCACTCGGGTTTGACTAAAGTCAATAAGTCAGTCTTTTATTTAAAAAAAACCCTAAAACATGTCTTAGTATTAATAAAAGCCTTTAACTGAAAAAGAAGATGTTAAAAGGTTGCTTATTCACTATCACACGGGTTCCCAAAAGGGGTCGCGATGGGTTTTCTGTGGGTTCGCTGCCTGAAATAGTCAACTAACAAAATATTGATTGGTTAGTTTAATTGAAATAATCGCCTCTTGATTTTCTTACTGGTTCTGGATTAACTTAATGATTGGATTCGCTTTACCTTTTTGCCACAAAATCTGAAAACGTTAGCTTCATTTTATCGGTAACATTCATATACATAATGCCTTGTATTAGAACTGTAAGCGTTATTCGTGCTCTAAACTTGAAAATTGAACACCATAGCAAGTAATCGGTTCCAGCAGGCCCTAAAATCGCTAGAAGAGTGGGCGAACTCATGGTTGGTCAAAATAAACGAGAAAAAAACAAGATATACGATATTCTCGCTTTCAAACAAACCCCAAAACACCAAAATAAGTCTTAACGGCAAATACCTGCGGCCAAACGACAACCTAAACTACCTGGGAGTCACATTTGATCGGCACATGACATGGAAAAGTCACATCGAGAGAAACCGAATGAGAGCCATAGAAAGAATGGCAATCACGAGGAAACTTGCTGGCACAAGCTGGGGAGCAGAAAAAAGTATACTAAAGAAACTGTACACTGGAAGAATGAGACCAGTTCTCCAGTATGGAATTGCGGCATGGACAACAGCAGCAAAGGCGAACTTCGATAAAATTAGCAAACTTCAAAACCAAGCCATGAGAGTTATAACAGGAGGCATGAAGTCAACGCCAATTGTAGAACTTAAAAAGATTACAAAACTGCAATCCATGACCGACAGAAGAGACTGCAGAGCCCAGCAGCAAGCAGAGAAACTCAGAAGGCTGACTGACCATCCAATGCATCAGAGACTAAACAATTTTAGAAATAGGAAACTAAAGCGATAAAACTTTGCAGAGATAGCCAAAGCAATGATGCACAAAGACTCTATGAACGCACTAACAACACCAAAGCCCATCACTACTGTACGAAAACGTACCTGGAGTCAGCATATATTTCCAGAGGTGGTAGAAAATATACCAGGTAATGGAAACAAAAAACTGCCAGACTGAAAAAGAAAGAGGAGATACAACCCTGAGGTATATAACGAAAAACTACCCAAGCATGGAATGGACCCATGCATACACCGACGGCTCTGTAACAGAAACAACACAGAACGGAGGGGAAGGGGCATTCCTGAGCCTACGAAATGGCAGGAAAATAACACTGTCATTGGCAACTGGAAAATACACAAGCAATTTCAGAACGGAGGCAGAGGCACTGATGGCGGCAGTGGAAGACATGGTGACAGGTAAAAGGAATGAAAGCCATATAGTCCTGCTTACAGCTCCCTGGCCGTAGTCACATCACTAAAAAGCCAGAAAAATACTGAACTTAATGATTTAAGAGCAGGACTCTGTCAACTATGCCAGCAGTTCGCACCAAAAAGGGTAGTGGTACAGTGGGTTCCATCTCACTGTAACATCCAAGGCAACGAGGAGGCAGACAGACTGGTAAAAGAAGGTGCAAGACTACCATAACCAGATACCAGTGTGACATACGCAGAGTCAAAACGTCTTATTAGAGCTAGATACTTGACCAAATGGGAAACAGAACATACTGGCTACACAAAAATCGATGCCTATTACCAGTTGAACAGAAGAGAGTAGGTCGTGGTCTTCAGACTTCGCACTGGCCACAATAGACTGAGGTACCACCTATTCAACAAATTGAAGATAGGTGGCACCGACGAATGCACGTGTTGTACCGGGAAAATGACCGCTGAGTATTTGCTGCAAAACTGCCCGACATACGAGGATCAGAGAGAGCAGATGTGGCCATCACCAGTGGCAACACTAGACAAGCTCTACGGCCGTGTCGACAGCCTCAGGATGACCGCTGCTTTTTTCAAAAAAATAAATGTCCACGTCTGACAGCGTAAAAAGAAGAAGAAGAAGAAGAAGAAGAAGAAGAAGAAGAAGAACAATCTAAAATGTCAAAACGGTAACTCTTTACAATTTCAATATTGCGTAAAATGCCATGACGACTAACATGGTACTCTATGTGGTTACATTCGTTAGTAGTCGAACATGCGTGTGCTAAAAAGCGTGTACAATTGTGGTAAAGAAAGCAAAAAGTAGAGATAGTCCAGGTTATTTCTCACAATGATAGAAATGACAGACATATAGAATATAAAAATTATCTTCAGTGACAAGGACGCCTAACTGTCCTAACACAAATCATGTAATAGATTATATTCAACTAAACAATCTATTTTCGATGTGTTTTCTTTCACCTTATTAAAAAGTCTTTATTAATTATATCGTGGTCACGGGCCACTTTGCTTCTATAAAACTGGTTCACTATTCGGAAAAGGTTGGGAACCTGTGCTCTAGCAGGAAACGTCCGGCTTTTAAATTTAAAACGTCTGCCGTACAGCTACATAACTCCTTTCTTTCCTGCAGACTTTAGAAAACATAACGCTGATGTTTAACATGTACACTGTTCTGAGCTAGAAAATGTAGTCTGTGTACAATCCTGATCTGATACTTCTATTTGTGATTCGGTTCACTAGAAGATGGAGGCTGACCCAGTCATGTGTGGACAGTATTTGCTGGATCTAAATGCGCCTATAGAAATTCGTTCTTGTAGCCAACGCCTGGATGTAGTGACGCAATATTTGTCACAAACAGTGAAATCAAACTTCAGAAACCGCGCGTGGAATTGTGAACATCCCATTTTCCAGGGGGTGGCAGGTTACTGCCAATTCCCTTGCAGTTACCGCTGTGCAAGTCGCTTAATTTTGATGCAGTGAAATTTGTCAACAAAAAATAATTAGAACAAATGTCTTTCAAGACGTACTTAGTAGACACATTTGAAACACGCTGCTTGGAGTACAATCTGACGCAGGAAAGAATGTAACGAAAAAGCATTAGGCTGGGATCCGCATCACTAAATGGCATATCAATTGCAACTGACATGCCTTATTAATAAAATGACCGAGTCCGCCTACAACGATATGAACTCCAGCGGTTGTGAAACTACAGTTTTCGCATTAGTTATTGTTGATGCAGTAGTCTCTCTCCAAAGGACGATAACTAATTTCTTTAGAAAACAAAAGCAATCAATGAAATCATCAATGCCATCAAATAAATCAATGAAATGTTCCATTGAGACCGCTAACAGGCTGACGTATTAGACACTTCTCTGTGCTAGGTTTCAGCTTTTCAAGTGTCTTTTCTCCCTGTCTTTCTTTTCCTGGCAGCAAACCATATGTGTATTACAGCTGGGTAGACTATAACGTGTTGATGACGACGATCGAACCAGATACATTTGGAAAGAGAAGCAAGCGTTCAAATACCAAGCTACTCAATGACATCTTTTATGCTAAAGAATCCCTTTTTATGGTTTCATGCGTGCTATGTCCTATTGCAAGAATAAAATGTGGTGGAACAGCTGGTTATATGCCTCTGCCTAATTAGCTAAAACGTTGCCAAAAGATGTCTGCCATCACGTTTTCGTGTATAACATATAAACGTTACCAAAAGATGTCTGCCATCACGTTTTCGTGTATAACATATAAACGTTGCCAAAAGATGTCTGCCATCACGTTTTCGTGTATAACATATAAACGTTGCCAAAAGATGTCTGCCATGGCGTTTTCGTGTATAACATAATACAATGATAACGACTTACTGACTTTACAAATGAGGACTTCATATACCATAGTGTTTTTCTTGGAGACAACAGAAACATATATTATATTGCTTTCCATATCACTTACACGTATTTGAACACAAGACACCAAATAGTCTCAAGACAGGCAATTATACCCCTACATCTGCTATAACATCTGCTATAACATCTGCTATAACATCTGCTGAAAGGTTGGATTATAATGAGAAGTGGCCGACATTTCCATACAGAGTCGACAAAAAAACATGGGACTCTCTGAAGACCCCCATGGGTTGGTACAGATGGTACTCGGCAGGACTCATGTATCAGCTTGACAATGCACTGCGCTGAGTATATCCAACTCAGCATTATACTGAGCTGTGTACTATTCAGCATTATACTGAGCTGTGTACTACTCGGCATTGTACTGAGCTGTGTGTTCAACTCAGCATTGCATTTAGCTGTGTGTTCAACTCAGCATTGTATTTAGCTGTGTGTTCAAATCAGCATTGTATTTAGCTGTGTGTTCAACTCAGCATTGTATTTAGCTGTGTGTTCAACTCAGCATTGTATTTAGCTGTGTGTTCAACTCAGCATTGTATTTAGCTGTGTGTTCAACTCAGCATTGTATTTAGCTGTGTGTTCAACTCAGCATTGTATTTAGCTGTGTGTTCAACTCAGCATTGTATTTAGCTGTGTGTTCAACTCAGCATTGTATTTAGCTGTGTGTCCAACTCAGCATTGTATTTAGCTGTGTGTTCAACTCTGCATTGTACTGACTTGAGGGTTTTCGTTTAAGCAAATCACTAAGTTGATAGTGCCCAATTCAACATATCGCTGAGCTGAAAGAGTCCAACTCAGCATTGTCCTGCGCTGAGTGTCATATGCCCTATTGTAAAGCCGAATCATAGTGGAGTTGACGTACACGAGACTCTCTGGAGGTTCTGCATGTTGGTGGAGGCTCGTAAGCTCGTCAGGACTCCTTATAATTGCTATCTCATCATGTGACATTGCACACCATTGGCCGCAGATCCCCCGCCCCACCCCCTTGCATTGTTATCTAGAATCACCAGGAGCTGATCATTCGGGAAAGCTAATTAATAATAATAAAAGTAATAAAAATAGTAACAAGAAGAAAAATAAATAGATTCAACTGGACATTTTCACACGAGAGACTACTTTGTAACACTGGCGTAGGACATTGATACATGTACTGATGATGAACCTGTGATACAATAACTTCCACCCTCATAGGCACGCTCGTAATGTGAGGAAAGCTACTGCAACCCGCCACTTAATGCCCTTTTCAGGGCGCACAAAAAGAGTAACCTACTCATTGTGGGCATTTGAAAACAACACGAGGATTCTGCGTTTATATGTTGGAGACGTATGTTCACGGCCGGTTCTGGCAGGTGTGCAGAGCGTGCATACACTCACGCGGCTAAATCATGGACCGGGCAGAGCTCCCTTTTTATTGTGAACTTTTAAAGAATAAAATTAAAATTTAGCACGTTTTCATTTACCATAACTTTTCTTTTCCTGAAATGTTCGCTAGTTTTGACTCAGACTGTACAGGTTGTCCTGAGCTCTGGTTGTGCGCAAGAGGGGAGCGCAGTAGACAGCGGGTGGCATTGATTGGTTAGGAAACAGCGGGGACGGTCCTCGTGTCAGCGCGGGTGAGTTTTGCATAATGGTTAAAAAGTTCAAAGAGTTTGGTAAATCTATCTACATAATCCAATGGCGTGTTCTGTTTTTGTTGTAGGTTGTTTGATTGAAAACAAAAGAGACTAACAGCTGGTCAGGGGTTTTCAGATTGGATACATTTAGCTACTCATTTATGAAGTCAGTTTTGAACATTTGCAAAACTAAAAAATGGAGTGAACTAGATACACGAATCCACAACACGTGCACGATTTAAAAAGAACACCAACGCTACTTTGAATCTGAAAAAAGACAATGACGAGCCATTATTGAGACAATTGTTCAACTGTCCAGTTGAACAATATGAACTTTTTGAAGGCTACAGAAATCTTAGCAAGAATGACTCCTTTACCAATAACATAACATAATCTCAACCTTCTAAAGTCATACACCTGACTACAGGCCAAAATGAGATCATGTCTGCTTTATCAAGTGATAACATAAACACAAATCATGGAATCTGTGCATGAAGCAAAACATTTTCGGTAATTCTCGACTGAACAGCAGATGATGGCCTCATTGATCAGATAACATTTGTAGTTGGAATTGTTAATATTGATAATTCTCATGTTGCATTTCGAGAATTATTTCTTGTGCTTTATCCGGTTTCAACCAGTCTAAGATGATATAATTATCTTCTATGTGCAATATTAAGAAATTATGAACTAGATTTTCCAAATATGCTTTTACACGAGAATAATAGTCATAGCGATCCGTTCCTCGGCAAGGTAGTTAATCTTGTTCGAGTCTTAATCCTGCCTCAAGTCGTGTAGTATTGTCACAAAGTGAAAAGTGAACGATTGAAATGTTCATGTCTCCTGCAGTTACCCTCGCGCGGTCATGCTGGGACAGCAGAGATTTGGGCTGTTGGGTCTGGGGGCGATCAGCGGGCGAAGCTTGAGCAGGGTCGTTGGTTTCACTACTTTTGTCCGCTTCTGCACATGTTACCCTTTGTTTACTTGTACATTGACTTTCCCTTGGGTAAGTTTAGATATTGCGCTAATGAGGAAGCCGGAACAGGGCTTTCAGTTAAGATATCTCCATGCGAACGGACTGTGTAAAGGATATGTATAGTTTAGCTGTCAGCTAGGCGAGCATAGTTGACAAGGTAACAGTGGCTTACATTATTAGTGACGTCGACATGAACGAACGATGTGGAGCGCTGGGTAGGATTCAATATAGTGGCAATAACAAGCACCCGATAGAGCTGCAACCTGCACAGGGGCATCTGCCTTTGTAGAAGTACAGGTCGACTAAGACTAAGATAAACGTGTCTAAATGCATTACAATGTTTTCTTTGATTATTGATTCTAACAATTTACAGACTATGCTCGTTTAACTCACCGGTAACCAATTTGCTGGGTCTGACTTTTTGACTAAGAGAATCATTCCTGCATCTTTTGAATCTCCTGGAACAATCCCCTTTGCAAGTGTTTGAAAAAATAATTTAGCCAATGGTATTATTAGTAGGTCTCTGATTTTAAACAGCAGTTTTGGATAATACCTTCTTGACCTGGACATTAATCCACTTTTAACCCCTCCAATTTGTTTAACCCTATTACCTCCGTAATACAGATTGATCTTAATCCCACTGTCTCCATGTATCTTTGGAAAACATTCATAAGTTCTGGGATCTTGGAGCAGTATTCTGGTGTGTAGACTGTGCCAAAGTACTGATTGAGTAGATTAGCAGCCTCCTTTTTCTCATTTATTATTTTTCCTGTGCTATCTATAAGAGCTTAATTTGTTTTTCGTTCTTTATTTATTTCTAACATAAGAAAAAAAGCTTTAACTATCAGTCTTGATCCAATGAGCAAGTTTTTTTTCGAAGTATTGTTGCTGCTTTATTCACTTTCTGAGTTATGTTTTGCTTATCTAAATATTTTAAATATGTTCTTTTTGATTTACCTGCTTCTAAATATTTAGTCCATGCTTTAGTTTTAGCTCTTCTACATTTAACTACAAATCTAGTTATTCACTTTTACGCTTGAGTCTTACCTTCCTATATGGAACACATTCCTCTTTTAACTTTTCTAGAATTGTTTTAAAACTCTTCCAATCTTGTTCCCCATCTGTTCCTCCAACAATATCTTTCCAGATTATGTGGCTCGCTACCTCTTTCATCTTCTTAACATCTGTCTTAGAGTAGTCATATGTTCGCGTGTTTATGTTTACTTCCTTCCTAGCTATAATATCCAAACTGATGATTTGTTGGTAGCTTGAGCCAAAACAAGTTCCCCAACAGTAACATTTTCAATCATATTTTCCTCTGGAGTAAATACTAGGTCCTGTGTGTTTTTGCCTCTGGTAGCTGATCTACATGTTGAAAAACAAAAATGGTCAGTTATGTACTTAACAAACGGTTTAGGACTCAACACGCGATTTTGTATGTCTACATGTATATCGCGCAATATTATCGCGCAATATTATTATAGAATAATTTTACCCATGCCAATTATACACAAAAGTGAGCAAAAAAGATCTGCCTTGGGCTAGGTTAGTAACCTAATAGCATATTTAATTGTACTTAATCCACATTGACGTAGGCGGCAACATATCTGTGTCGTCAGGCGGCTAACAAACCATTACCGGCCGGACATATGCTCCGCAGGAAGCTGAAAGGTTTTGATTGATTGATTAATTGTGTTTGGAGCAATGCCAGCAATTTATGGAGAATCGAAAATGGGAGTAAAGCATAGTAACACTGAAACGTGCCTTGCTTGTTCAGGACAGGAGCACTTGGTGTTTTGTGAAGCCCTGTGTTTGGTAGGGAGCTGGGAACAGAACTGTTTCAATTAATTATGAGATTAAAATCCAATGAATTAATGCAAATCTACAACAAAGATGTTCTATTTACACAAAGACAGCACACAGTCTTTCAATGATGTAATTACCGAGAGAGAGAGAAAGAGTGAGTGTATGTGTAAGTGTGTGTGTGTGTGTGTGTATGTGTGAGAGAGAGAGAGAGAGAGAGAGAGAGAGAGAGAGAGAGAAAGAGTGAGTGTGTGTGTAAGTGTGTGTGTGTGTGTGTGAGAGAGAGAGAGAGAGAGAAAGAGTGAGTGTGTGTGTAAGTGTGTGTGTGTGTGTGTGTGTATGTGAGAGAGAGAGAGCGAGAGAGAGAGAGAGAGAGAGAGAGAGGGAGGGAAAACTCGGGAAACTGTTTAAATGTCTGGCTGAAAGATTTTGATCCAGACAGAAACTTGTTTGGTTTGCTGAAGTCTGCCAAGACAACCTCTGATTTCAGCTGTTGATAAAAACTGCTTCTTGTGTAGCATCGATGAGCAAGTTATTGATGGGTGCTGAACGATACTATACTCTTTTGTTTTCATTTGGTTAACCACAACCATCTTTAAGCAACGAATATCTGTATATGATACCGCAATAATGGCAGATAAATATCATATCGACATTTCAGGCGGGCTAGCTAACTTTCGCTCCTGGCATTTCACCAGACTTGAAGAACACGAACGATAATGTATTCCTGCCAATTCCAACGGAAACCCACTTGACGATAATAACAAATCCCATATAACCAATGCAAATGCCACCTTGTGATATAAATCAACTATAAAGGCGCGTAATTACAGCACTGTTGTATAACAGAATATGTATTCGGCAGTAAATAAATACATCCTAATGTCAAAGTAATTACAATGTACATAATATGTGGTCGTTTCATAACGTTCCATACATAAAAGACTTATTAAAGTGTATGTATGTATGTATGTATGTATGTATGTATGTATGTATGTATGTATGTATGTATGTATGTATGTATGTATGTATGTATGTATGTATGTATATATGCATGCATGTATGTATATATATATGTATATATGTATGTATGTATGTATGTATGTATGTATGTATGTATGTATGTATGTATGTATGTATGTATGTATGTATGTATGTATATATGCATGCATGTATGTATATATGTATGTATGTATGTATGTATGTGTGTATGTGTGTATGTGTGTATGTGTGTGTGTGTGTGTGCGCGTGCGTGTGTGTACAGCAGTGCTCCTAACTATCCTCACTTATACGGCTTTTTAACTATAACCACCACCTATTTACGCATTGCATATTTCTTATCCTCTTTGTCACGCTTTCCCGACGGCACCGATTTCGCTGCGTCATCATTATCGATGGGAGTTCTTTCAGAAGTCGCTCTGTGGCGATTGATTGGAAATTGAGCACAGTACATCTTTATATTCTGCTTGTAGAAAACCGTGTTGCTACTTATATTTATGTATGTAATATAGTACATTCATAACTACTCTGTGTGTGGGAAAGAGGAACCATTGGTGCCACGTTGATTAAACAGACCATTTATAGAGACCATTTCAAGTGACCACAATTTGTTATTTATAACTCATTCACGGTTTTTATCTTAGCTAACCTTTTTGCCCCATTAGCCCAAGGAATTCGGTAGGAACTGAAAAGGCGACAAGATAAGGTGAACTAAAGACATTTTAGAATATAGCTATAAGTGAAAGACAGCAGTGAAAGACAAACAAGGACAGAACATCTGCAGCGAACAAAAAAAAGTGAAACAGGTGGATGGAATACATTAAAGAAACACTGAAAAGAAATCCACGAATGGCCCCGACTGATATCGAATCAATATAGGCATTTGGCAAGAGTTGAACATAGAGAAGAACTGGTTTATCAATTCCATTTTGACTAGAAAATGTAAATTCTTTGTCTATATCAAGAGACACAACGGCCTTGAGAGAACGGGGTTGGAAGGTATGATGCCAGGCAAACGAGGCTGGGGTAGACCAAGAAGACGATGGCACCAAGATATCCAGGAATGCCTGGGTATGACTGTTAATAAGGCTGAGGCTGGAGTTTTGGCAAGGGAAAGAGTTTCTTTCAGAGTTCTATAAAGGACATGCAACACTATGATGATTATGACATAGAGTCAACATAGGAAATATTAAATGTGCATTGTATTTTTCTAAGAAAACATAGCATCATTCAAACACTCAAACTACTAAGCGATGGGATAGCTACTGGACCAGACGCAATTCCAAAACAACACCACTCAAACACCCCCTATCCCACTCCTCCCCCCCCCCCCCCCTCACCAAAGCAGCCATGAAATTGCATATTTCATCCATCGCAGAAATGCTGCGTCAGCTCTTGATTTATGTTCTTCTTCTTCTCGTTCGCTAAGTTCTCTGAAAAAGGCTGCTGTAGCTCAGAGTTCTTGAATGTTTCCAAACAGATTTGTGTGGAGATTCGTTTCGTGTGCCAGTTCTCAGTAGGCAATTGACTGAGCATATAATAGTCTTGCGGAATATGTTCAGTTGTCTGAGCTATCTGTTCGCACATACTCATTGACGATGGAGCCAATATTAGCTCGTGTAAGTGGTTATTTAATCTGTTATGTCCCGTTCTCATGTCGAACTGGATAACTTGTTGTCTTTTGTTTGATCGACTTTTCTTGTGGCTTGGATAAGGGTTTTCTTGTGGCTTAGATAAGGGTCTTCTTGTGGCTTGGATAAGGGTTTTCTTATGGCTTGGATAAGGGTTTTCTTGTGGCTTAGATAAGGGTCTTCTTGTGGCTTGGATAAGAGTTTTCTTGTGGCTTGGATAAAGGTTTTCTTGTGGCTTAGATAAGGGTTTTCTTGTGGCTTGGATACGGGTCTTCTTGTGGCTTGGATAAGGGTTTTCTTGTGGCTTAGATAAGGGTCTTCTTTTCTTGGAACAGTCTTGTTTCCTTTTTTGTTCGTTTTATTCTTGATGAATATGTGAACAAGGAACCATTCCTAAACAATGTAACAAGCGTCACCTAAAGAAATTACAAAAGAAAGAAAAGGTGGCTTCATGCCAAAACTGGTGAGGAATAACACTCCCGAATCTCTGGACAAGTCCTGACCAGGATAATGAATGCTTCACCGTATAAAATATGCTTAGATGGAAAACTAATTCCGAACAGGAATATCTTGACCAGATCGAATGACAACGCTTAGAATAATTATGGAGCAATCTAGGGATTGGCAAACACCTCTGTAAATGAACTTTACACATTTTGAAAAGAATGTTGATAGTATAGATCAGTCATGTGGACGTACGGTCTGCGGGCCACATTCGTCTCCTCTCTGATATTATTGTATACTAGAGGACTTTTCCAAATGTCATTGAATTTGACCGGCGAGCCAAGCTTTACCTACGAATTGTTGACTTTACTGCAATCACAGAACAACAAAACTCATCCATTGAAAGACACTTCAACGGGAGAATATATTTAATTTGTAGGTAATGGCAAAAACAGATATGTGGGAGAAGAGACAATAAGAACCAATACAGCAGGAAGTTGAGGAGACATAGTGGGGACGCATATGGTGTACTCACTCTCTTGCTCTCTCTCACTCTCTCTCTCGATCTCTCTCTCTCTCACTCTCTTTCTCGCACTCTCTCTCCCTCTCTCACTTTCTCTCTCTCGCTCACTCTCTCTCTCACGCTCTCTCTCTCTCACTCTCTCTCACTCTCGCTCTCTCTCTCTCACTCTCGCTTTCTCTCTCGATCTCTCTCTCACTCTCTCTCGCTCTCTCTCTCTCACTCACTCTCTCGCTCTCTCTATCACACTCTCTCTCGCTCTCTATCTCACGCTCTCTCTCGTTCTCTTTCTCACTCTCCCTCTCTTTCTCTCTCGCTCTTCTCTCTCTCTCGCTGCCTCTCGCTCTCTCTTTCGCTCTCTCTCTCGCACTCTCTCTCTCGCTCTCTCTCTCTCTCGCGCACTCCCTCTCTCTCTCACGAAGACGAGGGACATAATAACCTGGCATGTGCTGAATGAGCTATCCATATCGAAAGAAACGAGTAAGCAGGTAAGATACACATAACGTCGAAATGTTGAAGATAAAATTAGTTCAATCTAGACTTAGTGTGCGAAACTCAAGAAGACGGTACAAAACGTGAGCAGCTGGAGAGCATATGTTGCGGCACTCTAGGTCGAGTGGAACCAGACGGGACAAGTTATGGTATATATATTATATATGTGTGTGTGTGTGTGTGTATGTGTGTTGGGGTAGGGGTGGGTTAGAGGGTGGGGTTGGGTATTAATGTGTGAGTGGGTTGTTGGTGGGTGGGTGTGTGTCTTTGTGGGTGGGCTTTGGGTGTGTGGGTGGGTATGTGGATGTGTGTGTGTATTTGTGTGGGTGAGTGTGTGTTTTGTTTTGTGCCCCATGACAAGGAAGTTAAGTGACGGATTACAGTAGCTTTTCCTACATTCCGAGCGTGCTGATGAAGGTGGACCGGAATCCTCCAGGCCGTTGTGCTATGCTTGATTTATCTGCACGTCGCTGACTTCTACGGGGATCACGTCGGTCCCTCACCTCGTTAGCCAGGCTACCATAAAAACAGCCCTTTTCCAGGGAGGGCTACGAGGAAGCCAAGATGAAGGTATCGGCCAGTATATTTTGCCTGACCAGACGTTTTTAATCCTCTAAGAAATATATATATTCATAAAAAACAGCCCAAAGAATAAGTCTCTAGGAACGACGGCATAACAACAGAGACAATTCATGCTTCTAGGGAAAGGAATAATGTGAATGTTGAGACGCTTAACTGTTGCATGAAAAGAAAAACGTGTTTCAAGCGATTTGCGGCAAGGTATAATCGTGTCCATTTTGAATGAAAAGGGCAATGCAAAGAATGAAACACCTGCACGGCATTCCGTTATTTATACTAGGGAAATGTATGCGAAGATCGAAGAATAGAGAGAGAATAACACCTATTGTTGGACCTCAGCTTTCCCAGGATCGATTTTGATTTCGCAGAGATATGGGCCGCAAAGACCGCCTTATTCACCATAAGGTAATTAAGCCAAAACACAATGTAATAAAACGTCTATGTGAATAATGCATTCATTGATCTAGAAATAGCTTGTGATACTGTATCCTGAATTTCAATTTTCAACGATAATGGAAGATTTTTGTGTTCAAGGTCAGCTTCGTAATAATATGAGAGCGAGTAAAAACGTTTAAGAACGACTGATGGTGTTAGTCAAGCTTGACAGATAATTACGGGGGGTAGGCAGCTGTGCCTGGTCTTCCACAAGCTAGTCAACATCTATGCAGACCAAACTCACAAGACAGCCAAATTGGAAGATCAGAAACAAAACCGAATTCAATATCTTGTGCGGGTTATCAGTGTCTGCTGTACGATGATGAAAATAAACTGCACAATTTCGTGAAAGCGCTTCTGACATCATCATCATCATCATCATCATCATCAAGTGCCGTCTGTTACGGAGGTTGACGGTAATAGATATCCAGCTGTCTCTGTCTCGCACCAGCCTGGTACATGCAGTCAAACTGTGTCCCGGCCATATCCTGATGCTGCCTGTCCATCTATTCTTCTGTTGCCCTTTGATTTTCTTGCCATCTACTTGCCTTAAAACGACTTTCATATGTCTTGCCATGAACAAAATATTTGATATTTTTGCTTTTTATTTCCTTCAGAAGTGTCTGTTCCACCTGAAATTGTTCCAGAACATCATTATTGGTTTTCGTATCTTTCCAAGAAGCTCGTCCACGTTTTCTGAATACCCACATTGCAACGGTCTCGATACGCTTCTCCATTTTCTTTGTCAGGGTCCGGGTTATTACTCCGTACAATTAAATTGAATGCACATGGTGTTTAATGATTCTCATTTTTAAGACTTAAGATCACGCATCTGTTCAACTGTGTTAAATAGCGGTAAGGCGGTGAAGTTGGGTAAAGAGTTCCACTTCGTGGTATGTGGACCGTATCAATACGACAGGACTGCGAGAGGTCCTTATCTCCTCCATTAGTCATCTTTGTGTTTATCCAATACTGTTTGATGCATGAAAAGTTGCTTATAAGTCTAAACAGCGAATGGAAAGGAAGAGAGGCGTGAGTGAAACGCTCTATTGATTTTTTTCATTTGAGGTTGTATATTGCAACAATAAATTCATATAAAAAATAAAACAGGATCAAAAGAAGAAAGCACAGTTAATTTAAACATTTTTATTTATGCTACAATATACATGAGGCAAAACAATTCACATTGAAAAATATTTTTACTTTGAAAATCAAATCAGATCAATAGAAAACGTAATTAAAAACATTTTTTTTAAAACTTAAGATGATGAGTAACACATTGATGAAGTGCTTTAAAAGTATATCGTTTCCCAGCTTCAGTTTTCACTAACACGTTTAGGATTGCGTTAGCTACTGTTTTAGACAACAGGCTCCTGTCTAGTAGTAGTAGTAGTAGATGATAGTAGTAGTAGTAGTAGTAGTAGTAGTAGCAGTAGTAGTAGTAGAAGTAGTAGTAGAAATGGTATTAGTATATGTAATAGTAAAAGCAGGAGACTAATGTTAATAGTAGTAACAGTACTAGTATTAAGGTAATAACGTGCACTATTAGTTAAAGTTAAAATATTGCAACTCGCCCATTCGCTCCTTTTGAACCATGGGCCTGGGTAAAAATGTACTCAAGTACCCGCTTCTCTAAGAGCCTGGATAAGGCCACCTGCCGCCAAGTGGTTTCAAGGCTAATATACCCGTATTTTCCACAATGGATAGGAAATATTACGGAAAGTTGGCACTTAATAATCATGAAACGCCTATAGGGTGCAGTGAGGCTGAACGCTCAACTTCTGACGATTATACTTCCTCTTGTTTCTGTAAAATTTCCCATTTATATTTTCTTTTTATTTTATTGTATCTTAACTAAAATGCGTTAATAACTAGTCGGACATGGCAAAATTGACCATTATTAATAGATTTAAATGGAGAATGATATACTAAATACTATCTTTTTCAGTTGTTTTACTTACTGGGATCTTCAAGAGAAATGTATAGGGCTAGACAAACGCCGTGAATGCTAACAACCTGAATATGACACAAGAGAAGAATAAGTTTGACATTGTTTATTAAATAAATAAAGTAAACAAAGTGAACAATAGCTCATAGAACGATGGGCACATGAGCGCCGTCACATTCACCAAAGTTCCTAAGGTCAATGCCAATGACAGAGCAGGAGATCAGTAGCTCCCGCAGCTGCTCCCAAATGTTCCTCTCACTTCTTCAAGTACCCATATGCAGCTGCTAAGCTAGGAGAAGTGGCCACACCATGAACTAAATCTCATGACATGCCCCGCCGGTCAGACCGAGTTCGACATGATTTGAACCTTGTTCGCTGAGCTTGTCAAGCAAGCGCACAGCCATTTGGCCTTTCGCTCTCATATAATAAATAAACATTCTACAATATACTACAGCCATGAAAGGCTACCCGGAAGTTCACAGAGCCGCCAGCTTACTAGTGCCTTAGCTAGAGTCATTAGTGTCGAAGTATGAAGACAACGCTTCAGGAGAAGAGCCGTTTGATACTACATGTACAATACCAGAAATCCATCAGTCTCTGACAATGTACACACTTAGATTTCTTTAGACCAATTGTCACTTTAGTCGTTAAGGGTGATGTAATAAAATGTCATTATATGAGGTTTGTCATCTTTTGGGAGCTATGGTATTCAGTTCTCATTCATGTTGGCAAAATCTAGCCTGAAAATCCCATTTATAGATTGATGAACTGGATCGAGCCACGAATGTACTAGGTACCCATAGCTAAGACATTGTTAATGTGCTAATAGAGAACAGATCTATGAGAACTAGTTTCACGGGGAATGCATATGGCTAGACTGAGATGGAATGGGATGAAGATACAAGTTGGTCATTGTCTGAGAACTCGGATGGTGTTGGGGACAACTAATAGCAGTTAGCAATTAAGCTGTGATATTATGCGACAAGAACTGTTACATGGGACAAGAACAGTTACATGGGAAAATAACAGTTACATGGGACAAGAAAGTTACATGGGACAAGAAAGTTACATGAGACAAGAACAGTTACATGGAACAAGAACAGTTACATGGGACAAGAAAGTTACATGGGAAAATAACAGTTACATGGGACAAGAACAGTTACATGGGAAAATAACAGTTACATGGGACAAGAACAGTTACATGGGACAAGAAAGTTACATGGGACAAGAACGTTACATGGGAAAATAACAGTTACATGGGACAAGAAAGTTACATGGGACAAGAACAGTTACATGGGACAAGAAAGTTACATGGGACAAGAACAGTTACATGGGAAAATAAAAGTTACATGGGACAAGAACAGTTACATGGGACAAGAAAGTTACATGGGACAAGAAAGTTACATGGGACAAGAAAGTTACATGGGACAAGAAAGTTACATGGGACAAGAACAGTTACATGGGACAAGAACAGTTACATGGGACAAGAACAGTTACATGGGACAAGAAAGTTACATGGGACAAGAAAGTTTCATGGGACAAGAAAGTTACATGGGACCAGAACAGTTACATGGGACAAGAACAGTTACATGGGACAAGAAAGTTACATGGGACAAGAAAGTTACATGGGACAAGAAAGTTACATGGGACAAGAAAGTTACATGGGACAAGAACAGTTACATGGGACAAGAACAGTTACATGGGACAAGAAAGTTACATGGGACAAGAACAGTTACATGGGACAAGAAAGTTACATGGGACAAGAACAGTTACATGGTACAAGAAAGTTACATGGGACAAGAAAGTTACATGGGACAAGAACAGTTACATGGGACAAGAAAGTTACATGGGACAAGAAAGTTACATGGGACAAGAACAGTTACATGGGACAAGAAAGTTACATGGGAAAAGAACAGTTACATGGTACAAGAAAGTTACATGGGACAAGAACAGTTACATGGGACAAGAACAGTTACATGGGACAAGAACAGTTACATGGGACAAGAACAGTTACATGGTACAAGAAAGTTACATGGGACAAGAAAGTTACATGGGACAAGAACAGTTACATGGGACAAGAACAGTTACATGGGACAAGAACAGTTACATGGGACAAGAAAGTTACATGGGACAAGAAAGTTACATGGGACAAGAAAGTTACATGGGACAAGAACAGTTACATGGGACAAGAACAGTTACATGGGACAAGAAAGTTACATGGGAC
This sequence comes from Ariolimax columbianus, assembly GCA_036924085.1. NCBI lineage: Eukaryota > Metazoa > Mollusca > Gastropoda > Stylommatophora > Arionidae > Ariolimax > Ariolimax columbianus. Next base: position 107,932,788 of record JAVGWX010000006.1, read on the forward strand.
AAGAAAGTTACATGGGACAAGAAAGTTACATGGGACAAGAAAGTTACATGGGACAAGAACAGTTACATGGGACAAGAACAGTTACATGGGACAAGAAAGTTACATGGGACAAGAACAGTTACATGGGACAAGAAAGTTACATGGGACAAGAACAGTTACATGGTACAAGAAAGTTACATGGGACAAGAAAGTTACATGGGACAAGAACAGTTACATGGGACAAGAAAGTTACATGGGACAAGAAAGTTACATGGTACAAGAACAGTTACATTGGACAAGAAAGTTACATGGGACAAGAAAGTTACATGGGACAAGAAAGTTACATGGGACAAGAACAGTTACATGGGACAAGAACAGTTACATGGGACAAGAACAGTTACATGGGACAAGAAAGTTACATGGGACAAGAACAGTTACATGGGACAAGAAAGTTACATGGGACAAGAACAGTTATATGGGACAAGAACAGTTACATGGGACAAGAAAGTTACATGGGACAAGAACAGTTACATGGGAAAATAACAGTTACACGGGACAAGAAAGTTACATGGGACAAGAAAGTTACATGGGACAAGAACAGTTACATGGAACAAGAACAGTTACATGGGACAAGAACAGTTACATGGGACAAGAAAGTTACATGGGACAAGAAAGTTACATGGGACAAGAAAGTTACATGGGACAAGAACAGTTACATGGGACAAAAACAGTTACATGGGATATGAACAGTTGTAATAGCGCTACTGCAAGCTTATCTAGCACTTGCTATGTAGACGTCACTGGTCACTGCACCACTTCCACATCACATAACAAATACTAGCCACAGTGACCTAATTAGACTTTCATGTAACAGGCATCTCAAGTACATATCTAACAGATTCCCTTTCCTTACAACACTCAATCTACTATGTCGTACAGGGGCCTTATCTCACTTTCAACTCAATTATCATTTTCCCACAATATCAACATAGAAAACATTAAACAAACCTGTGTAATAAAAACACAAGGTAATTCATTTATTATATAGTCTAGTCGTTACAACATTCTTAACTAATCTATCCAGATCTAATATAATTAGGAAGGAAGTTTTCAGCTAGAGCGGTGTGGAATGTGGAATCTCTGAAACTACCCCAGGTTCTTCTATCACTATCTAACAATATGGAACTAGCTTTGTTAATTGATCATCTAACTATATTGTGGTCTTGTTGGTGCCCCTCGCCATATGGAGATGTGGCTGATCTCCGACAATCTGCAGCTTTGCTAAATTCTGGTCTCCCCTGTAGAGTAAACGATTTGCCACACGAGCTTTGGGTCTGTGCTCCATGGTGAGTCTATGGTACACTTTAATGAGTGTGACCGTTTTTTTCCCCGCTGAGTTTACCGACTCAGCTTACTGCTCTTCCCAGCAAGGTTCCAAGTCATAGAGCTTGTGACATCTACAGTTTAGTTCTGATCTCGAATAGTTCTCACTCTCCTGAGTTTACCGACTCAGCCTACTGCTCTTCCCCAGCAAGGTTCCAAGTCATAGAGCTTGTGACATCTACAGTTTAGTTCTGATCTCGAATAGTTCTCACTCTCCTGAGTTTACCGACTCAGCCTACTGCTCTTCCCCAGCAAGGTTCCAAGTCATAGAGCTTGTGACATCTACAGTTTAGTTCTGATCTCGAATAGTTCTCACTCTCCTGAGTTTACCGACTCAGCCTACTGCTCTTCCCCAGCAAGGTTCCAAGTCATAGAGCTTGTGACATCTACAGTTTAGTTCTGATCTCGAATAGTTCTCACTCTCCTGAGTTTACCGACTCAGCCTACTGCTCTTCCCCAGCAAGGTTCCAAGTCATAGAGCTTGTGACATCTACAGTTTAGTTCTGATCTCGAATAGTTCTCACTCTCCTGAGTTTACCGACTCAGCCTACTGCTCTTCCCCAGCAAGGTTCCAAGTCATAGAGCTTGTGACATCTACAGTTTAATTCTGATCTCGAATAGTTCTCACTCTCCTGAGTTTACCGACTCAGCCTACTGCTCTTCCCCAGCAAGGTTCCAAGTCATAGAGCTTGTGACATCTACAGTTTAGTTCTGATCTCGAATAGTTCTCACTCTCCTGAGTTTACCGACTCAGCCTACTGCTCTTCCCCAGCAAACTAAAGTACCAGAGTCTGTGAAATCTACAATATCGTTCTGTCTTCAAGACGCTGAGGAAGATTATTCATTCCATTCGGTAAAAGTGCAAATAGCCATGAAACAAAGTAGATAAACGTCTCGGACAGCTCTGCTTGGTCTGCTTTCTGCTTCAGCCTTTATTTGCCCATATGCTTCACCCAATCCAACATGGCCATCTGTCACAAGGTACTTCTGTTCCCTCTCCGTTAACCGGCCAGTAGGTCGTTTTGCTACTAGATTTGACCCGCCTGTCAATCTATCGTTCATCCTTTCCAGTGCAACTATTAGCTTTGCTGGCTATTGTCACCTTGGCAATCTCAATGTGACAACTTGTCATCAATTCAAACATCGTCCTAACCATATTACAATGGTTGGCGCTACACACCTACATCTTCTTTCTGTGACAGACACAACACTAGTGACGATACACTGCCTCATCCATACTCCTCCCAGAATGACGTTCCACATCGTTTTGAACATTCGTGTTAAATCTCTAGAACCATTTGCTTCAAACTTACTACTGCCAATCTCTGGAGCCATTTACCTCAAACGTACTACTACAAAATTACAAACATTTCCCCTTTCCGTGTCCGGGTTATCGGACACAGGCAAATCCAGACAAGCTTAGCCAAGGAATCCACGACGTGTGTGACCTCTGAACTCTATGTCTAAGCTGATGTTAACATTTTAGTGGCTAAGTCGTAAGTTATGACTACCATGCTTCCTATATAGGTTTTCCACATATCAGACAGCAACACTGTCACACAGTGAACAAGAACACGGGACACACGCAACAATAGCAGTTATACGGGGCAAGAACATCGACATGAGATAAGTACAGCAATATAGAACAAAAACAGTTACACGGGGCAAGAACAGTTACATGGGACAAGAGAAGTTACACGGGACAAGAGAAGTTACACGGGACAAGAGAAGTTACACGGGGCAAGAACAGTTACATGGGACAAGAATAGTTATATGGGACAAGAGAAGTTACACGGGACAAGAGAAGTTACACGGGACAAGAGTAGTTACACGGGACAAGAGAAGTTACACGGGACAAGAGAAGTTACACGGGACAAGAGAAGTTACACGGGACAAGAGAAGTTACACGGGGCAAGAACAGTTACATGGGACAAGTTAAGTTACACGGGGCAAGAGAAGTTACACGGGGCAAGAACAGTTACATGGGGCAAGAACAGTTACACGGGACAAGAGAAGTTACACGGGGCAAGAACAGTTACATGGGACAAGAGAAGTTACACGGGACAAGAGAAGTTACACGGGGCAAGAACAGTTACATGGGACAAGAGAAGTTACACGGGACAAGAGAAGTTACACGGGGCAAGAACAGTTACATGGGACAAGAGAAGTTACACGGGACAAGAGAAGTTACATGGGGCAAGAGAAGTTACACGGGACAAGATAAGTTACACGGGGCAAGAACAGTTACATGGGGCAAGATAAGTTACACGGGGCAAGAACAGTTACATGGGGCAAGAGAAGTTACACGGGACAAGATAAGTTACACGGGGCAAGAACAGTTACATGGGGCAAGATAAGTTACATGGGACAAGAGAAGTTACACGGGAGAGAGTAGTTACACGGGAAAAGAGTAGTTACATGGGACAAGAGTAGTTACATGGGACAAGAACAGTTACATGGGACAAGAGAAGTTACACGGGAGAGAGTAGTTACACGGGACAAGAGTAGTTACACGGGAGAAGAGTAGTTACATGGGACAAGAACAGTTACATGGGACAAGAGAAGTTACATGGGACAAGAGAAGTTACACGGGAGAGAGTAGTTACACGGGAGAGAGTAGTTACATGGGACAAGAACAGTTACACGGGGCAAGAACAGTTACATGGGACAAGAATAGTTACATGGGGCAAGATAAGTTACATGGAACAAGAACAGTTACATGGGACAAGAGCAGTTACATGGGACAAGAGAAGTTACACGGGAGAGAGTAGTTACATGGGACAAGAATAGTTACATGGGACAAGAACAGTTACATGGGACAAGAATAGTTACATGGGGCAAGATAAGTTACATGGGACAAGATAAGTTACACGGGACAAGATAAGTTACATGGGACAAGAACAGTTACATGGGACAAGAACAGTTACATGGGACAAGAGCAGTTACATGGGACAAGAGCAGTTATACGGGGCAAGAGCAGTTATTTGGGACAAGAGTTTTCATGGGACAAAGGCAGTTATATTGGACAAGAGCAGTTACATGGGGACAAGAACAGTGGCATGGGGACAAGAACAGTAGCATGGGGACAAGAACAGTAGCATGGGGACAAGAACAGTTAGATGGGACAACACGAGTGACATGAGACAAAAAACAGTAACAAGGGGCAAGAACAGCTGCATGGGACAATCACAGTGACACGGGACAAGAACAGTACGATATCTGAAATTATTTGTTTCATACGAAGAATGTGCTAGTTCCATATAAGACATGCTTCAGTCGCCGTTTACAACATACTTTGAAGGTTGTAATGCAACTATTTTTTGTTTCTGTGGGTATCAACATGCATGACATTGGCCAGCGGGAAATAACATCAACTTACGACATACTGATATGGTAGATGATTCAACAGCAAATACTCAACACATATTTAGCTCATACTGATAGAGATCAACATATTCAAACATTGGACATCTGTAGTGAATGCTGCCACGTACATACCTCTATGTCGTTCTATATCCCCTCAACCACATTTACCGTTATATACTTTATATACTACATATATATATATATATATGTGTGTGTGTGTGTGTCCAGACATATATGTGTGTATCTGTGTCCAAACATATATGTGTGTCCAGTAATATGTCTGTGTATGTGTGTCCAGACATATATGTAGGTGTATTGGTATGTGTTTTTACTAATTATTTAATAAAATCAGCAATATGGAGACGCACACCAGTTACATCTGCCCACACAAATCTTAAGCTCTCGCTATCTTTGTTCGCGATGGGCAACTACTACTACTTGTACTGCTACTGCTACTACTACTGTTACTACTACTACTGCTACTACTACTACTACTGCCACTACTACTATTACTACTACTACTACTACTACTATTACTACTACCACTACTACTACTACTACTTGCCACAACTACTACTTGTACTGCTACTACTACTACTACTACTACTGTTACTACCACTACTGCTACTACTACTACTACTACTACTACTACTACTGCCACTACTACTATTACTACTACTACTACTACTACTATTACTACTGCCACTACTACTACTACTACTTGCCACAACTACTACTTGTACTGCTACTGCTACTATTACTACTGTTACTACTACTACTGCTACTACTACTACTACTACTACTACTACTACTGCCACTACTACTATTACTACTACTACTACTACTACTATTACTACTACCACTACTACTACTACTACTACTACTATTACTACTGCCACTACTACTACTACTACTTGCCACAACTACTACTTGTACTGCTACTGCTACTATTACTACTGTTACTACTACTACTGCTACTACTACTACTACTACCACTACTACTACTGCCACTACTACTGCCTGTACTACTACTACTACTACTACTATCACCACCACTACTACTACTACTACTAATGCTACCACCACTACTACTACTACTTTTAATACTGCTACAACTACTACTACTACGACTACTAGTACTAACACTACTACCACTACTACCACAACTACCACTACTACTATTAATACCCCTGCTACTACTACTACCACCACTGTTACTATTAATACTACTACTACTCCTACTACTACTACTACTACTACTACTACTACTACTACTCCACCACTATTACTTATACTACTACTTCCATAATAACATAACAAAGAATGTAGACTACTTGTTTTTAGACATTAAATACATGTTTGGATAGAATCTACAAAATGAGTACAGGAGTTCTACATGTGAAATGTATTCGTTAATTCGACGAGTGTGCTTTTTACACTTCCATTACTTTGTCTATTCGACCATTCTATGACGATCAATTTACACGTAGAAAAAAAAGCAACATCTTGTGCCATTTTACAGGGTGAAGATTATCAAATTGAGATGCACAACCAATTGCCTCTAAGAAAAAAACAGCACTTCAAATGTTTCTTATTTTTTTGTGAAATAAATCGAAGTTGTGTTGGAAATGAATGCCACAAGTCAAACGTCGATTACCTTGCGATTCTCATTCAGCAAGTCATCCATATTACCTGTTTCCAGAAGGTTTGAGCAAGTCATCAGGTGGTCTGGGTCTTGTGTTCCTCCACAGTCGTGTTTCTCATCTCTTTAAGTTCATCTGCATTGTGATACAGCAGATCGGATCTATTTAGTGACATATTCTGCGTAAGGCAAGTGGTGCCCACGGGCAAGTTTTTCCCGCATCTCGATCCATGGAACATGCATCAGCTCATTCACGTTCTGCAACTAGTCTGTATGGTCTGTGTTGACTAAGAAACTTCGTCTAAGTTTGAGTCTTGTGCGCTGCACATATTTTCCAAACATAGGGTACCTCGAGTCGTTTGCCTGTGTCTCTCTGTCAGTTCCTGATGCGACACTTCTTCGTGTCTGAGGGGGTGCTACACACATTTTGGGGCATATTTCTTCCGTTGGGGGTGGGTTTTTAGGCAATCTGTAACTATCAGACCAGTGTAATTTATTTCTGTATAAATCAGTTTAACATTTCCAAACTAGCGCGGAGCACTGAGCTACGGAGCAGCACCAGACCGAGCGCTGATGCTCGAAGTACATCTGATCGTGTTTCCCATGTTGTGCCAGTCAATTTTCTCTTATGTGCCTTTCGTTTTGTTTCTCGACAGTGTGAGATTCAACATGTCATCCATATATTTTGGGGGCTAAACTGTGTTCCAGCTCCTGGTATTGCTATTTGATTTGCAGTTTTCTTTCTGCCTCTCTGTTTATGAGATAGAAAACACATATTTGGGTTTTGCTGTGGTTTCGTTTGAGGTAATATTTGTGTCAATGGCGCTTGTCAGTTTGTGTTAAACCTCTTCAAAAGCCATTTACTTGAGCAGCGATTGATGTGTCGTCAGAAATGAATTTCGTGACATCTGCGTTTATAGGTTGGTCGTTGGTACATTTGGTATACATTATGTGCTAAAACTGTTCCTTGTGCCAGGCCGCTGTGTTGGCATACCCACCTACTTGTTTCCCTCTTAAAGTGACATCGGACAGCCTATTCTATCTGCAGAAGCCATTTGATAAGGTTGGTGAGGTGCCAGTAATTTGATAAGGTTGGTGAGGTGCCAGTCATTTGATAAGGTTGGTGAGGTGCCAGTCGTTTCTCATAGTATAACGCTGTGTCAGCAGCTTCTGATGGCTATAGTCGCTTGTTTCTTAATACGCATTTGTCTATCGAAGGGATGAAACAGATCAAAGTCATTCTTTCAAAAAACTTAGCACAAGTCTCTAAATAACGACATCGTCTAACATTCTTAGTTGGCCTCAGCTATATACGTTTGGGACAAAGAACAAAGAACAAATCCTAGGAAACACAACAACAATATTAATACAATTAGAGAGAGGGCAGTATGACGTGGACTAGCCAGCCATCTGTTATCGTTAGAATGCTGCCTGATGTTCATTTTAAAACGATTAAAGTGTACAATTCATTTGAGTAAAACGGGTCGTTATAACGTTCAAACATCCCCGACGAATTGCGTAATAAGTCAGCCACATGCGTGTCTGCGCGGTCCGCGGTCGAACAGCCAGATGCGATCTGCAGAGAGCAAAACTGACAGACCTATCGTTTTCACAGCCCTCCACGCTACGACGGCGGGAAATTGAGAAAATATGGTTGCGAGTTGACAGAATTGCATGTGATATGTGTGTCTGTTTTGGTTTATCAACACTGTTATTGGACATGTCTAATATCAGCGCAGTGGTATAAAAACATATGTCAACTCAGCGAAATATATACATTACAGAAGTCATTTACAAACCCCACTCAACAGGTGAGCCGTTTATGTTTTCTTCACACATATACAATATTTGGACAATCTGATTAACTTATTATCAGAAAAATAATACGTCTTTTGTGGAGATTCTTCAAATATGTACCTATTAATTGTCGGTTAAATGGCGGCACTACGTTTTGGTACACGGTAACAACGACAAAGGTAAGTTGCTACGACATAGTTCTTGTTTTTATACACGTTGCTCTTTAGAAGTACATGCCGATATCCATTGATCTGCTCAGAAGATTTATTCATTCATAAATTAGTTGCAGGAGTTTATTTTTTGTACTAAAACTTCATCTTTATTTGCCTAATGGTAGTTTTGCTTTATCTGCAGTTCCCCTCTGCGCGTGAATATAATTATAGGTCATTTTGTTTGTCTCAAAATTGTTTTCTTTAAATAGTAGTTGGCATCTGACAAAATACTGAGTTAATGTTCTTTGTGCGCTCTTAAAAGGATGGTTTCTGTTGCCAAAGCATTTACTTGATGAATTTGCTAGCCTAGCGTACATCCATCTATAATCGATCTCGACAATGTGTTTGAACGGTTGGAGTGCGAATACCGTGTTTACTGTGGATAAACACAGGATTAAAGAAATATTGACTGGCTACTATCTACTCAAGACCTACACCAGATTCAACAACTATGGGCTACTATCTACTCAAGACCTACACCAGATTCAACAACTATGGGCTACTATCTACTAAAGACCTACACCAGATTCAACAACTATGGGCTACTATCTACTCAAGACCTACACCAGATTCAACAACTATGGGCTACTATCTATTCAAGACCTACACCAGATTCAACACCTATGGGCTACTATCTACTCAAGACCTAAACAGGATTCAGCAACTATTGGTTACTATTTACATGCAATCAGCAAACCATGTAACAAACTATGTTGAATTATAAATGTTGTAAAACTTTATTTAGGCTATCTCGTATGCCACGCTGAAATGTTGACTGGTGGAAATGGCTGTGGACCTCCAAATTATGCTGTAGTGCACTGTACTGTTCGTTAATTATGTTGCCATCTCACTTCCATACCATAATTTTATACTAACCATTTTCCCCACAGAGAGCATGTCGTAAGAAGCGACTAACTGTGTGACATGGCATAACACCAGCCAAGGTTAGGTCATTTGTTAAGAGCAGCATAGATGACGTCTAACAGGTTACGGGTCTACTTTGCTCTAGTGTTTGAGTCTATTGAAATGGACTCGCACATCGGTTGACCACTCTCTGCGGCACTTGTCCCAACACATCGGAGTAATAAGCTGCTCGAGCCTAGGCAGCTAAGCAGGATATCCTCATCCCGGCCGCATCCAGCTCACGCCAGAGCTGGGACCTGCACAGGGGCACCCACCCCTGTAGAAGTACAGGTAGACTAAGACTAAGATATTGACTATTATATACTTCAATTGTGATTGTCTGTATATTTTTTCAATAATTTGTCCTTTTTGTTACGGAGGGCCTTAACTTTCGCCCATTTTATAAAATACAAAAATGAAAGATTGATTATGTGTAATCTACCAATTTGAATTTCTGGATCAGCTTCTCGCAAACTTTCGCATAAATCTTCTCACTTGCTGGCCATGAGATTATTTTAATTTGTTTTTAAAACTACACATCAGTAGGCTTCTTTCAGTATCTTGTTTGATTATTGCTAATCCGTTATTTGCTATCACCACACTGAAGAGCTATATATACCTTTAAACAATTGCTCTTCGTACTTTACATGCCATTTGAATAATCAATTTGATATTTTTACAACAACAAACTATTTGATTAACATATTTCGCAATCTATAAATTGTATATTTATCTTCATGTGTCTTGTCTGTGTGCGTCTTCAAAAAGTCGAAGTTTTGAGCCCAATATGTCCACCTTTTCTTCTAGGAAATATCTGCCATCCAATTCTATCCATTCCTCAGACTCCTGATGCGTTATGCCGTATGTGTTGCTCTACCTTGTCTTCTCGAGATTTATTATCCCCATGACAATTCTGCAGAGGCGTATTGCCGAAACCAAGATTAGAACAAAAATACTTACGGATTTATCTGCAAAACGAAAAAAAAACCCGTTATGCTGAAGAAAGTCTTTTATACGTCGTAGAATAATTTAATTCAGTGTGGTTGTACCATTGTTGTAAATTGGACGGGGTAGCATGTTAGAATCGTTGCTTTGTTGACAATGGACGTCGGAGCAAATCCGTGTAGCACAAGATGAACGCAGAATAGGCCCACTGTAACCTTTATATCATGTCGTATACATTTAATAAAATATGTTGTGCGTGTTACTAGCAGCATTGTCAATTAAAACTAGTAACTATATACACCACTATTGTAAAAACGCGCGTAAGCGTCTTAATGCATACTCTCTGCAAGGCGATCCGTTGCAATGGTACAGAAAATGACAAGACGCACAAGGAATTATTGTGAAGTGCATTTAGCAACATTAACACACAAAAACAAACAACATAAAACAACAAACATATAGATAGCAGTATCCAAAGCTTGAGTGATGCCCTGTACAGACAAACAACATACCGACACATATATGGCACACGTATGCTATTTACTGATTAGGTTCAGCTTAGACTGTCACAGACCAGTGTTTCCTTCCACCGTATAGATACTGTCCAGTTCTTGATCTTTACTTCCACCGAATAGATACTGTCCATTTCTTGATGTTTACTTCCACCGTATAGATAGATACTGTCCAGTTTTTGATCTTTACTTCCACCGAATAGATACTGTCCATTTCTTGATGTTTCCTTCCACTGTATAGATACTGTCCAGTTTTTGATCTTCACTTCCACCGAATAGATACTGGCCATTTCTTAATGTTTCCTTCCACCGTATATATGCTGTCGAGTTCTTGATGTTTCCTTCCACCGTATAGATACTGTCGAGTTCTTGATGTTTCCTTCCACCGTATAGATACTGTCGAGTTCTTGATGTTTCCTTTCCCCGTATAGATATTATCGAGTTCTTGATGTTTTCTTCCACCGTATATATACTGCCCAGTTCTTGATGTTTCCTTCCATCGTATAGATACTGTTGAGTTTTTATGTTTTCTTTCAACGTATAGATACTGCGGAGTTCTTGATGTGTCCTTCCAACGAATACATGCTGTCGAGTTTTTGATGTTTTCTTCAAACGTATAAATACTGTCAAGATTTTAAAATATTTGTGCAATGTGTACATGCGGACGAGTTTGTGATGTTTCCTTACAACGCATACATACTGTCGAGTTTTTTAATGTTTCCTTCAAACGTATAGATATTGTCTAGTTTTTTAAATATTTTTCCAACTAATATATTCTAATATATATTCTAAATAATTCCTTCCATCGTACAGATACCGCCGAGTTTGTTAAGTTTTTCCAAAGTATAGATACAGTCACAGAGTTATTGATGATAGGCTTTCAATGTTCTCGTACTGTGAACATTGGACATAGGACAAGCAATGTGCATTGGAATACAGGAATGAGATACGACATAGGTAGAGCTCCTAGGAGTTACGAAACATATGATGATTATCGAGCTAGACCAAGAAATGGGTCATGGCTAATATTGGTGGGTTAATATATTCTTTTCTCTTTAACTAGAGTATATGGTTGGCCTGCTGTGGGAGGCATATCCTGAAGTATTTTGTAGAGGTTTCAGTAGACATTTGTTTTACGCGACGAGGCTGCCACCACTATGCACAACGCTCTTTAGATACCTTTTGCGACATGCCTGGAGGTGCAGTGATTATATTCTGTCATCTCAAGTAAGGAACACGAGAATCCACTTGCGTAGCGCAGTGTTTAGCGCGCTGGCTACGCATCTGAGTGGTCATGGTTCATTCCCCAGTTAAGGCAGAAATGGTTTTTCAGACCGCAGTGGCTCCCGGGTCGACCCAGTCTTAAATGTGTACCAGCTCAGTCTGGGAAGTCAAGGCGGCCGGCTTGATGCTGACCATATGATCCACTAAATGCCGTGGGTTACAAAATAATATGGGCCTAACACCATATAACCTATGCGCCGCATGGCGTGACGGGATGTTGACTTACTTACTTACTTATATATATATATATATATATATATATATGCCTGATGGCTTCAAATGGAAACCTGAAAAGTGGGATAGAAAGGAGAAAAACTATGCCTTTGCATTACAACTTGTTAGAATGGTTGCTAAGGATGTCAAGAGTGCCCTGCGCGTGCCATCACGGTGAAGACGACGAACACCATTAAGTCAAAAGTTCAGTTACAATATGACCACCTCACTATTGACCTGCACGAAACAGGAGGAGTATTCTATTATCTGTTATTTGAGCAGCCAAACGTTGAAACCTATTAACAGTGTTGGGATGCATGCCTTTCACTCCATCAAGTGTATGAATTGAGTACGAAGTTCCAAAAACGGCGCGAATTCTGTGACAGAGTGTTCACAGGCACACCGAGTAGTGACCCCAAAGTCGATTACAGCCGTTGATTGACTGTGAATGACATACGCATGTGTGAATTTGTTCCGGCCTGCAGATTGCTTCAGTCACTGGTAGTCAGCTCTTCAGTATTGAGTGTATTGAGCACCCGTCGAGATTTCATTAACCAGGTGCGCAGCATTGTCAAAGACATGTTGACCGATTTTTTTTACCTCGGATTGTGCATCACGAGTAAGCACAACCAGGTCAAAACATTAACAAAGAGTACAACCTGGAGGTGGTCATCCGTCGCCTTCATGATGCTGTTCCACGGAAACAACATGACCTGTGAACAGCGGGAACTTGGCAGCTCCATTATGACAAAGACCTGCTCATTCTTCGCATCTGATTCAGATATTCTTGGCCAAACACAACATTCATCAGGTTCTCCTGGCTCCTTATTCTCCCTATATGGATCCTTGCTAGTTTTAGCTGTTTCTCAAGCTGACAATTCAGCTGGAAAGTACTCAATCTGAGACACGAAAGGACATTGTTAGGAATGCGTCGACCAAAAACTACTCCATTCTCCCAAAGAAACTTTCTTTAAATGCTCCAACAACAGACGAACCGCTGCAAGATGTGTGTGTAGCTCAAGGAGAGAACTTTGAAGAAGATTAGGGGTTCAAACCTCCAGGCGAGTAATTGTATTTTTCCTGCCCAAATTACGGATACTTTTTGAATACACTTCGTATATCTTCTTCTTCGTACGCAGTCAGACAGTAACCATTATTTTTTCGAAAAAAGTGGCGGTCATCCTGAGGCTGTCGCCACTGCCATAGAGCTTGTCTTGCAGTTCCACTGGTGATGGCCACATCTGCTCTCTCTGATCCTCGTATGTCAGGCAGCTCTGCAGCAGATGTTCAGTGGTCATTTTACCGGTACCGCACAAGCATTCGTCGGTACCACCTATCTTCAATTTGTTGAATAGGTGGTACCTCAGTCTATTGTGGCCAGTGCGAAGTCTGAAGACAACGACCTGCTCTCTTCGGTTCAACTGGTAATAGGCATCGTTTTTGGTGTAACCAGTATGTTCGGTTTCCCATTTGGTCATGTTTCTGGCTTTGATAAGCCGTTTTGACACTTCGTATATATATATATATATATAGGGAAATGGAGAAGTCAAAAGCTTCATACAAGAAACGGAAAAATGTTATCACAATTGAGAGTAATCGAAAACCAAGGAAGATTGCAACCGTTACAGACAAGCCGCAAGAGAGAGCAACAAAAAATACTGCACATAGTGCAAAATCTGATTCATGGACAAAATATGGAGAGCAAGTAGCAAACAAGTACATAATCACCTACACATTTTTACCGATGCATCAAGGCAATGAGAGGAAGGATTCAATACATCGATAATTATCAACAATGTCCAAAGAATCACTCTCCAAGGCCAAGACATAATAAATAGATGGAGAGAATACTTTAGCGAGTTGTTAAACCAGAGAAAGTATGATCCAGCACAGATCCAGACGTAGAATTTAACAGAGCACAGCTTAGAAATATTGAAATCAGAATTCGAAGTAGCCCTGCGAGACAGCAATGAAAATAAGGCAGCAGGCATAGATGGTATCACAACAGAAATGCTACTAGCCTGCAGGACAACAGCAGTGGGCTGGCTGACAAGAATATTTAACGTGGCCTGGACGTCGAGAAAAGTACCGACATATTGGCAACGGGCAATCATCGTTCCCATCTGGAAAAATAAAGGCGACAAGCGAGAGTGTGAAACGTATAGGGACATCTCTCTTCTAAGTCACATAGGCAAGATATATGCGAAGATACTAGAAAGAAGAGCAAGACCGATACTGGAACCCCAAGCAGGAAATAATCAGAGCGGGTTCAGGAGAGGAAAGAGATGCAAAGACGCAATATTTACATTGAGACAAATATGCGCATAGTCTGTAGAATACGATGGAAACAACAGCCTTTTATTCATAGATCAAGAAAACAAGAAAAGGTGTTCGATAGAGTCAACAGAAGTAAATTATGGGAGATTCTAGAAGATTATGGTGTGCAAGATTCTCTGCTTAGAAACATCAAAGCCCCATATCTAGACAGTCAAAGAGCAGTAAGAACAGAAGGTATGTCGGAGTGGTTCCCAATTTCAGCAGGTGTGTTCTCTCACAACCCCTCTTTGTCATTTACATGAATACAATCACACAGAAGGCAAATACATAACAGGAACGAAATAACGAACTACTCTTCGTAGATGCTAATCGTTTGATCCACTGCAACGAACACAACCTACAACGACATATTGACTCACTCTACTTAAACTGTCAAAAGTACCAGATGAATATCAACACATCAAAAACAGGGACAGTGAATATAGGTAGAAAGCACACCACACTTGATATTCAAGTGAATGAAATAAAAATAAGGCAGGTACAACAGTTTAGGTATTTGGGAGCTGTTTTTACTGACGAAACGAGAATGCAAACGCTGTCACCTACCATCTGTCTCCAGTACTAATACATCCCACGACGTACCACCATGCAAGGAAGCAGATGGTAAATAGTATCTTCATTCTAACCCTGTACTCCTAGTGCCAGACCTGGGCATTGAACACGGCTAAGGAACGATAGTTATCCAACTGCGAAATGCGGTGCCTACGGAAGATCACTAACAACATCAGAAGAGAGAGATTCACAAATATAAGTATTCAGAATGTTGGAACAATTTCCTGCCTACAGTACATCGAGCAATAGAGAATGAATTGGTTTTGGCACATTGTGAGAATGCAGCCAGACCACATAATTCATGCAACCTTTTACAGGAGAACATCAGAAAGAATGGCGAGAAAATGTGGAAAGACAGCGTGAACGAAACATGCCCTAAAATGGAGGAAAATGTTTCTCGGGTCACGAAAGAGGCGAAAGACAAATACATACCCGATACTGGTCTACAACCCAGTAGAAAATGAGACGCCAAAAGAAGAAGTAGAAGAAGATATATGTGTATATATATATATAAAATGACCACCGACAAAACACAATGTCAGCATACATTTACAGTGGGTGGTGAGCAAATAGATCAGGTCACCCATTTTGAATATCTGGGCTCCAGAATTGACAAAAATGGCGACTGCTTAAAAGAAATCAGAAGAAGACTATCTATGGCAATGCAGAGACTGAACAGCCTGAAGAAATTATGGCAGAGCACCAACAAAATGATAAAAGTAAAAGTCTTGATAACCTATGTTTTTCCTGTGGCAGCTTATGGCTGTGAATCATGGACGATTACCCAAACTTCTAGACAAATAATCGAATCTTTCGAGTCAAAATGTTACAGAAAGATCCTCAAAATACCCTGGACAGATACAAAAACAAATGTAGACATTCGGCAAGAGTTGAGCATAGAGGAGAACTGGTTTATCAATTCCATTTTAGCTAGAAAATGCAAATACTTTGGTCACATCAAGAGACACGACGGCCTTGAGAGAACGGTGATGGAAGGTATGGTGCCAGGCAAAAGAGGAAGGGGTAGACCAAGAAGATGATGGCACCAAGATATCCAGGAATGCCTGAGAATGACTGGCGGAGGCTGGAGTTTTAGCAAGAGAACGAGAAAGAGACTGTGATGGGAGCGACGTTCTACAAAGGACATGCTACATGATGATGATGATATATATATATACATATATATATATATATATATATATATATATATATATATATATATATATAGAGAGAGAGAGAGAGAGAGCCATTATGATACTTATGGACAAACCCAATGATCTGCCGGGACAACAAAACTTGGCAGCAATCTGCTAACATATTTCCATATTGAAGGTATCAAAGGCCTTGGTCAGGTCCACAACGGTGATGCCGTGATTGACATCAATGATATGCCGCGATTGACAGCAAGGAGATGCGTGATTGATTTACGTTTGCAGTTTTGCTTGTGCAGGTGTATAATAGTGGCATCTTTCATTTCCCGTTGAACTTTCTCGGCTTCCAAAAAGCAACTAAAGAGTTACCACCAAAGTGAACAAGAGTTGGGACCTGTGCATGGGAAACCACCCAATGTACAGGCAGAACTAACACCAGGTCTAAGACATGCAGTAGAATTCAATGTACAGGCAGAACTAACACCAGGTCTAAGACATGCAGTAGAATTCAATGTACAGGCAGAACTAACACCAGGTCTAAGACATGCAGTAGAATTCAATGTACAGGCAGAACTAACACCAGGTCTAAGACATGCAGTAGAATTCAATGTACAGGCAGAACTAACACCAGGTCTAAGACATGCAGTAGAATTCAATGTACAGGCAGAACTAACACCAGGTCTAAGACATGCAGTAGAATTCAATGTACAGGCAGAACTAACACCAGGTCTAAGACATGCAGTAGAATTCAATGTACAGGCAGAACTAACACCAGGTCTAAGACATGCAGTAGAATTCAATGTACAGGCAGAACTAACACCAGGTCTAAGACATGCAGTAGAATTCAATGTACAGGCAGAACTAACACCAGGTCTAAGACATGCAGTAGAATTCAATGTACAGGCAGAACTAACACCAGGTCTAAGACATGCAGTAGAATTCAATGTACAGGCAGAACTAACACCAGGTCTAAGACATGCAGTAGAATTCAATGTACAGGCAGAACTAACACCAGGTCTAAGACATGCAGTAGAATTCAATGTACAGGCAGAACTAACACCAGGTCTAAGACATGCAGTAGAATTCAATGTACAGGCAGAACTAACACCAGGTCTAAGACATGCAGTAGAATTCAATGTACAGGCAGAACTAACACCAGGTCTAAGACATGCAGTAGAATTCAATGTACAGGCAGAACTAACACCAGGTCTAAGACATGCAGTAGAATTCAATGTACAGGCAGAACTAACACCAGATCTAAGACATGCAGTAGAATTGATCGTTATCAATTTAATACATTTCAAAAGTTGATGAAATGACGTTTTGCCTTCCTCTGATAGTATAGCTTAAAGCTATTACAATAACCGAGCATTGCATTTAATAATGAGTTCACAGAATGTGTGGGGGAATTGCAGATGACAGTCACTGGAGGTGGATGGTTGGATGGTTGGTTGGTGTGAGATAAATAGGTGTTTGTTATTGTTATTGTTCTTGCTATTGTTCTTGTCTTCGTTGCTATGATTGCGGATCGGTATTGTTGTTGTTATTGTTGTTGGTTTGTTACACATAAATGTTGCTGTTATTCTTTGTATTGTTGTTGTGTTTTTTGCTGTTTAATTTTTTTTTTGGTGTTATTATTGTTGTTCCATTTATATGTTTTTGTTATTTTTTGTATAGTTATATTTATTTTTGCTATAATTGTTTTGTTATTGTTGTTGTTATTGTTTTGTTACACGATTACGATTACAGGTTGGCTGATGTGTGCTTGTCCTGTTTTTAAAATATGAAGTAAAAACATAGAATTATTGGTTTATTTTGGTACAAAAGAAGCCATACATACCCACTAAAGCACTATAAACAGTATCATTCATTTTAGAGTGTCATGAAATAATCAATAACCGGTCAGAAAACCCATAAATAGGTGAGACAAGACGTATGAGCAGGATTAACTAACTGGAATCATAAAAACGGTTGACCGTCCCCACTGCCTTGTGGGATACTTGTTCGCGGAAAGGTTTCGTGAGTAAACCCTAAGGGGAAAATTTGGAGCTGGTGTCCCTTAGACAGTCTAGTTGTAGTTATATATATCGCTATTCTAGCCACTACTACGGAGTCGCTGATTCCAGGCAGAACCAGGTCATGCCATTTACCTGAATCAAAGATGCCCAAGTTTATGACTTGGAGATACCTTCCAGTTTCCCCCTGCGCGTGTCGACACAACACGTTAAACTAAAATGTTAGAATGTTCGTATCAAGCTGACTAGACAGTCCGATAACCAGCCTGATTCAGGGATGTCAGAAAGTCACGAGTAATTAATGATGAATTAAAATAAACTCCATGTGGACATTGCTGCACTTCAAGATTATCTGTTAGCCTGCTCAGGATCAGTGAAGGAGAAAGACTACATATTCTACTGGCAAAGAAAAAGCCCTAACAAAAAGGAAAGAAAGACGATGTAGGCTTTGCAATGAAAAGTCTCTTTTGTACATAATTTAACCAGTCAAAAATAGCTCAGAGGGCTGCTCACTTTTGTCTCCAACCAATTAGGTCCTGTCACACTCGTCAGCGTATATGCACCTATCTTGTGCTCCAGACCTAAAGCCAAGGATGAGTTCTACGAGAATTTATTAGCTGTAATTAAATGTATGCATAGTTAAAAACACTCTGCGAGGTAAGATCAATTCAAGAATGGGCACTGATCCCAATTCATGGTCCTTAAGTATTGACAGTTATGAAGTAGGAAACATTTAATA